>OU898278.1:92253991-92853991 GCA_918026665.1 Diabrotica balteata | reverse complement strand
AATAAACCCCAAAACTATAGAATCATACAGAAAACTTATACAGCATTTAAATAGCAACAAAATAGTTCACCACACATACCAAGCAAAACAAGATAGAGCTTATAGGGTAGTTATAAGGAATTTACACCACTCGATGCCGGTTGAAGAAATAAAAAGTGAACTAGGTAAATCGGGACATACTGTCCGTAATATCATTAACGTTTTGCACAGAGTCAATAAAACACCTTTGTCAATGTTCTATGTGGACCTAGAACCCAAAGAAAACAACAAACACATTTATACACTGGATCATATCGGCAATATGAAAGTCAGCTTTGAACCCCCTCACAAAAAGAACAATATAACACAGTGTCAGCGCTGTCAACGTTATGGACACACAAAAGCGTACTGTACAAGACCATACGCATGCGTGAAATGCGGAGGAAGTCACCCATCACCAAAATGTACAAAACCCAGAAATACACCAGCAAAATGTGCCCTGTGTACAGGAGAACACACTGCAAACTATAAAGGCTGTGTAATTTACAAGGACTTACAAAATGCAAGAAATAATCGCCAAAGCGGAAATCAGTCGACCCATAATAATCCGAACCCACATCAAAATGTTAACCCAGCACCAATTTCACAGTACCAGAGTCAACAATCACAGTACCAACAACAGAATGGAACCCAATCCTATGCCCAAGCAGTAAGAGCAGGAAATCAAGTAGCTGACATAGGGTCTCAAATGAACTTATTCTTAAACGAATTTAAAGCAATGTTCACCCAACTAATGAATCAAAACAGCATGATCCTTACCATGCTAACAACATTAATTAACAAAATTCGTTAGATCTGTTCGAATCGCCGAGTGGAACGCAAATGGTTTAGCAAACCATAAAGCAGAAGTAATCCAATTCCTAAAGGACAACAAAATAGACATCCTTCTTGTATCTGAAACGCATTTCACAGAAAGAAGCGTCATTAAAATACCTCAATACTCAGTCTACCACACTAGTCACCCAGATGGAACAGCCCATGGAGGATCCGCAATAATTATAAGGAACAATATACAACACCATCAAATGCCGGAACATAAAACAAATGAGATTCAAGCAACAATACTTAATATAAATGCCAGGCCTTGGGACTTCGAAATTGCTGCAATATATAGTCCTCCTAGATATAGAATCACAACTGAAGAATACGAAGAACTATTCAATAAGCTAGGTAACAAATTCATTGTTGGAGGTGATTGGAATGCTAAGCATACGAATTGGGGCTCACGACTCATTACACCAAAAGGCAGAAGCCTATTAGATGCCATCAACAACACAAACTGCACCTACTTATCGACGGGACAACCAACATACTGGCCATCCGACATAAATAGACTACCAGATCTACTAGACTTCTTCATCCTAAAAGGAATTGCAGCAAACTACACAGACATAGAAGCAAATTGGGATCTCTCGTCTGACCATACACCAATCATAGCAACACTCAGCACCCACATAATGAAACGACCTGAAATACCCAAGTTAACGTCCCCTAAAACTAACTGGTGTGAATTCAAGTACCAGCTTGACATGAATCTAAGTCTTGGAATCAGACTAAAAGAAAAAGATGACATAGATAAAGCTATAAACTATCTCACCTGTCAAATTCAACAAGCTGCATATCGAGCTACACCATCAACTCCAAAGCAAGAAAACACAAATACCACTCCGAATTATATCAGACAACTAATAGTCGAAAAACGAAGAGCAAGAGGTAGATGGCAAAGAAGCCGCAATATTAATGACAAACACGAATATAATCGACTAACCAGACAATTAAGAACAGCGCTAAATGATGCACGCAATGCCACATTTGAGCACTACATTAGTACCTTGTCTAAAGAAGATCACTCAATATGGAAGGCAACAAAACACTTAAAGAGACCTACAGAACACAACCCACCAATTAAGAAAGATGACGGTACTTGGGGAAGATCAGACCAGGAAAAAGCGTTAACATTTGCAGAATACTTAGCTGGTATTTTTAAAGAACACCAAGCAGATAATGATAACGATGGAAACTTAATAAGAGAATTCCTGGATAGTGCTTGCCCTATGACGCCCCCAATAACACCATTCAGTCCATCAGAAGTGAAACTAGAAATAGAAAAATGCAATAACCACAAAGCACCTGGATTTGACCTAATAACAGGATTAATACTGAAAAATCTTCCGAGAAGAGCATTGGTCATGTTAACTACAATATACAATAGTGCACTCAGACTGACATATTTCCCAATCACATGGAAATTTGCGCAAATAATAATGATTCACAAACCAGGCAAACCTCCAAATAAAACATCATCCTATCGACCAATCAGCCTGTTGCCGACAATGTCTAAAATCTTCGAAAGACTACTACTTGATAGACTGAAGAAGGACATTAACCTAGACGCAGAAATACCCACACACCAGTTTGGTTTTAGAGAGAGACATTCCACAACACAACAGACTCATAGAATTATAACAAAAATCCTTACTGCTATTGAGGAAAAAAAATATTGTACAGCGGCATTCTTAGATGTAGAAAAGGCGTTTGATAGAGTATGGCACACTGGACTCTTATACAAACTCAAAAGCATTCTTCCAACTCCCTACTACCTAATTATGAAATCCTACATTGAAGATCGTTACTTCCAAGTAAAATATAACACAGCAACTTCCACATATTTTCCCATTAAATCAGGCGTACCACAGGGTAGCGTCCTGGGTCCTCTCCTTTACCTATTATTTACCGCAGATATCCCAACCACTGAAACAACCCAAATTTCAACGTTCGCTGATGACACCACCATAATCGCTGTCAACGAGGACCCCATTATCGCGTCTGCACAACTGCAAAACCACCTTAACCAATTGGGAACATGGCTCAACAAATGGAAGGTGAAAGTAAATGAAACGAAGTCATCCCAAGTTACATTTACAAACCGAAGGGATGTATGTCCAACAATCACATTAAACGATACACAATTACCAGTCAGCACACAAGTTAAATATTTGGGACTAACCCTTGACAAAAGATTAACATGGAAGCCACACATTCAAGCCAAGAAAACCCAGATCAACATCAAAATACGACAAATGAGCTGGCTTATGGGTCGAAAATCAAAACTCAATACTGAAAATAAACTGCTCCTGTATAAATCTATGATAAAACCAATTTGGACCTATGGCGTTCAACTCTGGGTTGCTCAAAGCCATCAAATATCAAGATAATACAAAGAGTCCAATCAAAAATATTGAGAATAATATTCAACGCGCCCTGGTATGTAAGCAATAAAACCCTACACGAGGACTCAGCTACACCTTTGGTAGAGGAAGAAATTCAAAGGATCACAAAGAGCTACCTTGATGGTCTGAGAAGTCATCCAAATGATGAAACAAGACTGCTAAACGCTCCTCCCGAATTCGCAAGACGACTGAAGAAACAATGGCCAACAGATTTAATAAATTAAATATAATATTATGATCTAATGTAAAAAATATAATAGGAGAGTTGCCACAGGGCTAAATAGCTGCAGCTAATCAGCAAGTTAGACTCAATCTAAAGACTTCTAAACAGATACTTATAGGATTATTGTTGTTTATATCATAGTTCTTTCCATTTATTTGCTGTGATCGTAGTTGTTTTTAGAAACAAACTTTTTGTAGAAATTAGTGGCTAGGATTTCAGCTGTTTTTGCTGATCATTAACTAATTGATTTTATACTTGAGAGCTGGTATTTTAGATTGCGTTTTTTCTACTGCATGTACAGGGAGTTGTGAGTTAAAGAGTTTCTTTGTCCTTCCGACTATTTTTAACTTTTTGTCCAGCTTGATTACACTGGAAACATTCCATTTTGTCAGTTGACAAAAATATGAGGTAACCATTATTGTCTAAGGGGGTGAACAGAACGATATGGAGCTCATAATCTTCAGATGGTGGAGTGGGGTATATTTTTCTTTTTCTGAAAGATAGGATGTGACTATACTCATCACCTTGAAGTCCAGCCTTGATGAAATTAACCAGTGACGCAAGCTGAAGACCAAATCCTTGAAATCTGCTTCGATGAGTTCGTGAGGAATTGATGGGCAAACATATGATAACTCTTTTGGCTGTTGTAACTAATTACCTGACTGTTACATCAAATTCTTTGATTTTAATAACATGATTGTTGCTAATTAAGTGATCAATGATTTCAGCTTTATTCAAATAAATTTATATTCCATCGTTAGATATTCTAGAGACAAAACTTATGTTCTTACGACTGACGATATCACCTAGAGCTTTGTTACAATCAAATAATACTAAATTCTACACTACATGCAGGATAGCACCTTGTTTTTTGTCTGAATAAATTTCGTTTTAGAGCTGATTTAGCAGCCAAAATGTGGATCATGAGGTATTGAACTTTATTATAGGTACATCTTCTGAAGGATTAGACTACAATCCATACACCTCCTGTATTGGTGGTTCAGGCTATTTGACTAAATTATTATACATACTATAACTCAAGTTTGGCAAGTCAATTTGTTACATTTAAATATCTGATTAAAAGAAAAAATATCTGAGAGACTAGTCAACCCCAAGGCAATTCCTCCACTAACACTAACACTTTATTTACTACAGTTACTAGTTTTTCTTAATTATATCACTCTGATTATAATCAGATCTAAATGATTTTGAAATTATTACATTAACTAATGATTGTGGAGAATATATTTATATTTCTGTATACAGGGTGGTGAATCGTCAAACGGGCCATAGGACATTCAATGGGAAATTCTGAATTGTTGAATTCCTGCTTCCCTAATTATTTTACATCAAAAGTCATAAGAAACTATTTGTAGAGGACTGAAATATGTATTAAAAACAAATGTTAAAAATGTTCTACGAATTAAATGTATTTCAAAATTTTCTAAAAATATAATACATTTTTCGGGCCACCCCCTTAAATTCAAGCCACACGAGGTACACGAATGTGTATGTTACGTTGGGTCATATTTATGTTTCTGATATTTGACAGTATTTGAATTTCCAAAATTTTAATTTTTTGATTTGTTGTTTAAAAAACATACTTAAGTGATTAAAAAATGTATTCAGTTGAGGATAAACTAGCAATAATAAAAATATTTTATTCAGGCAATAGTGCGCGAATTGTCAGTTCTTTATTTAGCGTAAGATATTCCAATAAACTAATTCAAAGTCATTCAACAATTTAAAGGATTTTACAAAATTTTGAAAATAATGGGACCGGGATTTCTAATTGTACCTGTACAAACAATATTACCAAAAAATTTAGAAAAACAAAATAAAATAAATGTATTAACAGCAGTTGTAGAACATCCTAGAATAAGTTCTGGGGCCATTGAAGACCGTTTAATACAATCTTTACGAAAAGGGAATAAATTTCGTTCATATGAACTGAATACATTTCATCAATTTTATTGCTTTGTAAACGTATTGTATTTGCGTATTTTGGTATTTGTGTATAATTTAATCACAAAATAAAAATATTGACAATTCAAATATTGTCCAATATCAGAATCATCAATATGACCAAACGTTAATATTATATTATTTAACTATGGAGCAAACGCAACATGTCATACACATTCTTGTACCTCGTTTGGCCTGACTTTAAGGGGTGGCCTGAAAAATGTATTATATTTTTACAAAATTTTGGAATACATTTAATTCGTATAACAATTTTAACATTTGTTTTTAATACATATTTCAGTCCTCTACAAATAGTTTCTTATGACTTTTGATGTAAAATAATTAGCAAAGCAGGAATTCAACAATTTAGAATTTCCCATTGAATTTCCTATAGCCCGTTTGGCGATTCACCACCCGGTAGACATTAAATTGCATAATTGTATATTTCTTTAATTTTTAGACACATGGACAGAATCAAAGGCAACTAAGAAGACCAGCAAGAAAAAAGCCCGTAGAGACAACTAAGTAGATCTATCTGAGACTTAATAAATTCACCCTGTGCACTAGACCGTAAGAGTGGCAGGTAAATGTGATCATAAAAACCAGAAACGTCACGCTATGAGATTCAGATCTCAATACCCAATATGTAAAAGACTTAACTGCTGATCGTCCTGAGTATATATCAACAGTTTTATATAGTAGCAATTTTATCACACAATCATGACACTTTTTGTCACATCACATTTTTGTCATGTTTTTGGCCTATTATCGCTTACTTATGTATTACTCTTCTCTTTGTTATGAATTTTTAAATGCAAATAATACAGTATCTTTTTATGAAAATTATAAAATAATTTAGATGAAACAGCTACTATATATAACTATCCGGACGAGTTGATAAACACAGAAAATGTGGGCTTTATCTCATAACTCATAAATCGGCCTAGTTAATTCTGTTTGTACATTTGGTTTCCTTATTTTTAAAAATGAAATATATTAGACATTTTTTTATAATCACAATGTGATGGATTTCACTTGTTTAAATTTTACAACCCTTTTGAGATTTTGGCAGAAATTTTTGAACATATATTAATAATTATATTATTTGTTGAAGGTGTTAAAATAATAAGAATATTCTAGAATGGATGAAATCTTTCTAGAAATCAAGTAAAAGTTATCAAAATTGCAAAACCAAATCTAAATAAGAAATTAATTAATTGATCTTGAAAATTCTGTATTCAGATGAGATCATTGAGGAAAAATGTTCATTTTCTGTGTATATGCAAACTCTAAAATGATAAAACAAAAAAGGGCCATCACTTTAGAGAGGTTAAGTTTCAGATGTATTTTTTTAATTTATGTAAGCTAACTTAGGTATCTTTTAGCTATCGTATACTATTGATATGTCAAAGAGCTTATAATACGGGGTTGGCAAAACATGAATTTTATCAGGTAGATATAAATATTGCTTATTTTTGCAGCCTTAAGTACATAAAATTAAAACAGTCTATCATGTATATCTTTAATTTTTATTTAATAGGTGCATCTTAGTTTAGGCTTAGCTTGATTTGTAAATAAACGTAGTAATGCTGAGAATACTTATCTGTTACATAAAAAATAACAAATATGATACTGTTCGAATTTAATTGGGACAAATTAAGAATTTTTTTTATACAATCTTAGCTTTTAATCTTTACATAGTTTAATGAACGTGATCTTTATTTCATCATCGTCACTTTTATTTTTTCTTTTGTAGTATAGTTTTCTTTTTGTAGTTTCTGATCTTAGTTAAACATTCCTTGAGAATATGCCATAAGTTTTCAATGGGATTTCGGTCTGGTGAATTTCCAGTCAATCAAGCACTTTTTTGTTTTCCTGCATAAAAATCTGAACCAGTTTCGAATTTTGACAAGGGACCAAGTCATGTTGAAATGTTTCATCAAACGTTGTCATGAATGAAACAATCCTTCTGTGTAATAGTTCAAGATATTTGGCAGAATTCATCATGTTTTTAATAGGAACTAAGCTTCCAGTGCTATTTGTTTTGAAAAAACCCAAAACATCTGTTTAGAAGAGTATTTATTTTGCAGTCTGTTGGATATGACCTTGTCACAGAGGTTCACCTTCACTTCGTCTAACAAAACTTGATTTATATCCCTTTTTTATTTTTTTGGCAATGCTAAGCGTTTTTCATCATTTACTGTGTTATAAATTCGTTTTGCTTCGCTTTTTTTGCCTTCCGGCCAACTTCCAGCAGCCTTTTCCGTGTAGTTGAGGTACTTACTTGTCTTTCTTGGATTTGTTTTAACTCAGACCAGAAAAATATATTTGTCTCAATTAATTCGAACAATACAGTAGACAGTAAACAAGACAAATTTTAATTTTACAATATCTACGAATCAAAAAGTCAATTAAGATAATATTCAGTATTTACATTATTTTTTCAGTAATTTCAACTTTGGTCTAACTTCTATCTCTCCCCTTTCCCCAACTAAATTTTCATCTACTACCAGCTTATCTCTTTTGCAATGTTTTTATTCTGTTCATATTTTGTCTGTCCTTTTCTTGTCATCAACAACTTGGGGATATCCTTTCCTTCATTTTTTTTATCTTAAACAATTCTTAGTATGTACTCGTTTCTCGTTTGTGTTCACAGAGATACGTGCATTTGATCCTACTAAACACATTTTGGTTTTTGACTTTGACACAGAAAAACCAGCGACTCATTCGGATTTAGCATTAAAAGTGGGAAATTATGAAATAAAACAAACCCTTTCGATCCAGAAATAAAATAGTATGTGAAGCAGTATAATTTTGATTCATAAACTTTTTGTAAACGTTATATTTTGGATTGGGTTAAAAAGTATAAATTGCAAGCTTAGGAGATTTAACTATAGCCACAATGTACAAGCACGTGCATATTGTGGCACATATTCGAAACATGTCAGGACTGTACAAATTTATTTTAAACTTCTACAAAAATTCTTCTGTTGCGATATGCATACATATTGGAAATTTTTACTTAAAGAAAGTGTACCTGGAAATAAAGCAAAAAAGGAATGGACAGTGACCAAAAAGAAAAAAACGTAAGTTACATATTTCTATTTGACACAAATAGTTTGTGTCACTGAAGTTGGCGTCATAATGTGTTTATGAACATTATAAATTGCGTTTAAATTTTAATAACTTATCACCATGTGATATCACCAACATGTTCAAATTTATTACTGGCTCTGAATGAAGATTATCAATATAATGCTGTTTTCTGTTCGTCAAATAGTTCGTGGGTCCTGAAACGTTGAAGTTACTAGACAACGCAACTTTTATGTACATATCTAATAGTATCAAAAGGCAACTTGAAAAATAGGTCGCTAAATTAATGTAGAAAAATCGCAAAAAGCTATATTTAGCTTTTTTGTAGCATTTTACTTACAAAAATAGATACATACTTTTGAACACCTAATATTTGAATAAAACCTAATATTTATTTCTTGTCAACACATCGTTGACATAGCTACAGCAACTACTAAGTTATTTTAAGCTCATATAGATTAATACTTTTATATCAACCTGATACAACTAATTTATTCTTTTTGCCACCCCAACCCCGAAAAATTAGTAGGTGCAGCCACGCGTGTGTCAACTAAATGTAAAAATATGTAACTTGGCTAGTGTGTCATAATCCAGCATTCCATGGTAAAAACCAAACAAACTGTAGTTAGGTTTTTAAATTTAGTGGTGTAGACTGTGTGCCAAAAATAAATATCTAAAAGAAAACGTGAAAAATGCAAATAATCAATAAATGAATCTTATTTGGAAAAAATGGTTTGGATATTTTGTTCTATGTTGCAGCTGTAGCAATTGCAAAGTACAAATTTAAATTATCGCATATATTTGGTTTAATAGGTTACTTATCTGGTATGCCCAGTTTTTACATTTATTTTGGCATTTAATCCATTAATTTAATGTAGCAGCTTTATCACCTAATATAGCTGGGGGTGGGGGGGACATTTTGCATAATGTTTTTTTCGTTACTTTTCATTTATAACAAGCATCATTACGTTGGTCTAAACCAATTCAGTCCCATCTGCATCCTCATACTAAAAAATTGTACCGAATTAATTTTTTATTCTTGTAGAAAGAGCTTTACAAAGCTTTTCTGATCAGCAGCTTCAATCATAGTTTCAAACGTTTGAGAATAATACACCATGTTTTTTTCATCGATTCTAATCTTGGCATTTTACCTCCTAAATAAATTTCTAATTAGTTTGGGATCTTTAACTTCTAACTTAATATTTGGTAGAAAATCGAAGTGAAAGAGAAAGACTCAAATGAGGTAGTTGGAGAGAAAAATGTGTCTCTCACATCATTTTGCTTCTAAGTCCAAACTGGTCGTACCCCACTAATTGTTCAGACTTACTGTATAAACTATTTTTATGTAAAACATCTAATTCTTAGAAAATTAGGAAAATAATTGAATAGCCTCAATATATTTTCACAAGTAACATATTAGTACAAAGTATGCCAAACAAGATTTACAAATTTTTTTTGTTCTTGAAGCCGTTGGTTTTGTTGAGACTTTTTATCTACTGCTATTTTTTCCAAAGATTCTAATAAACGTACTAAAACAATATATCTAATCAATGAAAGTAAATGGCCTTATAGTTGGCATATTAGCAAAACCATAATATTTTTTAAGAATATATTTTTGCGATATATGGATGTACTACTCGACAATGTGTTTTAAGCTGTAAAGTGTATGTCTTCCAGTTGTGTTTATATTTCGTAAAAAACCACTTGTAATTTTTAGTCGGGCTTGTTAATGTTTTAATTTTTAAAAATGACTGACCACTTTTTGTTTACATAGAAACTATATTCTCTCAGTTAATTCCCAAATGAGAAGTCACGATCGTAATTAATTTGCCCTATATTGTTCAATTAATTCTAGAGGGAAAAATAGAATGAAAACGAGGACCACAAAGATGCAGGATTTCCTGGCTGAAAAATCTACGTAAGTTGTTCAACAAGACTACCACAAACACGGTTCAGAGCAACCGTGTGCAAAATACAGATTGCCACGATGGTCGCAACATCTGAAAGGGATGGCCACTAAAAGAAGATGATGATGGTCAAATTTTGACATCGGCTAGAAACTACTGTACAACCGAGTAGAAGTGCTTGTAATCAATATTAAGTATAACTTAAAAAAATAACATATTCATTTGCAGTGAATCGTATTGTTATCAAATAAACGGGACATTTCTGAAGACATGTTATGTTTACTTAACATCAATTTATAACTGTTTATTATTCACTTCTTTGTAAAATATTTATTTTCAACGATTCTTCTCTTAGGGTTCCTGTCCGTTCCGAACGTTGGCGATCATTTTGGCTATGATGACTTTGTTGGTGTTAATACGAAATAACTGTGTTGAGGTCTTTCTATACCATGCTCTCAGGGTAAGCAAGCAGGATATTCTTCTTCCTCCTGGGCTGTTTTTTTCCTTTAATTTACCTTGCAAAATGCATTGACGTAGCTCGTATCTAACTTTTAATCGAAGGCCTTTGTGTAATCCACAAAGCACATACGCCTAGGAGTAATGAATTCACGAGTTTTTTCGATTAGCTGTCTGCCATTAAGGATTTGTGCCTTTTCCTGGAACAAATCCCCACTTGTTCTTCTGATGATTACATCTCTACCATTAACTATATCCTTTATACTTCTCGTACAATTCAAATTAAATCGCCTTCTCTCAAATACAATTCTCACAGATTTTTGGAATTGAAAAGTACAGAAACATCAATTACGGTTAAGTTTCATAGCGCAAATAATGCCTGACATTTCGTACATCGTAAGTAACACCTCGCACTAAATTAATATCGGCGAAAAGCGTCATTTCGCGCATATCGCCGTAAAAGATCTTTGATGTACACGTAATTAATAATGTGTACTTTATATGCTCCTATCACATTTATGCGGTTTAAACAAAAAAGTGGTTAGTTATATTTGATTATTCATTTAATTTCTTGCCGAGTATTCTAAGACTGAAAACGTTTCAGTGGTTCAACAATGTTTTTAATATAAGTTGAAGTAAAGCATTTCATACAAATTTTACATTAACTACAAAACGAAGGAAAAAGTGTTAACCAAGAATCATTTTCCAGACTTTTACACCATGTGTAAGAATTATTATGTAGTTTTCTTTGAAAAACGCAATAAGTTCTGTTTTACTTCAATGTGTGACCATTTTTATATGAAAGAAAACTAATATAGGCCTTTAAATTTTTTGTAAACTAAGCTTAGTGTGTATAAATGGAAGCTTGAAGCAATTTTTTTTTTGGTTGATCTCTTTTCTCGTATGAAAGTATTGGTGAAAGGTCGGTCAACTTATAGATTCGGTAGGGCACTTTGAAGGTTATAATATTCTGTTCAAAAAATTTAAACAAGATTTTTATTTATTCTCTTATTGTATTAAAGCTCTTTAAACGAATAATAATTGCTTAATTGTAAGCCGGTTTAAGAAAATTACTATGGTAACAGTCAATAAATTTACATTTCTTTAAAATGACTCTTTAAAGTTAAACATAATTATTGCATTATAACATTCGACTTTCTAGTATAAAATTATTATTTTACATTAGGATTGTACAAATCAGAATAAATCTGAAGTATCCACCTTTTGTCTGTTAATATTCATTGGTAGATAATTGTAAGGAGGACGTTTTATTAAGAGTGCAAAAAGGAAAATAGTTGTTAACCACAATAAAAACAGCCAAAATCGGTCACATCATGAGGAACAACGAAAGATATGGGTTGCTGCAATTAATTCTACAAGAAAAAGTAGAAGAAGCACGAGAACGAGGAAGCCGAAGGATTTCCTGGCTGAAAAATCTATGTACGTGGTTTAACTCAACAACCACAAATCTTTTCAGAGCAGCAGTGTGCAAAATACAGATTGCCATGTTGGTTGCCAACATCCGAAACGGATAGGCGTTACAAGAAGTAAGGCAATTGTAAAAAATATGCTATATTTTTGCCACCCATGGCATTCACAGGAAGGCCACGCATATCGAGAGTTTTGTGCTTGCAAAGATTAGTCTATTCGTCAAATTCATTTTGTTTCAATATGATTGTAATCTTCAAATAGTTGTAGAGTGTGTCTTAGCCATGTCTAAACCACTTCTAAACTAAGCTTCACTAGATATTCCCGAGTAGAACATTAGTTCCTTATCATTTATTTATTAAAGTACATTTGGTGTATCGTTGACCACTAATTTTTTTTGATGGAATTAAACCACAACACTTTATTTTAGTACATATTTAGAAGATTTCCACAAGTATGTATAATCATTTTTGAATGACGTGAAAATATTTTTGGAGCTTTTGTACAATAGAGACTTTTTTGTTCCGGTTGTTTTAGTATTAAATGTATTATAAATACAGATTTTGTTATTTTTGCTCAATTCTTTTGTTTATCTAATCCGATTTAAAATGATATTGCATGGAACATTTTTCAAATAGAGATCTTTATATTTTTTGAACAAACTTTTGTTGTCGAAATGACAAGAGTAGGAAAAATTTAGAAATATACGACAAACGTTTTATTTTTTATAAAATATTTTGTAAATTTTTCCTCTTTTCGGAAGACCTACTTTAGTTAGTCGTAGACGTAGTTTTTAAATGACACCCTGTAAATTGTACATTGTATATAGACCTTGTGATTGGTTTTTGATATTCGTATTTTTAATAATAATGTTCTGTTTTGTTATTAAATGTTTTATTAGAAGGAAAAACTACAGGGTGTAGTTTTTTAAATGTATTTTGTACATGAAGATATAACTACCTGTTTTTTTATTTATTTTTTTATTAATTTTTAAGCTCTAGTTCAATTTATTTTTGACAGTGTTTAGTTGTTTTAAATTTAATTCAAATGTTGATATGAATAACCTAATTTTAAGTAGCGTAATTAATATGATTTTAAGTATGTTCTATCTACGTATTGTAAAAGGTTTTTTGTATCCTTAGTCAGTGGAATGTTATCTTTTGGGGACCATTTTTAAAATATACTAAAAATCCGAATATGATTTTTTGTGTATACCTACCCCATCCTGTTTGTGTACCTCCAATAGAAGATATTCATTTATGAGTTACTTGGAAGAGAGGAATCTATCCTCCATGAATTTGTTCTTCAGTAAAAAAATCCGAGAATGTGGAGAAAGACTAAATCCTGTCAACGGAAACATTGATTATAAAAAATGAGAGAGTGTTTAAACATTTCACCCGTGGTAGATTAGTTAGATTGAAATTTAGCATTAAACAATAACTTAAAATAATAACTTATAATATAAAGAATCTAGATATACTAAGAATTGAAACAAAATGTGGAAAAATAAAACTAAAACCATAATCAACATGCCGTTTAAAGCAAACATATCGAAAGACATCACAATGAAACAAATCAAATAATATTAAATATGTTAATAGTAGTGCTATATAGGAGGCAGTTAATTAAACAGTCACTGACCAAAAAACTAGATCTGCTGCCAAAAAATATCGATTAAACCAATAATGCAGGCCATTCACGTTCCGACTTGTGGTACCACTAAGTAGGACCACTAGTTGGATGTTCGTCTCCACTCACGCTCCGACTTTCTATCCAACTAGCGGTCCAACTTCAGTTCTAGGATGTATCAAATAAACACTACGCAAAATATAATTAGGAGGAGAAAAATGTGCTTGTTATCTTTATTGTATGTTATGATAATTTAAAAATTAGGTTGTTTCTCTAGGTATTTGTCTAGGGCTGAACTAATTAATTTTTTCAACTCTTGATTTTTATGACTTTTTAAAATGTAGGAAAAAATTATAGTTTTTAAAGATTTGTATAGGTATAAAATCTATATTTTATTTGTTTTAAACTGGAGCTGGGATTTATTTTGTTGTGTGTGTGTCGTATATTTTTAATAGGAATAATTATTGTTTGTGCAATTGAAAGTTATTTTCTGTTATTTTTTTGCGAACTAGGGATCTTTTGCTACAAGTATGATTTAATTTTTATTGTATGTTGATAATTCTTCTGTAGCCAATCCGGAGTATCGGAAATTTACCTGTATAGGAATGTCCGAAATAGATCTACAGAAAGGAAAATGATTTGCCCTAACAAAAAGGTAATTTTCGTGCAATTGAAAGTTTATTTTCTAATAAATATTTGCGAACTAGAGATCTTTGCGTAAAGTATTTCATAGAAATCTCATACGTAACAGGTGCCGAAAGTCAACTGACTGAGGAAATTTTTGATCCAACCTGTGATCCGACTTCCAACTTCACCATTCACGCTCCGACTTCGTCGCCAGTCGGAAGTCGGATTTTCAAGTCGTACCACTAGTTGTCCAACTAATCCAACTAGCCCACTCACGGTCCGATTTCAGATCCAACTGCAGAAGTTGGACCACTAGTCGTACCACAAGTCGGAACGTGAATGGCCTGCATAAACACTTTACAATCATATAAAAGACAATCTATAATATAAGAAAAATGAACAAAACGAGAAAATTATTTGAACTTAATTTGACGAAATATTGTAACAAACTATATGCTAAATTAAAAATATTCCTAAATAATAGAGTACTATAGAGTTTATTACTAAGTAGGGATGTGTAGTTCACCATCGAAATAGTTCTAATGAACGATTCTTTCAACTGAACTAATTGGACTAGTTCATTAATTTTCATAGAACTAGTTCACTGCGAATTCACTAGCTGACCCGGCGAACTTTGTTCCGCCTTAATGGCAATAAATAAGCAGATTGTGTTTTTTTTTTTGGAAAAAATACAAAAAAAATTAAATAACTACATTAATCATTCATTATTATTTCTATATTTTAGTACATAGGTTGCTCTTCACTTAAGTACCTTGTGATACACCACATTTTTGTTTTATTATCAGGCGCAAAAACAAACAACGCAGATGGTCTTCGGACCGGTGAACATGCCACGTATAATTGACCATGGGAAAAACATGAATGTTCGATTTAAACCACAAACTTTTAAGGATTGGCCTTGTGATTTGTTGATGGTCATGGCAAATGCAAGACGTATCGGAAATTGAAGTCTTTTAAATTCAAATGGCATATCGGTTGGGATCATCGGGATCCTCGGAATGAGAACTTCCTCACCTTTGAATTTTTCTATCATTATCGTAGCGTAAATTACATTGTTCATCAATTTACTAACCACCAAACACGTACCGTTGCACAGTTTTGGTTGGTTTATGTTTCGAAGCATGATTACTACGGAGCCAACCTTTAGGCGTAAATTGTGCGGTGGTAAGCCAGGCACGTCCAAAGAGTTTAAAAATTCAATTGGATAGTTGGTGGCTTCATCTTCATTTGTGACGCAGTCAATAGATTTGAATGAATGCATTGTTCCAATGATCTTATTTTGAATTATATAGTTCAGGTCATCTACATCTTTCTTCTTAGCCGCTAAAATTGCTCGCTCACTCAACCATTCATCATTTTTGTAGTTAGAAATAATATTTGGAAATACATTGTTGATAAGTTCGTCTTTTGATGAGACAAAATTACAGAAATTATTTGGAAATGATATTAATCCGCTCGATTCATCGACAGGTACTTGACCATTACCGATAGTCAGCAATTGCTCCGAGAAATCTTCAGCAGATGTATCATTAAGCAATGTAACTCTCATGTTTGTTGTCAGCTGCAGTTTCTTCACATAGCGCCATAGATTTGACGATTTGAGGCAAGCGTTTATTTCATCGGCAGCCGTAGATCTTGGAATTACTGGCAGTATTTGGCGGAAATCGCCATACAGTAAAATCATTGCTCCTCCAAAACATCTCGAGTCATTGTGTAAATCTTTTAATGTTCGGTTAAGTGCTTCTAATGCACGTTTATGCGCCATTGTGCATTCGTCTAAGATGATGATTTTCGATGCCGCTAAAACTTTGGCCATTGCTGAGTGTTTTGCAATATTACACGTTGGTTCTTCAATAGTTTGAAGATTTAACAGTAATTTGAATACTGAATGAGCCGTACGGCATCCTTCTAACAATGTGGCTGCTATTCCAGAAGAAGCAACTGCAACCGCTATGTTGGATCTCGCCCGAACAGTTGCTAAAACTAATGACATAAGGAATGTCTTGCCAGTTCCACCAGGGGCATCTAGGAAATATAAACCACCATTTTCATCAGCAATTGCCTTCATTAAAGTGTCATAAACTTCCTTTTGTTGGTAATTCAACAGGGGTACATTCCTTTGAACTACTAAATCTAATTCCTGGTGATCATATTCACGTTCCCGTTCCAATTCTCGATTAAATGCGTCATTCATTTCACGATTTGGCGCTGGCATTCCTAACCTGATTAATAAATTACTGCACATGAGGTATCACATATCTTCGATCAAGAGTAAAGCACGATTATGTATCTCCTCATTCATCTCAATATCGTCATTTCTGGAACTGACACGACTTTGATGTAAAATATCTTCTGACATATTATCCTTGTATTTGTGCCACAGGTTACATGGGTTTGATGGAAAACATGTCGAAATTATGATAGTGAATAATGTGCGTATCTGACTTGGAGATGCAGAGATAATGGCTTTAGCGATTGTCGTATCCCAATGGATATCGTTTTCTTATAAGTTCAATTCTTCACATGCAGCACGATATGTTGGGAATATTACACCGTTAACAGTTCGTAGTGTCTCAAATGAAGTTGGCCCACGCATATTTACCAGCAACAACCGCAAATAGAAACATTCATCATTCTTTGGATGAACTGTATACATACGACCAAGAGCATCAGTAGAACGCACATCTGGATACCCAGGAACCGCATCACCTTGCTTCCGTCTTGAAAATTCTTGGATGAAGCATTGCAAGTATAATAACGTGGCATCTATAATTAATGTGGTAAAGCAAAGTTCGTGCAAACTGATCGCTTTGGCAGATTGCAAAAAAACTGGTCAATGTAGTTGCTGGAGGTGTTTCAGCACGTTGCGTAGCATTCGAAGCCGTGAAATATACTCGTTGACCATTCTCCAGATGCACCGCCAAATGTATAACAGTAGGATGACGTTCGTGAATTGGAAATGCAAATATACGCCAAATCGCTTCATTACAGTTCACATAACGACCAACTTGATAGCGTGAAATTTCATCGTTGGTATTTGAGGATTGCAATCCAAAAACCGCCATATCACTGCCTTTCGTGACATATTTGCAAATATATTTTATGGACTTAACTGAATTGCAGTATTCAACGTTGCAATGTGTCTTAACGTTTTATAAATAAGTGGCGAATATGGAACAATCCAACTGTTGTCGACAACGAAATCCATTCTTTTCACTTTCGTTGTGACAGTTCGACCGTTGTCATCTGGTAATCGACGCCGATACAGCGGATACCCATCGTTGCCAGTGACAGTCTCCGCCGTTAATTTCCGTGGATATCGTTTAGATCACTTTCCATCGACCATGCAAGGTGATTGGGGATTGATGGCACCACACGGTCCATGAATCATAGTAGTAACAACATCATGTAGGTCTGGATCGACTTCATGATCAGGAATCTCGGTACATATGATATCATCTATTTGGTCAGGCTGAATTCTTTCCACTAACCAAATAAGAATGTGTGCGTGCGGCAGGCCTCGCTTTTGCCATTCGATTGAATACATCCAGCATCGAGTATCTCCAAAGACGCGTTGTTTAACAATAAAGTTCATCAGGGACCGAATTTTTTGCCTGAATATACGTGCTGTGATGTCGTGTCTATCATTTGATGTTTGTCCGGGAAGCAGCAATTGAGTAATTTCTATCCATTTTGGATTACAGGTAAAAGTAATAAAGAGATCTGGCCGGCCGTAATGACGAACATATGTCATTGCATCTTGTGCATATTCATGCATATGACATGGGCTACTAATATACGTCGCCGGCAGAATAGTTAATCGACCAATATTAGCTGCATTTCCTTCAGTACTAACTGTATCACGTAAATGGATGTACTCCTCAGAACGCAGTTTGGCTTGGTTCAACCTAATAAATGTTAAACGTTCCGTTTTTATTTTTACATACATGTCAACTCAATACTGCTGAAACAATCGACGAGACCGCAGCAAATAGTTGTCAGCATTTTGACGAATCATCAAACGATATGCATAATAATTCATTGAGCTAACTTTCTTTGTAGTTTCTTCACCTGAAATTAAAAATTTGATAATTAACCATTTCAAAGACAAATATTACAGACATTAACCATTATTAAGATACTGATACTTTAACATTCAATGGATTTATCATTTTAATATTAAAATAATATCCATCTTCTCCTTGCCAAAACATCAGTGGGTATTGCAATGCGTCATATGATCGATGAGTTTCAGATATTTGTTGCAGTTGCCCAGTATCGCGACGTGTAAGCACAATATCGCGTTTTCCCAATTGTTCACCAACAATAAGGATGGCAACTTCGTCTACTGTTGGAGCATTAAATGTGCGTTCGTATGTTCCAGATGGTCGTTTATCTGCTTTGATGACAACTTTATAGTCATCATTTGGCATGCGCTCTAAAGCACTCTTAAACAACCTGACCAACACATGATGTTCATGAAGCAGACACTGCAAGTCTTGAATAATTGCTCGCTTCATTCCTGCATTGATCCCTAAGCGTCGATCAAGTTGTTCTTCCATGTTGCCCATGAAATATATTTGTAAACATTTATTCTCTGTATCTTCGAAAGATAGTAATGATCCAATTCGATGGTGAATCTGTCCTTGTATCTACAAAATAAAAACCACACAGTATTAACTGGGTTATAAACACTTTTTCTGTGGGAGAGTAGAGTTCAGTATTAGCAAATATAATACATACCAATAGATAAAGTAAGTTATTCTTTAACTACATTCTATGTAAGTACAAAAATAAATACCTTAAATGTCAGATTAAATCCTCCTTCTTCGATAATGTCTGCCCCAAATGACGTCATTTGGAAACAACTATTGTATTTTCGAGTATTTGCAAGAAAGTGGCGTGATTCTTGTGTTTCGCCACAAAGCAATGAATACAATGGCTCATGTGGCGGAGTCAACACTGGCAATTTCACTTTACCATTAAGGCAGCATAATCCAGGCGTTTCTCCGGAAAACTTTAATGCACCACAATACTCGCAAACAACGTCCCAATGCAAACGCTAGGATGCAAGCTGTAATCATTGCTGCAATCGTATCTAAACGCTGCTCGATTCAAATCAGCTAAATATCTTGTTCGGCGTCGCAAATTATCTATTTGTTGCCTTTTGTTGTTCGCTCGACGATTCTGCATTGCCAACCGAGCTGTTTCACGGGCTGCTTCACTTTGCTCTCGTGATTGAGAAGCACGAAGTCGAGCCATACTATCGCGGTGCTGTTCACGTGCAATTTCTTGTTCTTCTTCAGTCCTTTCATTTGCAGTATTTTGTATTCTTCTTGCATTACGGCTTTGTCGGGAAAGATTCGATCGTCTTGGTCGCGGCATTATTAATTAAACTTCACTTCACTTCAATCCACTTGTTAATTATTTATTTAATAGAAATAGTTTTAATATTGATTTCTTACAAATATCAAATTGTCATCCATACGTCATTACATAGCTGTCATTTTACGTCAATTACATAGCTGTCATTTGCGTTTTATTATTCCAAGTCTGATTCTTTTTTGTTATACCACGTTTTATAGTGATTGACGTTTCATGTCAAGTCACACGGGAACGCTGTCGAACGGGATAAAAAGTATCCTATGTTCATCTCCTGGCTCTAAGCTACCTCCCTACCCATTTTCAGCCAAATCTGTTCTGCCGTTCTTGAGTTATAAGTGGTGTAACTAACACGACTTTCTTTTATATATATAGATTTCTAAGCTGGTCTTCCTTATTTCTTATTTCTAACTTTCTATCTCTCGGTGTTTGTTGTATGCTTTTAGTTTAGCTTTATTTTAATTAAAAGAAGAATATGATCTAACTCGCATATTGCACAAAGACATGATATATCCGTTTAGACTGATGATCTTCAGCGAATAGTAGTTAGGATTTGGTTTCGCGACCGATCTCCAGGAGTTTTATAAGTACAGCTACATCGATAAGTTATATATATATATATATATATATATATATATATATATATATATATATATATTTAGAATAACAGTAACGTTTACATATTTAAATGATTACCATCAAATGTTTTTCCATTCAGCATTAAACTTATGATATATTTGCGATAATTTGAAATTTTGTCTATTTCACACTTCTTTTAATTTCTTTTATCTTTTTGTAATTTTAGCTATCATTTTCCTTATTTATTTTTCTGTTTTTAAAGAATTTTATTATTTAATTATTATCCAAAACATAAATAATTTCGTAGTGTGGTTGTTGTTCTTCTATATTTATAGTGTCCTACTATTTTATTTTCACGTCTGAAACTTTATTACGCTATTCCACTAATATAAAATGTGTTTAAAACTTCGGTATTTAGTAGTAAAATATATTTAGTATATCAATATCACAAAAATCAATTATGTACAAAAACGTAGTTTTCAGTCTATAGATTATAAATATCTAATTTAAAACTATTATGTTACTACCATAAAACGGGTGCTGCTGCTGGAGCTACTGCATGCACCGATCTAGCATTCGGTACTGGCAGCACATGCGCAGGTGGTGCAGGAAGTACACCTACTGGAGCTACGGGTGATGCAAATGCTGCTGAAAAAGCGCCTGGAGCAGGCAATACAGCAGGGGCTTCAAAGGGTGCAGATACAACAGGAGCTGCTACATGCTCATGTACTAAAGGAGCTGCAACGGGTGCATGTAATGCTGCAGGGCCTGTGAAAGGTAAACCAGAAACAATGTTTCTGGTTACTATAGCTGGGGGATTTAAAACTCCAGCGGCTAAAGGTGCTGCTAGCACGTTAAGTCCTCTAGTGAATGTACTGACTTGCGCAGCAAATGGTCGGATATTTGGGGGTGCTATTTGAGTGTATCTAAATGGAACTACACTGCACTCGATTTGGAAAATGGCGAAAGTAAGAAGAAGCAATGATACCTAAAAATAAAAATACAAAGTTAGTTTTTATTTTCGTTGGTTTTGAGTGCAATTGAGTGCACTACATGAACTCTCCAATTTCAAAAGAAGAACTGGACGATGTATTGTTTGGCATAAAAAACTCTTCTCCGGATCCAGATGATATACCAATCATTTTTGTTCAAAACCTAAGCACAAACGCTAGAATATACCTCTTTAATGTTTTGAACCAACTGTGTATACAGCTCTACTTTCCAAAGTCTTGGTCAGAATCATATAAGATCCCAATCCCTAAACCTCAAAAACCGAAAACACATCCCCAGTCCTATAGACCAATATCCCTAACCTCGTCAACTTGTAAGCTACTCGAAAAGATTATAAACTGTCGCCTTACATGGTTTCTGGAAGATAAAAAACAACTTATCCCGGAGCAAAACGACACTCATCGTGAAAGTTCACGAAGCACTCATTAACAAACAACACTGTCTAGCTATTTTCTGCGATATAACAAAAATCTACGATTGCACATGAGATATGGTAAAATAAAAAAAACTTCACTCCTGGTGTATTAATGGACAATTCCTAAATGTATTCAAAATTTTCTTCAACTCGCAACATTTAAGGTACGAGAAACTGGAATACTATCATCAACTCGAATCCAGGAAAACAGAGTCCTCCAAGGATCGAGGTTAAGTGTAACTTTATTTCTTGTTTCAATTAACGATATCTTGGAACAATGTCAACAACCAGTTAAAGGAAGACTGTACGAATACGATCTGGTTCTTCTTCTAAGAGGAACAAATCTAGAATCCACCCAAAAAATCACTCAAAGCTTGTTGCAAATGCTTGTTCTTTTGAAAAATACGAAAAGAGGATAATCCAATTTTAACATTGAATGATAAGAATCTGATCTTTATAAAAGAAATAAAATTCATCGGTCTTACATTCGACAAAACATTGGTTTGGAAAAGTCACATTAAAAATCGAATCTTAAAAGACAGTTGCCAGCAAGCATTAATATTTTGAACTCTTCTAAGAATCTTTTCATCCTTAGGTCGATCAAAAATTAACTAAATACGGCACTGCGAGTCGCTTTGGGTGCCTTTCGAACAAGCCCCGTACTAAGTATATGCAGTTAGTCAGGGAAAATCCTTCTAGAATTTAGAAGAGATTTTTTAAGTTTGTCGTTTGCCTGTAAAGTTCTATCCTCTCCAGATAACCCAGTCTACCATAATATTTATAACATTCCCCACAATTCCCAACTAACCTACCGAAAACTCTCCTCTTCCATGGACTTTAAATAAAGCATTAGTTATCACTGATCTATCAAAATTTAATAAACATGAATCTCCACCAGCCATATTAATCACCACTTCAAAGATATTATGGATAGATTTAGCGACTACCGACAAATCTACACATATGCATCAAAAACAATGGACGGAGTGGGGGCAGCAATTTTCTCTAATACTCATAATGCTAAATTTAAGTTGAATTACAACTGGACTATCTTCAACGCAGAACTATACGCAATCCTTGAAACTCTAAATTTCATTAACGAAACGGACCAGAGAAATTACACAATCATAACTGACTCAATAAATGCCCTTTGTGACACCCAAAACATATACTCCAGCAACCCTATTTATATAGACATTTACAAAGAACTTTAAAATGCTGCAAAGGAAAACACGTGGTATTAATTTGGGTTCTATCTCATATTGGAGTACATGGTAACATGATTGTGGACCGTCTAACTCACGAAGTAGTGACAAGTGATGGTCAAGTTCAACTAAATAAAATAGTACCAAGCGATCTTAAATTGTACTTAAACAACATAGTTAATTGTGCCTGGCAAAACAAATGGTCGCAGTGTTCCGAAGAACTAAGTGAAATTAAACACACTGCTTTACAAAAACAAGCATTTTTGTTACCTAGGAAAAAACAAGTCATCTTTACTAAACTCCAACTTGGTGACACTCTCCATACATATCTTTACCGAATCACAAGAAACATCCCCCATACTGCAACTAGTGTCAAACCAACAGTACAATAAAACATATTTTAACCGAATGTCAAATTTTCCAGGAAACGAGAAGTAAACTCAACCTTCCCAGCGACATAGACGAGCTAGAGACAATTATCATAATCATTATCTTTTTTAATAGAATGAGTAAGGTAAGGTGACCCACTTTTATCTATTCTCTTTAGTGTCCTTGTGGAAAACGTGCTGCATGAAGCTAATATAAATAGAAGAGGAATTATAAATATATCATAAAAAGCATGATATAGCAATATTCTTCTTCTTCTTCTTCTTTGGGTGCCGTGTCCGTATTCAGACGTTGGCCGTCATCATGTTTACAATTTCCTGAAACCTTTCTCTGTCGGCTGCTGCACGAAATAATTTTTCTGCTGTGAAACCACACCATTGTCATAATATTACGCAGCCATGAAAGTTTCTTTCGACCAATCCATCTCTTTCCTTCCACTTTTCCTTGTATTATAAGGCGAAGTAAATGGTATTTAGGTCCTCTAATTATATGGGCGAAGTATTCTGTTTTTCTCCTCTTTATGGTGTTTATGAGCAGACGTTCTGAATTGATAATTTGAAGAACATCTTCATTGGAAGTGTGCGAAACCCACGATATCTTTAGGATTCGTCTATAGCACCACAGTTCGAATGCTTCTAACTTGTTTAGCATTGGGGTTTTTAACGTCCATGTCTCACAACCATACAATAGGATCGACCACATATAACATTTCAGGACCTTCTTACGAATATTCATTGACAGGTTTCTGTTGCATAAAACTGGTTTCCAGGTCATAAAAGCCTTACGTGATATTTCGATCCTGGATATTATTATTATAGTAATATTAGCCAGAAGCAAACAGGAAGTGACACGGTTAACTAAATAATTAGAAGAAAAGAAGAAGAGGTCGACACAAAAGAATGTGGAAAATGGATGTAGAAGATGATAAAGTCTCAACGTCACAAATTGGAGGATGAAAGCCATGGACAAGAAGGGATGGAGGAGAATGGAATCAGGCCGTGGGCCTACTAGACTCGATGCGCTAATTATTATTATTATTAATAACTATTGCAAAAAGGAGATAATAGATAAAAGTGGAATAGATAGATTAGAATGAAAATTAAGAATTCACGAAATAAAAGTTCATAAGCTTTGTAATAGGCAATTTCTAGATTCTCAATTGATAAATAATGTTAATATAGTTTACTTACAGTTTTAAAACTCATCTTCACTGTCTTAATAGTAAAAATAAGCTGGATACTCCCAAATTAATATAACTATTGTTATTATATTAATATATATTGTTTTAAATTAAACAATAATTGATTAACTGATCCTGAGGTCTTCAGATCTATTATTTATATACCTACTCTAAATAATTTCTAATCGTGCATAACAAAAATGTGAAATTGGTAAATTCGATGTACCCACTTGTAATTTGTATAGTACGTGATACTTTTTCACTATCAAGGCAATATCCGTAAAAGGAATAGCAATATTAGTTAGATAATAAATTTATGTAACACTTTCATTGTCACCGACTTAATATAGATTGATAGACGTGCAGCATATTGACCTACAAAATGTAATGCAATTATTAGTTGCTAAAACTCATTTGTGAATGAATACGTTTTAATATAACGAATGGGGCAAAAATAGAATCCACAAAATAACAATAATAAAAAAAAATTAGTGTAGAGACAATTTCTTTCATTGTAATGAATAAAACACTAAACAAATTTTAAAATTAAACGATGGAAAAATTTAAATACTTATTGGGAAGTATTATCAATCAACCTTCAAAGTTTAAGCCCGCTAAATATAAACCATTTTAAGAAAAAAAATATTTAAAAACAAAATGGAAACTTTTGCAACATATGGCCACAAAGTATTCACTTATAGCCATCACTTTTCCATATTTATAGCCACTTCTTCTTCTTTAAGTGCCCTGTCCGTTGCGAACGTTGGCTATTAACATGGCAATTCTGATCTTGTTTGCGGCGCTTCTGAATAGTTCGACCGATGTGAGCCCCAAGCACTTCCGCAGATTTTGGAGCCACGAGTGTCTTCTCCTGCCTGGCCCCTCGCTTACTGTCTATTTTCCCCTGGACAATCAATTGCAGTAGACGGTACTTATCGTGTCTCAATATGTGGCCTAGATATTCAAGCTTTCTTTGTTTAATTCTGCTTACGATTTCTTTCTCCTTTCCGATTCTTTGGATTACCTCTATGTTGGTGACATGTTCGGTCCAGGATATACGAAGAATGCGTGGACACACCCACATTTCTAATGCTTCTAGTTTTCTCGTGAGCGTCTCTATCAGCGTCCAGGCCTCCCCACTATATAGTAAGATCAGAAAAATGTAGCATCTAACTAGACGTAGTTTTAGGGGAAGAGACAAATCCTTGCTTATGAGGAGCTTTTCCATATTGCTAAATGCTGCTCTAGCTCGTTCTATTCTCGCCTTAATTTGTGTGGCCTGTTCCCATTTTGCATTTATGTTGGTGCCAAGGTACACATAAGATTCTATATGGTAAATTAGTATGTTACTTATCCGTAATTGTCGAGCAGGTTGTTGCTTTTTGTTTACCAGCATCCACTTTGTTTTCTTGAAGTTGAGGCTCAGGCCGTATTCCTCACTAACTGAATGAACTCTTTCCATTACCTGTTATAATTCGTCTATGGTACTGGCAAGGATCACCGTGTCGTCGGTATATCTTATATTGTTCGTTAACTCGCCGTTTATTTTTATGCCCTCGTTTGCATAGCCGTTGACTTTTTCTTTTCTATTTTTCCTTTATTTACCTCTGCCTGAACCCACTGGTATATATTTTTTATATATGTGCAGTATTGCACACGTCACACGTCTAGATACGTTGTTAATCGTATGAGAATTAAACCGATGTTAGGGCGGGATTTTAAAGAGTTCTAGCTTCCTTAGGAAGCATCTTTTAATAGGGATATCCAAACCTCTATATGGAAAATCAGAATAAGGCTAGATAAAACTCGAAGTGTTTTTTTTAACATGAAATACATATTGCATAGTAACAACTTAAGTTTTGATTTAAAATTAGAGATGCTTAATTGTTATTTTTTCTTGTTCTTGGTATATGATGATTATGCATTTGAGATATGGCATTCAGCCAGTTTTAATAGATATAGATTTTCTTAGTATATACAAAACTTAGTAAATACAAAATGCTGCCCCTAACACGAAATTAACGGATAATTAATAAAAAACAATCAAAATAATAATAAAGTAGAAATAGAAATGTACTGAAACAAGCTGTAGGGAACTTCATGTACAAAGAAATGAACATCAATATGTAAATAGAAGGAGCAATTAAATTGGGAAAAAACATATCAAACTGCAGAACAAACTTAAAAAAGGAAAGATTATGGAAAACAAAGCTAAAATAAAATGCATAAAAGACTACAAAGTGTATTTAAATAATGACATAACAAAAGAATAACTATAAATACAGAACAAAAAAGGGACAAGTCGCCAACGAAGAAATAAATAAAGGTAAAAATGATAAAATCAAATATAATACATTAATAATATATGGAAAAACATATATATATATATATATATATATATATATATATTATATATATATATATATAAATAATAGCACTATGAGCCTAGTAGGCCCATGGCTTGAGCTGTTATTGTTTTCCATTTCTTCCTATTAGTAGCCTTGTCCTTCCATCTTTCTATTCCCAGTGTTTCTAGGCCTTTATCTACTTCTTGCTTCCATCTACTTCTCGGCCTTTCTCTCCTTTTTTTTGTACCCATTGTATGCATCAGAATCATTTTTGGTACTTGAGAATTTGTCATTCTTTCTATGTGCCCTAGTTACCTGAGTCTCTGAGCCTTTACTACTCCCACTATACTAGGATTCTTGTACATATCTTCTAATTCTTTATTTGTTCTTCTTTTCCATGTATTGTCTACTATCTTGCCTCCAAATATCTTTCTCAAAACCTTCCTTTCCCATATTTCGAGCATACCTGTTTCGCCTTTGTTCAGTGTCCACACTTCACTGGCGTAGGTTACCACTGGTTGAATAACTGTTTTGTAAATCCTTATTTTGGCATTCCTAGATATCTGTTTACTTTTTAATAGCCTGTTTAATGAGTACACGCATCTCTAATATTTGGTTTGCATGTGAACATCGACTTCAGGTATGTAAATCTTTCCACTGCTTCAAATATATATGCTTTTTCATCCTCTACTTCTATTTTTAGATTTCCTCCTTTTTGTTCACTGTCATCTATCCATTCCATGTATTTTGTCTTACTTTCGTTGATGGCTAAGCCTATTTTCTTTGCCTCTCTATCTAGCCTCTTTACTACTTCTTGTAGCTCCCATTTGCTTCGTGCCAGTATTACTGCATCGTCTGCAAAGGCTAGACATTGGTGCTTTCTTTGGTATAACAATCCCTCTCTGTTGACATTTGCATCTCGTATGATCTTCTCCAAAAACAAGCTGAATAGTATGGATGATAGTGGTTTTCCTTGCCCTACTCCTTCACTGACTTCAAATTTTTCCGACATTATATTATTTATTTTAACTCTGCTCTCAGTCTTGGACAGCGTTATTTGTATCATTCTTATAAGTTTTCTACTGATACCCAATTCTTCTAGTGCTTTGCTCAGTTGGTTCCGTTTTATTCTATCGTACGGCTGTTTGAAATCAATTAAGAGGACCCTTGTCGGCAGATTGTGTTGGTAACTTTTCGCTTGCAATTCTCTGAGCGTAAATATCTGATCTGTTGTAATTCTACCAGGTCTGAAGCCACATTGGTACACGCCGACAATGTTTTCTATCACTCCTGCAAATTTGTCCTTTATACACGCTGCAAGAATTTTGTATGCAGTATTTAATAGTGATATCCCCCTGTAATTTTGACAATCTGTCCTATCGCCTTTCTTATAAAGTGGGCATATAATTGCATCTGTCCATTCTTGTGATAGTTGTTCTTTAATCCAAATCTCCTTTATTAATTTGAACATTTGCTCCTCTAGCGTTTTCGCTCCATATTTGAACATCTCTGCAGTTATATTATCACTTCCTGGACTCTTGTTATTTTTTAATTTCTTTATTATTTCCTTTATCTCGTTTCTGGTAAGGGGTATTTCTTCTATCTCATTTATTTGGTTCCTATGTTTCTCCGTTCTTATAGGCTGTGGCTGTTCTATCCTGTTTTCGTCATTTAGCAATTCATCGAAGTATTCTTTCCATCTAGCGGCTATTTCATTTTCTCCACTTATGGCGTCTCCCTCTTTATCTTTGTAAAATATTGTTTTCTGTTGGTATCCTCTTTTTTCATTTTTTACTCCCTGATATAAATTTCTAATTTCTCGATTTTTGTAATTTTCTTCTATTTCTTTCAGCTGATTTTCCATGTACTTTCTCCTTTTCATTCTCAAAACTTTTTTTACGATTTTTCTTTGCTTTTCATATCTGTTTCTTGTTTCTTCTGTATCACTTTTGACCATATCCATCCTTAGTTTACTTCTTTCTTCAATTTCCTTCTGGCATTCTTCGTCAAACCAATCCTTTTTCTTTTTAGTTATATTTTTATTGCATTCTTTAGCTGTGTTACTGATAATCTGCTGAATTTTGTCCCAGTCCTTGTCTATGTGCCCTTCTAGGTGTATTTCATTTAATTTTCTATCGATACCTTTTCTATACATTTCTTGTTCTTCTTGCGTTACAAGCCGCACTGGTTTATTTGTGTTCTTATTTTTTCTTTTGCGATTTTTTTCTTCTGGTATCAGTTGGGCTATTTTAATTCCTAACATGAAGTGATCCGAGTCAGCGTCTGGTCCTCTGTATGTTCGCACGTTCTTTATACATTTTCGGTCTTCTCTCTCTATTAGTACATGGTCAATTTGATTTAATGTTTTTCCATCTGGGGATTGCCATGTTGCTTTGTAGATGGTTTTCCTCTCGAAATATGTACTCATTACTAGCATATTTTTTTCTTTGGTAAAATCTATCAGAAACTGCCCGTTCTCATTACTTTCCTCGTGTTTGCTAAATTTTCCTATAGTTGTTTTATATATTTCTTCTTTTCCTATCTTTGTATTTGCGTCTCCCAGTACTACTTTAATGTCATATCTTGGAATACCCTATTAACTTCACAGTAGAAATCCTCTTTTACTTAAATATCTTTTTCTTCTGACGGTGAGTGAATGTTAATGAATGTGATTTTTTGATATTTTCCTCTTATTCTTAGACAACATAGACGATCAGATATTGGTTTAAACTCAACAATTGATGCTTTTAACGCTTTATTTACCATAAATCCTGTGCCTAATATTCTGTTTCTGCCTCCACTATTAAAAAATAAGCTATTTTCAATTTCCAGCATTTCCTGACCCAGTTGCTTTGTTTCTTGCAGTGCCACTACGTCAAATTTAAACTTTTCAATTTCTTTAGTTAAGTGTTTCAGTTTTCCTTCCCCAAAAGTACCTCTTACGTTCCACGTTCCTACCATTAAGTGATCTTTTGGATATGTGTTTCTATTGCCTTTTTTGCGTTTTTTTTATCTTTAAATCACCCTTTCCTATGACAATGTTACCGGTATTCATGACCTTGTTCCTTGTGTTGTTCGTCTTCGTATTTTTACTATCATAGCCGTTTTCTAGTTTTTTGAGTTTGTTATTTCCATTTTATCTTCCTTGCTATTCCACTTCCATTCAACACCATTTATCATCATTTTCCTTGCTCCTATTTTGACTTCGTTTCCTTTGTTTCTTTCCTCTTGTGCAATTTTTCTTATTATTTTTTGAATTTCTCTCTCTCTCATCGTTGTGTCATAGTTGATGTATACCTTTTCCTTTTTGACGTCCTTTAACTTTACTTTATTCTTCATAACTTTTATCTTTTCTTGTTGGTTCTCCATTTCTATTAGGCACGTTATTGTACCTAGTTTGTGGGCCGTCTTTATTTTGGCTTCTACTGCAAGGTGATATTTTATAAAATTGCCAATTGTTTCCTTCAATACCAGCTGATCCTGCGTTTCAATTGCTAGCCCGTTCATGACCACATTATTTCGCCTTCTCTGTTTTTCTATAATTTCTATGTTGTCTCGTATTTCCCTTAATTCTTTCTTAATCTGTATGTTTTTCTCTTTTAGAATTTTATTATCATTGTTTAGTTCCTTGTTTTCCCTTATTAGATGTTCAACTACCTCCTTGTATTCCTTTTGGTCTTCTTTTATTTGTCTAATGTCGCTGGTTAGGTTGCTCATCATTTCTAGCAATTTATCAAGTTTTGCTCCATCTTTTTTTCCTCCTGTCTTCTGAGGGGTTCTTGTTAGTTTTTTATTTTTTCTGGATCTCTCTTCCTCTTGCTCATCATCCTCTCCTCTATACAAAAAACATACAAATGGAAAAAATACAGGAACCAGTTAAAAGAAACACAGGGAAACTCGAAAAAATAACAGAATTTAGTTTAATAAAAATAATAATTGGAGACTTTACGGCTAGAGGCAATGATAATACAGGACATGAACAGGTAATGGGAAAGGAGGGAATATAAGAGGGAATAGAAAAGGAACGACAATGGAAATCGTTTAATCGAATTTTGCAAGTAATAAAATAAACTTGTAATAGGTGGAAGCGTCTTTAAACATTAGCAGATATATAAGAAAACATGGAGATCACTAGAAAGAGGCACAATAACCAAATATACCACATAACAATTGAATATAAATGGAGAAGCTGGCTGCAAGATGTCAGAGAGGTGCTGATGTGGTGTTAGACCACATGTTAGTCAGAGCGATACTATGAATGCAATTAACCAGAGATAACATGAAAAAAACCACCAGAAGAAACATATCCGACGTTGGTGCTCTAAAACAAGAAAGTATAAGAAATACATTCGCTGAGGAACTGGTAATTAACCGAACTTTATCACAACAAACTGGAGAGTGAGTCGAAGAAACATGGAAGCATTTTAAAGAAGTAATGATAAATACAGCGAATTAAGCAATCGGATTAAAAAGTAGAGAAAATAAAAAATCTATATCTAAAGATGTAGAATTGATAGAAGAAAGGCAAAAAATAAAAGAAGAAATCCTACAAAAGAAAGGATCGGAAGAAGAGAGGTCACATGAAAGGAAATATAAGACAAAAAACGCGGAATTAAAAAAAACAAACCAAAAAAGATAAATAATATGTTAAATTTATCAGAGAAAGCAACGCAAGAAAACGACCTACGAACACAATATACAATCAAACGAGACCTAATAGGAGAAGCATAAAGAAAAATACGAGAAATTAAGGATAAATAAGGAATTAGAATAAAAAGTAAAAAAGAAATAATACAAATATGGAAGAAAATTGCTAGATTTAGAAGTGAATATTGGAAAAATTACAAGGAAAGCAATTGCAAATACACTAAAACTATGAAAAAATGGAAAAGCTACAGGAAAATAGATATGATATTTAACCTTTTGAACAAGATATTGACTGATGAAGTATTACCACAAGAGCGGAAAGAGGGATTGATAATTAAAATGCCTAAAAAGGTGACCTGGGTAGATGCAATACTTAGAGTGTAATACAATTATTAAGCGCCACAACCAAAGTGTTGACCAGAATCATATTGGAAATATTGAAGCCAGAACTAGATAAAAACCTGAGAAGTTACCAAGCAGGCTTCCGTGTCAAACGCTCCATCATTGATTACATTTGCACCGTCAAAATGATTACGCAGAGTCATGGAAAGAAACGGAGGGTGTAAAAACGATATACAGACGAGAATAATAAAGGCTCAACATGCATTCAACGCTTTAAATAAAATTTGACAAACAAACGAAATATCAGAAACAACGAAAATTCCAATCTTTAATAGTTGCATCAAAATTATATTAGTTTCATCATCATCAGTTGGCGCTACAGCCCTTCGTGAGCCTTGGCCTGCTTCAAAACATTCTTTCATCCTTCCCTATCGAGTGTCTGTCTTCTCCAGCCCCTCACTCCAATCTCCCTCAGATCTTCCTGTACATCGTCCAGATATCTGAGTGTAGGTCGCCCCCTTCTTCTTCTTCCGACTGGCGTGTTTAGCATAGTTATTTTAGTGGGATCATTCTCATCCATCGGCATAACGTGGCCCACCCACCTTAGGCGGTTTATTTTGATGGTCTTCACAATACCTGCATCACCAAAAAGTCTATAGAGTTCAAAGTTATATCGCCTTCTCCACAGACCCTGTTCGTTGACTCCGCCAAATATGGTCCTCAATACTTTTCTTTCAAAGACTCGTAGTAACTCTTCATCTCGGGTCGTCATTGTCCATGTTTCCGATCCGTATGTGAGCACTGGGCGTATTATTGTTTTATAATAGCATTATAAAATTACAAACATTATATTAGTTTACTGAGCAGAAAAATTGAAAAAGGACAAAATCACAACTAAAAACTGCAGACTTTTGTAAACAAATCATTAAGAAAAATTCTGAAAATATACTGGCCCAACCAAATAACTAATGCAAAACTATGGGAAAAAACAAAGCAAACTAGTATATGTACTACATCATCATCATCATCCTGGTACTACAGCCTTTAGAGAGCCTCTACCTTGTCAAGCTTTCTACGCTATTCTGTTCTGTTCCTTGCTTACATTTTCCAGTTGCCGACTCCGATTTTCTCGGCATCTTGTGTTACCCCGTCCATCCACCTCAGCTTTGGTCTACCTCGTCTTCTCATTCCCACGGGTTGCGCTGTTAGAATCTTTTTGATCATGTTCGATTCAGGGGCCCGGGCTACATGTCCTGCCCACTGCAGGCAGTTTCGTTTAATTATAGTGGTAATATCTTGACCACCAAACGTATGCTTGTAGATATTCTGCAGTTCAGAGTTATATCTACGCCTCCATATTCCGTTCTCACAGACTGCTGCGAATATCTTGCGTAGCACCTTTCTTTCAAAAATCGATAGAGCGGATTTATCTGTTTTAGTTAGCATCCATGCCTCTGATCCATATGTGAGAACGGGGACTATTAGTGTTCTATACAGCCTTATACGAGTTTTTTATACAAGGCTCTATAGAAGTCAGCATATGTAGCACAGTCAAGGAAAAAAATGGAAATGGATTGACTATACTTGAAGGAAAGATGAAAGCAACATATCCAGACAAGCACATAAATATCAACCAGAGGGGAAAAGAAAGAGAGGAAGACCAAACAACAGTTGGAAAAGAACTGCAACGAGAGAACACGAAAAAATTGGAATAAGATGGGGGAAATTTAAAAAAAGCAAGAAATAGAAGAGAATGGAAGAAACTAGTACACAGATTATCCGGAGAATAAACAAGAAAGAAGATGGGCTGACCCGGCCAGTCAGCAATCTTACACTTTTGGCCAAGCAACGGATAAGCGCCCAGTAGTCTACAGGAGGAATGGAACTAGAGAGAGCTACCATTCGGTAAAAATCAGAAATAAGCTACATATGTTTTAATAAATAATCTAATTTTTAGTGATATATAGTGTTTTCCAGACAGGGGTTAGTTTGAACAAGAAAATATAAAACTTATGAAATAATATGCTTTTGTATCATATTTATTTAATCAAATATCTAATTGTAAAAACATTTAATACAAGGTTGTACTGAACAATTACAAATGAATCGTCAAATCAAACGCTTGTCTGCATATCAATGTTGATTACTAATGAAAATTGCAAAATTAACCCAAAATATTCACTTTTTAGCAAGGTGGGACTGTACCCATGTAAAGAAGTATATAAAAAACTGAAATTACATGATTAAGTATGTCAGAAAGCATCCAACAATCAAAAATGTTCCACTACGTAAGTAAAAACTTTTTAAATTACTTATGTTGTCGTTCTTTATTAAAAATACAAATATTTTTAAATAAACGCAATGGAATACTGTTATACCTACAGGTTTTTGTTTAAAATTTTATTAAAAATCACAATTTTCTTTGACGGCTATTTTTGGTGTCTTTATTCTACATGTGTGTACACAATATACCCGTTGCTTATTTCCAATATATCTTACGTTTCGTTTTTAAGTTAGACGCCAAGATCTCACAATGGTCACCCAATTATTTATATTTGGATTTTGATTTTTCTATAATATTTGTGTTGATTTGCGTTTTCTTCTTTAAGTGCCTTGTTCGCTGCGACTGTTGGCTGTTAACATAGCAATTTTGATATTGCTTAGGGCACTTCGACTAGTTTGACCGATGTGAACCCGGACCACTTCTCCAAATTTTTGAGTGTCTTCTCCTGGCTGTTCCCTGGTCTGTTGTCCATTTTTTTTAGATAATCAGAGCTCTCTCAGAGCTCTTAGTCTCAAAACTCATTTATTGCTATTTTTATCCTGCCCTTACTTCTATTGTTTGATCATTATTTCTGAAATACAGGCTTCCAGGTATTTGTATTCAACCCTTTCTATCGGTACATTTCCCTAATGTATGTTAAATTGTTAATCAGATAACATGTAAGTTTTATTATCCTTTATTTGTAAACTAAACTTATGAGCTGCTTTCTTTTTTATCTATTTTTTTAGATACCTCCTTTAAAAAAGGGTTTATGGATAAAGCAAATTTAAATTAAGAAATATTCACTTTATTTGTTGACACAATATCATTTTATCTCATCATTGATTGGATTTTTACCATTGGATTTTTTTCTTTTTAGTAGTTTTTCGTAATAGACTCTCACTTTTTTCTACTATCTCGAAATCTCTCTCAGACTGTTAAAATGTATGCTCCCCAATTCTAATCTTATGATTACCCTCAAATGATATAGCTTGAATTTAAAAACTATGAAACCAGATCTGCATAAATAAAAAACCACGAGCATAGTGTCTTAATTTTTTGTTAGAAGATAAAATGAATTTTGTAGTAAAAATGTGAGTCTGCAAACTTTTTGTTACCGAAAAACATTTTTCAATTTATTTTCCAGGACGTATAACGCGTACAGGCCATGCATTTTTGAATTTCAATCTCGATTTATCCGCTCAGTAAATTAGCTCTCTTAATTATTTGTATATGAATGTCATATAGTTTATTTTATAGGTTTTTAAGTTAAATTATAAGTCCACATAAATATATTTCAGAAACATCTATTCATTTAAAACTTAAATTTTAATATTTGGAACATATACTTTTTAGTAAAAATTATAAAATGATTTTAAAACTTATTGTGGTGGATTTGGGTAAATTATTACTTAAAAAGCGAATGAATAAGATGAGAAATAGAAGATATAAACCGGATATAAACCAACCGACAAAAAACAATCAAATTTAATAAATAAGAAAAAGAGGCTATGGTTGTGACTTTTATAAGAAACCAAAGTCTGCATTTTCTCTTAAATATAACTATTTATGTTTAATACGCTTTTTTTATTACAGATCGTTATCTTAGCTCTTGCCTCAGCCGTTCTGGCTGACCCAGCTCCAAAGGCCGACCCAAGCGTCTTTGCAGCTCCTCTAGCAGTTGCCCCAGCTATAGCTCCAGCGGTCGTTACCGCTCAAAGTTCACAAGTCTTCGCCCGTCAGTACAACGCCTTAGTCGCTCCAGTAGCTCCTCTTGTAGCAGCCGCTCCAGTAGCAGCAGCGCCTTACTTAGCAGCTCCTGCTGCTCCTCTGTTAGCCAGCTATAGGGTGGCTGCTCCTTACCTAGCTGCTCCTGCTTATTTATAAACCATATTAATTTGTTATCTGTGCTTGAAGTAAATTAAAATAAATTACAATTATTGTTTTTTTTTATCTTAAAAGTTTTAAAACATAACAGCTTTCTTATTTCTAGTTTTTTAGTTTAGTTATTTTAGGTTATACGATTATTTCAACGATTTAGTATTATTCTACCTATGTATTCGTTTTATTTTCTCTTTACTAAATAACGTTTTCTTCTTTGAAAAATGTTAACTATCGTAACTGAAAACTATCGTAATTCTATTTTTATTCTTGCCTTTTTTGTAATTTTTTTCGTTTTTTATACATACGTCATGTTTGTTTTTACTAGTGATTTAAACTGAAACATGGTTGCTTCACAAAAATTCTTTTATTTATATTAAGTCCAGTAGATTTTTAAACAGTCTGGTTAATATTTTAAATGGCAGAAAAATGTTGCTTAAGAAAGCATTATTAAAAATTTAGATGTTATAAATTTTTTCTATAGAAAGTTAATAATTAATTAAAAAAAAAGGAATATTATATATTTCTATATAAAATATTCATAGATTTTGATATTTGTACAATTCTGTCAGGAAGAAGAACTGTAATAAAATATACATACTATGATCATGAGGAGAAGACAGCTCAAAACACAAAAATGGTGTAGCAATAATTGTGTCAAAGGAAACAGATAAGAAATAAAACATATGTTTTGTTTTTTTCCTCCAAACATCTAATTATGTCTTCCATTTCTTCCTGATTTGCCGCGATTATTAAAGTGTCATCAGCATATCTCAAGTTATTGATTTTTTGATCTACTGATAGGACAGAATTAGCAATACTCAATTTGGGTTTAGGAGTGGCTTGGGTACAAGAGAAGCCTTGCTTAGTATACAGGTGCTAGTACAGAGATGCAGAGATATAAATCAAAATGTGTACATTTGTGCAATCGATTTAAACAGGCTTTTGACAAAGTCAATAGACATAACAAAATGCTAGAAATATTGAAAACAGCTGGATTGGACGATAAAGATCTATGAATAATTACAAATCTATACTGGCATCAAGTGGCTTCTTGCCACTTGATGCAAGAACAATAAAGGTTGAACAAGAACTGTCGGATGAAATAAATATCAAAAGAGGAGTGAGACAAGGCTGCATATTGTCGCCTTTACTTTTTAACTTATATTCGGAGGAAATATTTAAGGAAGCCTTAATGGAGACAACCGAAGGTATTATTGTGAATGGAGTAACCGTAAACAATATTAGATATACCGATACCTTAGTGCTTGCTAATTGCGAAGAAGACCTTCAAAATTCATGAACAAAATAAAACAGACTTGTGATCAGTATGGATTAAAACTTAACGTTAAGAAAACTATAACCGATACCTTAGTGCTTGCTAATTGCGAAGAAGACCTTCAAAATTCATGAACAAAATAAAACAGACTTGTGATCAGTATGGATTAAAACTTAACGTTAAGAAAACTAAATATATGATAGCAAACAAAATAAGATACAGGATGACGGTATAAAAATTGGAGATGCCACACTGGACAGAGTAGAGAAACTCGTGTATCTCTGCAGTAATATTAATGATAGCTGGGATACAACCGCAGAAATTAAAATAGAACAAGCTCGAGCTGCCTTTGTAAAAATGAAAAACGTACTTTGCAGTCACGATCTTAGCATCGACGTTAGAGTTCGAATGACATCTTGCTACATCTTTCCTGTCCTGCGTTATGGAGTGGAAGCGTGGACTCTAACTGAAGCTATCCTTAAACGCTTGACAGCCTTTGAGATGTAGGTATACAGACGACTACTGAAAATAAGCTGGGTCGACAGAGTTAGAAATGAGAAGGTCCTTAGACGGCTCAACCAAACAACACAACTGATCAATATAATGAAGAAACGCAAGCTGGAATACTTCGGTCACATTATGAGACACCCTGAAAAATATGATTTTTTACATCTGATCATTCAGGGAAAGATCCAAGGTAATCGTGATCCTGGTAGAGTAAGAACATCATGGCTGAAAAATCTAAGGCAATGGTATGGAAAATCAACTACATCGTTATTTAGAGCTGCTGTCAATAAAGTCACGATAGCGAATATGGCAGCCAACATTATATCCAACGATCGATAACGGTCATGAAACTAGAAGAAGAAGAAGAATGATCTACCCCCAAACGGTTACATACAGGGAAATATCCGCATGACAATGAACAATGCAAAATTAGAAACCAAATTGATTATGTCCTAATAGTTCGGTCGGCAATGAGTTGGCTCTTAAAAGTTATATGAACAAGCTAAATCTTGCCGAGAATATTAATTTTGGAATCCCCAAAAAGATGCAAAAAAGCTTACCACTTCTACCCCCGGGCTTCTCCCTAGAACCCCGCTTTTAGAAAGGGGGTAAAAACGCAAAAAAATCGATTTCCCAAAAATCTGTACGCCGTAAAAAAATATTTTACATAAAAAATGTAGCTAAGATAATTTTTGTGTAGAATGATCCGTTCTCTCAGAAACACCGCTTGAAGTGACCGTCGATTTTGACGGTACAAATTCGATATTTTTTTATCCAAGTGTCCTATCGACAAAAATCAAAATGCGTTTTAAAGGTAAAAAGTACTTTCGTATGCAGTTTTTGTATTTTGCCACGAATCAACTTAGTTTTTATAAAGGTGTTAAATAAATAAACGCGGCGCGATTTTTACCATTTTTTACAATATTCATGAGATCACTAGAATTGATCACTTTCATTGATCAGTCGTAGTAAAATTTCCCTTTTTAGAAATCAATCGTTCAAACCTATGACATAATATTTCAATTTTGATTTGTGGCAACAAATATGAGGCATTTGAAATATGAATAATAAACGCAAAATTTAATGTTTTACATTACAAACGATCGTACGTCATGGGAAATGCCTCCAAGAAGACGGTTTTGGGTGCAGTTTATAGCAGAAATTTGGTTCTTTTAAAATACGTACCAGTGTATTTGAAAAAAAAGTTTTAATTGTTTTAGAGCGTTTGTTATGTGAAAGTTTAAATCCAGTTTTTTACAAGCATATTTCAAATACCTCATATTTTTTGCCAAAACTCAAAACTAAAATTTCATGATATGAATTTTGAAGGTTAGGCTCTAGTAATCGAAACTTATTAATTTATCAACGAAAATTATGATTGCTCTGAAGACATCAGAACCAGAATAGAGAAAGCTAGAGCCACATTTACTAAATTGAAAAAGGTGTTCTGCGGAAGAGATCTAAGTCTAAAACTTAAAATTCGCCTTTTGAGATGTTACGTTATGTCAGTTCTCCTCTACGGGATGGAAACATGGACATTGAAAAAGATCGATACCAAAAAGATAGAAGCATTTGAGTTGTGGATGTATCGTAGAATATTAAGAATACCCTGGACAGAGAAAGTAACAAATGTGGAGGTTTTGCGGAGAGTGCGGAAAGAGAAAGAGCTGATACTTACTGTTAAAAAGCGCAAACCACAATATTTGGGACATGTTATGAGGGGAGATAAATACCAGTTGCTGCAATTGATTATACAGGGAAAGATAATGGGAAAGAGATCTATAGGAAGAAGAAGGCATTCATGGTTGAAAAACTTGAGAGAATGATACAATTGCACCAATTACCAACTGTTTAGATCTGCAGCATCAAAAATACGCATAGCTTTGATGATAGCCAAACTTCGGAACGAAGACGGCACTTGAAGAAGAAGAAGAATCGAAACTTCATAGTGACCAGTCAATAAAAGGGATAGATTGTATTGATCTCATCAGAACCAAAAAAATGGAAAATCGTGCCACGTTTATTTAACATCTTATAAACTTTGAGCTTATTTGCGGCGAAAATCAAAAACTGCATACGAAAGCTGAACTATTTACCTTTAAAATGCATCTTGATTTTTGTTGATAGGACACTAAAATCAAAATATATCGATATTTTTACGTTGCGTTGTTTCTAAGAGAACGGTTAATTCTACACAAAAAATGCTTAGAAATATTTTTGTTTAAAATTATCTCAGGTACATTTTTTATTTAAAACATTTTTTTCTACGGCGTTAAAATTCTTGGTAAATAGATCTTTTTGGGTTTTTATCGTCCTACGAGGGGGTTTTAGGTGAAAGCCCGGGACTAAAAGTAGTAAACTTTTTTGCATCTTTTTGGAGTCCCAAAATTAATATTCTCGGCAAAATTTAGCTTGTTTGTCTGGTTTTTAGAGGTTTAGTGGTATTTTCGTCTCAGACAACTGGAGTATACTGCCACAGAACACTATGTGATTAGTATTCTGTGATACTGCCGTCCTAACATGAAACGTCCTATCTGCAAAATTTACGTTTTGAGAAAATCAAGTTTTTGTTTCTTTTCATTGTATAACGCTTGGTAATTTAAGAAAGTCTTTATGTTTTATTTTATATATTATGTTGGAGAATAGAATTTAACTACTGGTGATAATTTTCTTTTATTCTCTTTGGATTAGTCGATTTTTGATTATATTGTCACTTAGAACAATTTAGCTTAGTGTATATGAAGCCCGTTTTTTTTTTATTACTTACTGAAATTGACCTAAATGAAACTGAAACTGACCTAAATGAAACTGAAACTGACCTAAATGAAACTGAAATTCTAATTAACTGAACTTTTTTAATTTTATTATACTACGTTTTATAAAATAATACAGAAAAAAACAGAATTCCTCAAGAATGGATATCAAGCATCCTAATACCTCCCTTTAAACAGGAAGACAAATCGGACCCGGAGAATTACAAAGGAATTAATTTATTAAACCCAACACTAAAATTAACAATTAATGTGATAACAAATAAACTGAATGAAATTATTACACTAGCAGAAGAACAACAAGGTTTTAGATCGGGAAGATCATGCACCCTATCTCTATGAGGCAAGTGCAAGAGAAATCATTAGAATACAACAAACCGGCATATCTATGTTTCGTGGACCTTAAGAAAGCATTTGAACGGGTTAAACTAAAAGACGTTATCCACTTACTGTACGCATGGGAGATACATCCAGGAATAATCAAATCGATCGAAAATATCTACCAAAAAACACAATAAAAGTAAAAGTAGAAGAACTAACCGACCCTATTGAAGCTGTTAATGGGATAAGACAGAGAGATTACCTGACTCCTCTATTATTCAACCTGATTATGGATGAAATAATAAAAAAGTAAGAACTAAAAAAGGATACGAAATGGGAGAAAAACAACTTAAATTAATCTGCTATGCAGACGACGCAATACTAGTCTCTCAAGTTAAGACGATTTACAACGTATGCTGCACCAATTTAATATAACCGCCAGAAAACTGTTAATTTCTCCAAAAAAGACAAAATGCATGCTTACAACAGCAAATTTACTAAGATATAAATTGGAGCTGGAAGGTCAGATAATAGAACAAGTGATGGAGTTTAAATATCTAGACATCACATTATCTAGTTACGGCAGGCTCAAAACTGAAGTAGAAAATCAAGTGACTAGAGTAAACAGTGCCGCTTGCTGCCTGAATGAAACAATATGAAAAAATAAAAATATCGGAAAATGAAGGAATGGCATAATTTACAAAACATTCATCAGACCAATAATGACATATAGAAGGTAAGAAATGGAACGAAATGGAGTAGAATGAAACGGTCATACAAGCCGAATGACAACAAATAGAGTAGTATTCAGAGTACTCTCTACTACTAGAGAGTACTCTACTAGTAGAGTAATTCATTGGACGGCCCAGGTGAATAATCTGGATCATTCTCACTTTTGGCTAAATACCATACGTTTACATTTATCGCTGTTCCGGCCAAGACATGTTGCATTGCTACTACCAAAAAATATAGTCCTTCAATGAAGTCGAAGTAAAACTGACAGATGCCCTAGAAGACTTAGCACTATACTATGCCGAAAACCATCTAAAACCAATTCTATAAAAACCCAGGTGTGTGCTTTCCACCTTACAAACAAGCATGCCCGAAGGGCACTGGAGGTTTAATGGCTTGGTCAGCTGTTGGAACAGAATGAGACGTCAAAATTCCTAGGCATACGTCTGCATAGAACTCTGTTGAACTCTCACTGTCAAGATGTCAATAAAAGAGTAAGTGCCAGAAATAATATCATCCGCAAACTAACAAACACAAACTGGGGAGCACAACCACACACTCTCCGTACTTATGCCTTAGCATTACATTTTTCTGGTGAAAAATGAAACGGTTGGTATAATATCTGGTTTCCTGAAACCGCACCTATCGAAGAGGTTTACTCTATAGTTGGAATCTCTCCACCTGCTATTAGAAAACAGGTTACGTCATAGATAGAACGAAAGAAGCAGGAGACAGATCGAAGATACACCTTGTATGACCACCAAGTTCAGCTAAGAGGACTAAGATTTCGGAAAAGCTTTCTGAAAAAATCACGATCCTTTCCCGAAGAGCCAAAGATGTGTCGAATATACCTATGGCAAGCGTCAGCTATAACACGTTTTGCCCACTCTGAGGAAATGGCCCCTGGATATAATTTGCCGTATTCCACATGGAAAGCGCTAAACAGAGTAAGAACTGGCGTTTCACGTTGTGTTAGTAACCTGAAGATATGGGGATATCAGGAGGACGATACCTGTGATTATGGCGCGGTTCAGAATAGTCACCATCGACTATCATGCACATAGATGAGAGAGACCTACACAGAAGAAGACTGATTTTTAGCGAATGACAGGACCATTTATGTGGCCAACCATTGGAAATACAAAATTGAAAGCTTTTGGTGTTCCGGACACGAAAAGTAAGTATTGGGCTTATTCAGCATATATAGATAAGGTTAATTCGTTTGTGACCATTACTAATTTCCTTCTGGTGACTACTCTTAATCTATTGCATACGTGACCTTCACCAGCATGGAGCTCAAGAGTATGCAAATGGTATTTTGTTCAGAGTTTGCAAAAGTACAACAGTAGAATGCTTTAATATAAAATAATCAAAAAAGGGTCATGTCCTATATGAATAAAGAATGTTATTGAGAAAGTTTGAGTTTTTCTCAAGTGATACAATCCTTGATCAACTATAATGCACAATTAGTACATTGTACACTAATTTGTATGGAAATTAATAAAAACTGAAAACTCTTACATCATTTACCACATTAATAACGATCAATGTTTTACTAAAAGACGCTTTTTAAAATATTTGTACAAAAAAATATTTCCATTTTGGAAAAATAATTTTCAAATGAGAGAACGACACAATTTTCTGCACGTGACCTTTAATTAACCAAAATATGTTCAAATGCATAGTAACTAAGTGATTACAAACAGATCGTCAAACCAAATGCTTGTCTGCATATTAATTTTGGTTACTAACGAAATTGCCAAATTGACCTAAAATGTACACTAAGTAAGGTGGGATTGCAACCACGTAAGAAGAAATATAAAAAGCTGAATTCAATTGATAAGGTATATCACAAATCATCCAACAATCAAAAATGTTTCAATACGTAAGTAAAAATAGATTGATATATTTTTCTGTTAAAATTTTGATAAAATTAATCCAAACGATATATATTTTTTCTTTTAAAGTCTTCTACTTTATAAATAATTTATAAGATTCTTTTTTCGTTAACTTTACAAAAGTATAAAGATTAAAGACTAATTGAAATAATCTGAAATATTTCATATATTATTATTATTATAATAAGGGGACAAGGGAAGTTCTTTTATTCTTGTAATAAATAAATTTCCTGTTTTCTTTCATCTCTTTTTGTTTAATTTTATAACTTTTACTTCGTCGTCAGATATCCAATCGCTGCTGTTTTATGTATATGAAATAATCTTCTAAATCAGTTTCTCGTTTTTTGACTGAATTTTTCTTGGTCGTCTCCTTTTTTTGTGTACTCTAGGTTATCAGGATCTCTTTAGATATTAATTTAGATACATCTCATTAATCCCTGAACATTGCCATACGATTTGAGTCGTTTGCTGTTAATATATATCTCCGCATTATTTCTTCTTCTTTGGGTGCCGTTTTCAATGAAGGTTGGCGATAACCTCAGCAAAATCATTTCTGTCCCTGGCTTTTCTTATTAAAGATTGAGAATCCAAACCAGTCCACTCACGAATGTTCTTCAACCAGGACGCCTGCCGTCTACCAGGACCACGTTTTCCTTCTACCTTCCCCTCTATAAGAAGCTGCAGTAGCTGGTATTTCTCATTTCTGTATATGTGTCCCAAATATGAGGTTTTCCGTGTTTTCATTATTTTTAAGAGTTCTCTGTCGGTACGCATCTTGTGTAGGACCTGCTCGTTGCTCATATGCGCTGTCCAGGGGACTTTCAGCATCCTTCGAAATAACCACATTTCAAAACTTTCCAAACGCCTGAGTGAGTTGATTTTGAAGGTCCAGGCCTCCATTCCATATAGTAAGGTGTTGTAAACGTAACATTTCAGCATTCGGTATCGGATTTTGAGATTGAGTGTTTGGGACGTAAACATTTGTTTCAATTTTAAAAAGACATTTCTTGCTTGTTCAATTCGCGATTTTACTTCTATGTCTGGATCTATATCTTTCGTTATCCAGCACCCTAGATATCGAAATTTCTCGACATTTTCGATAATGTTACCATTCACGTTTAAAGCCATGGGTGGATGGATGGATGTTTTGGAGACAATCATTGTTTTTGTTTTCTTGACGTTAATGCTGAGGCCGTATTGTTCTCCGATCGATCTGACGCGATCTAAGAGTGTCTGGAGATCTTGTGCGCTTTCTGCAATTAGGACCGTGTCGTCGGCGTATCGTACATTATTTAGAACTCTGCAGTTAATTCTAACACCTTCTCTTGATTGCCCTAGTGCTCGTGCAAAGATTTCTTTCGAATATATATTGAAAAGTAGTGGTGACAATACACACCGCTGTCGTCCACCTCGCTTGATATTGAATATTTCTGTGTCACCGGCTTCAGTTCTAACTGCTGCAGTTTGGTTAAAATACAGCGTTTGGATAATTTTAAAATCGTTCTCGTCTAGTCCCTTTTTGGGAAGGCAATCCATCAGCTTATCATGTTTTACTTTGTCGAAGGTCTTTTGATAGTCAATAAAACATAAAAAGAGATCCATTTTTTGGTCTCGACATTTTTGCAGCAGTATAATAAAACTGGTTAATGCTTCCCGTGTCCCAAATCCATTTCGAAAGCCAAATTGTTCATCACTGATATCCTGTTCACATTTCTTATAAATGCGTTGGTGAATAACTTTCAAGAATAACTTTAACATATGCGACATTAAACTAATAAGTCTGAAATCACCACACTTCTTTGCTCCCTTAGTTTTTGGAAGGGGAATAAAGACTGATTTTAACCAGTCTTGTGGAATTTCACCGCTTGTATATATTTGATTAAATAATTTGACGATTATATTTAAATGTTTCTCTTCCAGTAGCTTTATGACTTCCGTATGTATGTCATCGGGGCCAGGGGCTTTCCCATTTTTTGCGTTTTTGATTGCTTTCTCTACTTCTTGTTTTAATATAGGAGGACTGGTTTCATGGTTTTTATATATTATGTTGTTTAGTGGTGTGTCCGAGAATAGTTCTTCTATGTAATGTCCCAATACGTTGTTTAGATCGCTTAATTCCCATATCGTTTCATTCTCGTCGTTTGTTAATCTACAAGGGAGTCTTTGTTTTGTCATTCCAGCTAGATCTTTTGATCTTTCTTTATTAATTCTTCGATCTCTTGGCAGTTTTCTATCATCCAATTTTCTTTTGCGGTAGCTATTTCTTTCTTGATTTGACGATGTATCTCCCTATATTTTTCATTATTTTTATTTTTGTAGGTTCTTCGAGTATCCATCATTCCCAGAATTTTTTATGTCATCCAGGGTTTAGATTTTCTTTTGTTATTAGTGTCTTTTATATATTTCTCGGCGCTAGTAAAAGCATTCTTGACTTCAGTTCATAAGCCTTCTGTAGTTGGTGATAACTCTCTTTGGAGTCTTTCACATTCCTCGTTGAGTTTAGTCTTTACCATACTTTGTATATTTTCTTGTTTAAGCATTATTTACTCTCATGAATTTATTTATATTTTAATTTTTTACATCTTTCATCTCTATCTTCCTATATATTTTCTTCTTCTTCTTCTTCTTCTTCTAAGGGTGCCTAGCTTCTAGTGATGTTGGGTACCACTTTGACCCATCTTATTCTATTCACAGTAGCTCAAAATAGATCAGTTGACGTTAAACCAGACCATTTCCTAAGGTTGGCTAACCAGGATATACGTCTGCGTCCAGGGTCTCTCTTGCGTTCAATCTTGCCTTGTAGAATCAACTGTAGGAGTCGGTAATTATTATTACGCTTAATGTGACCGGAGTAAGACCGAGAACAGAAAATTCTGTTCTCGATAGTATTAATAATCTCTTTATTTTTTCTTAGCCTCTGGAGAATAATTATGTTGGTTATGTGGCATATATTTGGCTCTAACCTCTAACCGTTTTATGGCATCTTCTATAAGACTCCAACACTTAAGAAGTGGCATCTAATAATTCTTATGCATACATTAATACTTAAAAATACGTTAGAGAGAATCTTCTTAAGACCAATAAAAGAGCATTTGACTTTTTCAATATGAGTTTTTATTTCGTAGCTCCGATCACAGGTATACTTATTATTGCAGCCCAGATAGCATATTTTTATTACACTTCTTAACGGTGTATCGATTACTGTAATTTGGGCGTTTATGTTAGTGTTCTTACTAATGATCATTATTTTTGTCTTCTTACAATTCAGTTTGTAACGGTAGCGGTATTTGTAACATGTTTCTACGTTATTTAGCGGTATTTCTAGCGGTATTTCATTATCCTTTGGAGCCCCTGTGCACTATCTGCCAGTAATACGGTAATATTATTTATAACTTTACCATTTACTGCAATACCATCTGATTCGTCCAAAGCTTACCTATAGATGTTTTCAGAGTATATGTTAAATAATGCTGATAAAAATATGCAACCATGTCAAACTTCTTTTCCGACTGTGAAGATCGCTGACAGTTAATTTTCGAATCGCACTGTTGCTTTTTGTTATAAATAAATTTTATTTCAACAGCTGTGTCTACAGTGTTAAGTCTCCTTTATAATCTTAATAATTGTGTTATACATTCCCTATTTGTTCTTATTAAGGACCTTCTTGAAATCGTGTTGTCTATTTGTTCGTCTTTTTATTTTTATGATATACGTTAGAAAAACGGCCCTAAAGTCTTACAATTGAATACGTAGTTTAACCCTTGATTCAAGGAGGTGAAGATCTTAGCTGAATAGATAAATTGTTAGATCTGAGGTGAATAGATAAAAGGTAACCAAAGTTAAAAATAACTACAGATATAGGAGACATAGAGGCTTGAAACTTCATATATAACTTCTTAGGGAAATAAATACACGGTGTATCAAATTTAGGACTAAAAGGTTAGATATACCTTTGAACCGGATTATTTGAAATGTTTTGGTGTTAAAGTAAATTGTTTAGTATTGGTCTGATAAGTGTTTTACTATTAAATGAAAAATATGTTTTTTTCTAGAAAACTGTTAAGTTAACTGTTAACTTCTAAAGCTAATTTCTTGTGGCATTTTAAATTAATTACTATTTAACTGGGATATGCCACAATTAAGGGTTAAAATACGTTTATTGGCGCTTCAATTTCCACTTCGGAAATCGTTCTCAAAATACAAACAATAAATTTTTTTTGTATATTTATTTTTATTTCTTAAAATTTATATAATATATTTGCTGCTCATATCGAGCTTGGTTCTCTAAGTTTTGACGAATTTAATTTTTAATAAACAACAATAATAATTTTTAAAAAAACACCTTTTAAATAAAGAAATTTATTTAAAAGTTTCTATAAGGTACTCCTATACATCACCTGAAAGTATAACATCGCCTATTTGATTTAAGGCTTTGCTTAGAAACAAACCATCGGTTAAAAAAAATAACTTTATTATGTAGAAAGCTGAAATACAGCTATACCAATTATATACTGTCAAGCAATTCCTAATGCTTTTACAGCTATTTTTCCGAACAGTCCGTCCACGCCATTGGCTAGCTTTTCACTTTCAGTAAGTTTTCTTTCAGCAGGGAATGCCCGAATGGTAACACATAAGTTCTGATTTTACTGTTTGATTTGAAGAACGATTTTCGAAGTGCAAATTGAAACGTCAATAAAGATATTTTAACCTTTAATTATGGCTTATTCCTAGTTAAATAGTAATTAATTCAATAGGAAGTTTCAGAATGCCCGGTTAACTAACAAAAATGGTAAACAGTAAAATAAGATATATATGATTGAAAATAGGAAAAAACAATTGATTGGCATAACTCATAAATTGTTATCAATTTTTAATAAAATCGCACTTAACCCTTGTTCAACTGCGTTAATTGGCAGGTCGAAATTTAGCATCTAAGTCCGACGGCTACACGATGCAGTGAAAAGAAATGTACAATGGCATCAGCGAGGAGAATTGACATCTTCGACGCTAAACCGTGGATGTAATCATCTCAAAGTCTATTTAACCTTTGCATGCTCCTCTAGAGATAGTCACATTGGTCTTTTGAAACGGTTTTATTTCAAGTGGTCGGGGTTAAAAATAACTGATTTCTCAAAAACGTGTGGTGATTTAGACAAGCGACGTTCTCAGAACTTGAGAAACGTTATGATAATGCCAATTTTACCATAGGAATTTAGGTAAACGTGGATTTTAAATAAGGTCATATGTCAAAATATTAGGAACAATAAAGCAAATAGTTTTACAAACAAGTCTCTTTGTAGCTAAATACAACGATTCCAGCAATTTTCGAAATTCTTAATAGCCCTTTGTTTTATCAATTATTTCTTCTTCGAGCTGATTTTTTTATTTACGAACACTTCTTTAGATTTAAGAACAAATAATAATGGAAGTGAGCAAAATCAGGAGAATAAGCTAGATAAGAAAGTTACTTTAAGCGCAACTCATGAATTTTTATTAGTCATAATGCTGTTGTGGGTCCGTTCATTGTCTTGGATAAACAACCCATTTTGGGGCCGTTTCTCACTGAGTTTTTGCTTCAATTTATCCAAAAAATGCTATTGTTTACTGATGGTTTTACCTTATCAATCAAATTTATGCCTTTGCAATCCGAAAATACAGTAACCATCAACCTTAGTAACCATTTAGCCAATTTTGGACGCTTTAAAGCGCTTTCACCGATAGGTTTTATTAACGTTTAGCAATAGATGTCAAAAGTTCAACAGATTGCAAGCTCCAAACATTGCGGAGAATCGGTCACAAGGTCATGTTTTTGGTCAATGGGCAGCAAATGCGACAAACATCAGCAGAATATTTTTTTGTGCGCTCTTTACTAAATCTTGTGACTTCCACTAATACACGAACAGGTGGATACAGAGAACTCTGAAGCGGAGACCAAGAGATACGAAGAAAAGCACAAGGATACCTAAAAAGAGATTTATGGACGACGTGAGAACAGTGGCTGGTAAACAGTCGATAAGATTGGCGTACACAGAGAAATATGGAAGCGATTAAGACAGACTTACATTCAAGAGTAAATGGATAAAGGTTAACGAAGAGAGAGACAAAGAAGAATATACCAATAAGAACAACTTATTACACATGTTTATAAGAAGTTTCAGTCTTAAAATTAAATGACGAATTGCTCAAAAAAGAATTCAGATTACTTTGGAAAGACCCTGTTTTGTTTTATCTTATTTACTAAAATAGATAAAATGATATATGATTTGCCATATTTTATACATAAAGTAGTGTTTATTTGATCTAACAACACAGTCAATGATTTGGTACAGTTTAGTATATTTGAATTAATATAACCTAACCTCATTTATTACTGAAAAGGTTTATTCTATATTAGATAATGTTAACGGTATACCATTGATAATTTTTATTAGTATTAGCACCTCCCGTGACTAATACATTTTATTGTGTTACAGGTTGTTATCTTAGCTCTTGCCTCTGCCGTTCTGGCCAACCCAGCTGCCAAGCCCGATCCAAGTTTCGTTGCAGCTCCTCTAGCAGTAGCCCCAGCTGTAGGTCCAGCAGTCGTCACTGCACAAAGTTCTCAAGTATTCGCTCGACAATACAACGCTTTAGTCGCTCCAGCAGCTCCTCTTGTAGCAGCCGCTCCGGTTGCAGCAGCTCCTCTCGTGGCAGCCGCTCCAGTAGCAACAGCACCTTATGTAGCAGCTCCCGCCGCTCCTTTGTTGGCGAGTTACAGGGTCGCTGCCCCTTACTTATCTGCTCCTGCTTATTTATAAACCTTGTAAATTTGTAACATAATTTGTACATAACGAAGCAATAAAATAATATAATGACAAATATTGAATTTTAAATTTAGTTAGAAATATATATATATATATATATATATATATATATATATATATATATATATATATGATGAACCGTATCATTTTCATGTATGTGCTTCCTTTTTGGCGATTCATCACCTTTATCCTGGACTGCTCTACGATTCGTTGCTATTCTGTTCGGTTTTTGGCAACCTTTTGCCATCTTCTGATTTTTAATATCACTAAGTCGGTCGACCTTTTTCACCACCTTTTCTTCTACAAGTGTTTATATGGTTAGCTGTAGAGCATTGATGTTGTCTGGCATTTATATTAGTCGTCCAGCACATCTTAGTCGCTATGTTTTTATGGCAGATGCCGACGTCTGGTTCATTAAAATGAATTCGAACTTATTCGATCTTTTGCGCCACTGATCTTGGTCTTTCATAGCCCCAAATATTTTACGGAGTGTCTTACGATCGAAAATACCCAAAACTTCTTCTTTATTCTGCTTTCGGGTCCATGTTTCTTCCCTATATGTGAAGACCGGAGATAGTAGTGTTTTATATAAAATAATTTTAATTTTTTTTTTTATTAGTGAAATTGTTTTTGGAGTCCATAATATGCCCCATTTGTAAGGTTTATTCGTTTTCTAATTTTTTCGCTTATTTTGTTGGTAGCAGTCACTAGCGAGCCACAGTATGAGAAGCTGTCAACACAGCTGTTTAAAAATATGACTTCCCAAGATTGTTTCCCGTTCCTCTTTTGCTATAGGATTCTTAGTAACCAACATGTACTTAGATTTGTCTTCATTGATGAGTAGACCGATCTGTTTTGCTGCCGTGTACATAGCTAGAAAATTTTGCTTAACATCTCGCTTGCTATGTCCTATTATGTGCAAAAAGTGATATCATATATGAAAGCCATTAACTTTATTAGAGTTGAAAGAAAATGCAAAAAAGTATTTTTGAAGTGTGTATATTTTAGGCAATTCCTAGCTGAGCGCTTTCGGCTTTACAAAGCCATCATCAGAGCTATGGTCAATTTTTTAAATACTACTACAAAGGAGAGATCTCATTTCCTTAAATTTCAAAATTATGATTTTTTAGGTGTTGAAATTCTTAAAACATATAAAAAAAACATATAAAAAGCCGACACTGGACTTCACAAACACGTTAAAAAATTGAAAAATTTTTTGTCATGGTACGGGTGTAAGAACCCGACCATTGATTGATGTGAGGACGTAGACAGAATAGAACTAAATGGCTTTGTAAAGCCGAAAGCGCTCAGCTAGGAATTGCCTAAAATATACACACTTCAAAAATACATTTTTGCATTTTCTTTCGACTTGTCATAAGTGTGTACAAAAAAAATATCAGTCTTTTGTTTATTAGAGTTTCTTGTATTATAAACAACTAATAAGATTATACTATCAACTAATAAGGTTATAAACTAATAAGACGTGCAATCTAATTACTACTACGAATTAGAGAACAAATAAATATTTAGGAGATACTAAACGACGAGATTGAAAAAATTTGGAACCTAAGCCTTTTAACAATTTTTCTATAGATGTTTGCTCATTTAACTGATTTAGATAAACTGATAATGGTTATGGATTCATATACGTTACGCCTTCTTTAATAAAGGATGAAGTAGCAAGTATCCTTTCTTTTATTTTCCAAATTTTGACCGACAACACTCAGTATCCTAGTGAACTATATGGAAGGCAACCATATATACGTATTTATGACTATTGGTCATCTTCAGTACGGTGCAGCCAAGTTAGAGAAGGATCATGTTAACTTGGGAAAGGATCACTACAAGAGTAATGCAACTAATTTGTGACATTAGAGTTAGAAGACCCTGATGCATTACAGTTGATTACAGCTACCTGAGGAAAGAAATGACAAACGTTAGAACGTTTAAAATAAATAGAACAGGTTAATGCATGTGAATAATAAAAGTAAAATGTAATAGCATGTCTCGCAAAACAGGAAAACTGAAAACAAAATAGGTATATCGATGGAAAGCAAACGTATCTACGTATTTTTGACTATTATTTTTCAGTACGATGCAGCCAAGTTAGAAAAAAGCATGTTAACTTGGAAAGGATCACTACAGGAGCAATGCGACTAATTTGTGGCATTAGAGTTAGAAGACCCTGATGGTTTCCAGGGCAATAACTAACAATAACCACGGAGGAAGCTACAGCTACAGCTACCCGAGGAAAGGGGTGCCAAATGTTAAAACGTTTAAAACAAATGAAAAAGATTAATGGAAGTGTAACCATAAAAGTAAAATATAATGGCGTGTCTATGAAATCGGCATAAATACTATTTTAGACAGGATGCTTCTTGTGGTGGGGAAAAGCTGATTTCTGTAATCTTTAAACATGAAGGCATGCTTTGTTGTATTCCCTATTCCAAGATCTAGGTTTTAAGGTACCTTTGTACATCTACTTTAAACAAAAAGTGGAGATGGAGATCTCTACCTAATCTGTTAATAATTCTCCATTTTATATATTGTGGTCATATTTTCAGTCAATCTGATGACTGTTGGCCAAGAAATAGTTGATAAAACTTTCTCACCAGATCACCGTGGGTAGTTTACAAACATGTATGTAGTTTGTAGTATACAAACGATATCTAGTGGATATCGTCTTTAGTGGATGTATCTTTAACCATAGCATTATATTATTATATATAATATATATATATATATATATAATATATATATATATATATATATATATATATATTATGTTTCTGTAAGTGCTACCATAGGTTATTTCCATGACATTATAACCCGGCATATTTGGTATTTTTATCTGCTAATGTCTTTAACGCCGAGAAGAAAAACACTGTGTCAAACAAAAACAACTATCCTGGCTGCGTAATATTCGACATTCAATAGATTAAAGAGGTGATGAAGTGTTTCATGTACATAGCTACTACCGAGAAGAATTCCAGTTGTTTGTTATCACGATCATACTGCCGTACTAAGCGCAAAGGTCGTATCTACGTTTTTGGGCGAAATTGAGTTATTATAGCCAGTCGATTCTGTGTAATTTACTGTACCTACTGCTAAGGTTTAATGGTCATATCTAGCGGGATATATTTTAAATTCGACGTTTGAAATAAGTGATATTTGCTATTTTTACCTAATTTACTAAGGCTAATTGGTCGTTAAATATAAATAGTAAGCAGTTAAAGTGGTACCTGCAGTAGTTACCACTTTGTGCCTTAGCATAATACAGATACAGCATTTATATTTTAGTATTACAGTAGTTACTACCTTTTTGCTCTAGTATGTTTGTGTCTTTTCATAACCTCAAAAGAGTACAAACAGGTGATTAGTTTGTTGTCAGTTTGATATTTATTCAATTTCTTTTTAATTAATGATTATAATAGTGTCGTTTTACAGTAATGATTTATAAGAAATAATATAGGTATTATCAGTGTAAGTTAGTTTTTCAAAACTATGTTAGTTTTCATAGGAAGATGGCTTTTCCTTACACCAGAGGAAAGTTGATGGCTGATATGTTAACTTAAACAACTTCGGGTAAGTCTTTTCTATTTTTCTATTTTTATACAGGGCGTTTCGCCTTGAGTGTGCCTAACGAAAAGTCGTCATAACACGCTATTTTAAGCAAAAAAACGTCGTGTGCCAATGCTTTCATAAAAAGCTATACTTATAATAGCCTCTTAAGGGCCCAATTAATTTGACGGAATTGGCACTATTTTGGGAACAAGAGGCTTTGTGGGAGCGATCAAAAAATTATCAGAAATATTTAAATTATTTACAGATTTTTATCAATAAATTGATTTGAAACTATGTTTGCAGGCCACAAAAGTCAATTTACTGGGGCCCTTTTAAGGGGCTGTGTATTAGTTATTTAAGAGGCTGTATAAAGACAGACATTTTTAACAATTATTACATTTTTGCAGGAGAGGCGCATATTGGTTCTCCAGTAACTAAAACTTCTGTTGAAATTAGAGAAGGATTGTCTGAAAAAATATCAAATTTGGGTAAGTTTAATACAAATTTCACCAAGAATAAAATTGTAATACAAAGTTATATGAAGAGGTACGACGGCGACGTCTCTTCTTCAGAATATTAAGCCTGCAAATTTAGGTGAACATTCCAGTCCTAATCTAAATGTAAATTACAACAACGATGATTTACCCAAAGAAAATAAATTGCTTTCTAACACCATCATAGGCATCTATGAAGTAAATATTGAAGATGGGTCTTTATTACCTGTTGATTTTAACCCAGACACCTTAAATCAGTTAAAAGTCTACTCCGCTTTGTTAGATACAGGCGATGAAGGCGACATTCAAGACACCTTAGATCAGTTAAAAGTATCCTCCGCTTTGTTAGATATAGGCGATGACGGCGACAATTAGTCAACAGTCTGTGAATCAAGACAGTCTGTTGAAAATTATAATTTAGGTTTAAGTCAACGGAGGTAGATGCAGAGTTCTAGCTTGTTTACTAAAGAAGGAAAACCAAGAAAAAGAAAAATATATAACTTTTCAATTCAGGAAAGAAACGATATAAAGCGAAAGCGAATTATTGAGTCCCACCCTGTGATGATGCCATGTTCAAAAATATTTAAATTAAAATGTACACTACAAATAACACTGGATAGACAAAAAGAAATAAATGAGCAGTTTTGGGTTCTTAATTCTGCTCAAGACAGAAAAAGCTTTGTTATCTTAGAAAGAAAAAATATCTCCTGGGCCTGACAAAAGAAGAGGAAAGGTTTCTAAAAATAAGTTCAACCATGAATTACTACTGGAACATATTGAATCTTTTGCACCGAAAATAGCTCATTATAGAAAGGAGCATGCGCCTAACAGGCGCTATTTGCTAATGATATCTCAATAAAAAAATGTATGATGACTTCACAATTCACACAATTTATACAAAACTGAAGTTTCAAATATAAACATATCATTTGTTAAGTTAGGAAATGAAGAATGCAAACAATACGAGAACTTTAATTTACATGGGTATAAAGAAGATAATCTCCAAATGGATTGCAGCATTTGTCAAAACTGGGACAATCATATTAAAAAAGCAAGCGCGGCTGGAGCAGAATATAAAAAGGATGCAAATGAAAGTTCATCAGATTAAATTGTAAAATACTCTATGGACATGGTAAAGGTTATAATTAGACTTCGGCAAATATGCATATTGCATATTTTGCATATTGTGCATATTTTATGCAAATATTTCATATTTTGGCATATTTGTATAAAAGTTTGCATAAAGTGCATAAAAGTTCAGATTTTTGTACTGTATTTGAAAATTTTTATACATACCAATTTATTTCAATTCTTGTATAAAATTTGGTAGTCATTTTAATCAAGAGATGATCTAAGTAAGTAATCTCTACAGGTACAAAACATTTACAATTTCAAAGAAGATCAATTTAAGTAGCCCTCAACATTCTTAGAAAGTCTCGGTCACTGAGGCATTCAGTTATTGGATAATCGCTAAGGGTTCGCTCATTTGCATTTTATGATCTAATCCCCAAATCTATCTACAATTTATTGTATCTTAACAGCAAGTAAACGGCTAATAGTTTTGTTCCTAATTTAGGGATTTTCCAAAATCTCCCAGTTTATTGAATTAGGTACCTAAACAGTTCTAATTTGATGCTCAGATTTGTAAATCATTTTTGTTTTGATATTCAAAGCGTAAACACTCGTTGTGCGTAACAAAAAGGAAGATTGTGATTTTATAATGCCTAAAACAACCAGTGCTTCAACTTGGAAAAAACCTTATAAAGAGCTGTCTATGGATATGGGAAAAATCTACTGTTCAGTCTGTGGCAAAATTGTAAGTATCTAATATTTTCTATTAAATATCTAATATTTCACACATACAGGGTGTTTCCAAATGACACTTACAACGTTTGACTGTAGATACTTCTCGAAAAATTGAACAAAACGATATAGTTAATGAGGGGTCAAACTTATTTACTTTTCGAGATACAGGGTGTTAAAATTAAAAAAAAAATTAAATTCTTTTAGTTAATAACAACAATAACTTTAAAACCAATAAACTTATTTACTTGAAATTTAGTACTCGTAGGTTGTTTTTAAATGAAAAATAGCTTCCTTTAGTGAGAAAAAATTGTCCATGGTACAATACAATGGTGTGTATTTAAAAAAATTTTTCACCTTTACTTTTTTTTATGAAGTCAGCTATTCTAAAACACAATTATTTTTATTGTAATTGAATTAAAAAAAAAACTTTTGTTGAATTTTAAAATAAGTTATATGATGTACTAATGGTTAGTAACAAAAACTAATTTGTGGATTAATACTGCATTTAAAACACTTAGCGAGTGTTTTTTTTTCAAACCAGTTATTTGATTAACCAAAAACACCTTGTATATTTTTATATTTTAAAGGTTGGGTTAAAATAAAGGTTTTTATTTTTATTTATAGATAGCATGTGAGAAGAAATTTCAGATAGACCAACATGTGAGAACTGCTTCACACATTGCAAAAAAAGGAAAAATAGGCGGAAAACATTAAACTTCAATGGCTAAATGTTTCCAATCTACTTCAAAAAAATTAGATGAGCAAGAAACTTTTAATGAAGACTTGTGTCGCGCATTAGTGTCTGCAAACATACCGCTTTCAAAATTAGCAAATGTAAATTTTAGTTCGTTTCTAAAAAAATATTGCAAAATTAATGTTCCAAGTGATCGGTCTCTAAGAAGAAATAATGTGAACGGGCTATACTCGTCGGTGTTAATTAATATTAGGGAAGAAATTGCAGATAATTATTTTTACATATCTGTAGACGAAACCACTGATTCCTCAGGAAAGTATATTGCTCATTTATTGATTGGTGTTCTTAAAGAAGATACCTTACCAAAATCTCATCTTATTTCATGCCAGCAACTTGAGAAAACAAATGCTTTAACAATTTCGCGTTTTATACAAGAAACATTAGCAACTCTTTTTCTTCCGACAACTATTCCTTCTAATAAATTACTGCTTATTTTATCGGATGCTGCTCCTTATATGGTGAAAGCAGGACAAAATTTAAAAATATTTTTCCCAGATTTAATACATGTTACTTGTGTAGCGCATGGATTAAACAGAGTTGCAGAGGAAATACGAAAAAAGTTTCCTCTTGTAAATACCATGATATCCAGTGTCAAAAAAGTATTTCTTAAATCTCCTATAAGAATTCAACTTTATAAAGAAATGCTACCTAACATTCCTCTTCCACCACAACCTATTTTAACGCGATGGGGAACATGGTTAGAAGCAGCTAATTTTTATGCAGATCATTTTGTTAAAATAAAGAACATAATTGATACGTTAACAGATGAAAGTTCCCAATCTCTTTTGGATTCTAAACAAACTTTTCACAGTAACTTGCTTCAACAAGAACTTTCATTTATAAAATCAAATTTTAGTTTTGTTCAAAATACAATTACTCAGTTAGAATCACCAAAACTGTCATTGTTCGAAAGTACAGCATTAATAAAAGAATTTGCGCCATGTTGTCGGAACGTTAGAGGTAATATTGGAAAAGATATTTTAAAAAAATTTGAAGCTACTATGGAAAAAAATAAAGGTTACCATATTCTTTCTGAAGTAGTCAGTGTTCTAGCTGGAAATATTTCGGAAACAATTAATTTAGAACCAAATGTTTTGGTTAGTTTGAAAAATGCTCCCGTTACATCAGTTGATGTTGAACGAAGTTTTTCCATATATAAATATATGTACTCAGACAGACGCCAAGTTTTTGTTAGAAAATTTTGAACACCACTTGGTCATTTATTGTTACCATAATTCTAAATAAGTTTATTCATACTTAAAAATGATATAGTTACTTAAAATAAATGTAAATCTTAATGAATAGTAGGAAATATTTAGTTATGTAGACTTTTTTTTTTAAATAAAATTGTTACTATTTTACGATTTTTTTATTTATTTGTATGCATATTTTGTAAAATATTTTGCATATTTTCGGGTAAACACGTGCATATTTATGCGCGTATTTTCTACATTTTTATTTGCATATTTGCCGAAGTCTAGTTATAATGCTTCCATGATGTGAAATGTTTAAATCTGTTATCTTCACTCGACGGCTAACTGTTTATAATGAGAGTTTCATCCCCGTTGGTAAAAGATCCAAATTCCCCATCCTTGCGTGTGTCTGGCATGATGCAAATACGTGGAAGGAACAAAGAAGAAATAACTAGTACAGTATACAAATTTTTAATGACTGCTTGTGGTGATGTAAAAAACATAGTATTATGGATGGACAATTGTTCATCGCAGAACAAAAATTGGGCCTTTTTAAGTTTTCTTGTGTTTTGCATTAATTCAGAGTACACTAATGCTGATACCATTGACGTGACACCATTGACATTTTGAGCCAGGACATACATTCATGTCTTGTGACTCATTCATGAGTCCAAGTCCATTCAACAAATGTAGAAATGAATCCAAGTGACTTTTTTGAATGGAAAAACTATGCTGAAAAAAGAACTTCAACATCAACAAAGAGTGGTCCAGCTGGAACGACAACTGCTACTACTAGCCAGGAGAAAGCTGATGACGATAATCTGCCCTATTTACTAGATATTGTCCAGTTCAAGCTAAGAGATGAAAAAACATTCTTTACTACAAAAAAGATTACAATTCTACGTAAAAAGAACTCAACTTTCTTAATAATAAAGTATATTAAAAACTAGTATGACATTGCCACAAAACTACGAACGCCCAGTGGGTATTATCGCGTCAAGAAAAAATAACATAATAAAAAATCTTCTGGATTCAGATAAAGGAACCGTACCACAAAGTCGGTTTACATTTTGGAACCAACTGTCAGTAAATGATAATAATAATGATTCATTATACCAGTTCCATTTATTTACTATTTTTATGACTGTGTTTTATTTTCTGTTCATGTTGTAGTAATAGTGTATCTTAGCAAAATGTTTTTTTATTTAAGCCTGAGTCATCGTTAATAAGAACAACACTGTATTTTTGTTTTATTATTATTCTTCCTGCCTAGCCAAATACTAAGGATTTTTACTTGTAATTGCATCATACTAGACTAATTTAGAGGTATCTGAGCACATACACCCTAATCCTCTTAGTAAAATGTACTTACGGCAAAAACGACCTGGCATCGGGGTATATTATATAAAATAAATGTTGTAGTAACTGCAGTAATTAATGACTGAAGGATAATTTAACAAAAAATGCACTCTTCTAAATTAAATTAAATATTTACAAAGCAGTAACAATAAACAGAACATGTTAACAAGTTATAAGGTCAACTAATAGAAAGTCAACCAAAAGAAGAATGGAAAACAATTAGAGGTAGTAGAACAGATAGAAAAGAATGCAGTAGGTTAACTCTAATAGCCCCAGAATTATGGGTCGAATATTATGAACAAATGCTGACAGAAGATCGAACATAATTCCAAGATATTGGCTACCAAAAATATGATATTTCCTACCGCGAAGAAACTGAAATAACACCAGAAGAAATTAAAAAACAAGCCAACGCTATGAAAAATGGAAAGGCTCCAGGACCGGGGGGAGTACTTATTGAACTGATTAAATATGGGCCTGACAAACTATTTCAGCTATTGGCTTATACTTTTAATTTATTCTTGAGAGGAAAAGAGCTACCCCCAGAATGGAAAACTGCATATATCAGCAATCTATACAAAAATAAAGGCGACAGAAAAGATTGTAAGAACTACCAAGGGCTTAGTGTAACTAACTCAATCAGTAGAGTCTACGGGAAGATAATTAAAAGCCGAATAGAAGATTGTTGGGCAGACACTGTAGATCAGAGTGGCTTTCGTACTGGTCGTTCTTGTATAGGCAATGTGTTCTGCCTAAAACAAACAATAGAAAAGCGTTTGGAACATAATATGGAGACACACATGGTATTTATTGATCTTCAAAAAGCGTATGACAGTGTCCCATTAGCCAAGCTATGGCAGGTGCTAGAAGGCAAGAATATTCCACCGATTTACATTAATGCTGTAAGGGAGTTGTACGATGATATGACGAGTGTAATAAAGATTGGACAAAAAGTCACAAAAAAGATAAAAATGACCAAAGGACTTCGCCAATATATATATATATATATATATATATATGTGTGTGTGTGTGTGTGTGTGTGTGACGTATCCAAAATAAAAGCAATGGAAATGAATTATTGGAGAAGATGTTGCCAACTCACTAAGGAATACTGAAATCAGAGAACTTATGGGCATAGACATTGACATCCTGGAAACTGTAGAATGCAAAAGGCTGAAATGGTATGGCCATGTAGAAAGGATAATTGATCAACGATGGCCAAAGATAATGTTACAGTGGATCCCCACCAACCGCAGGAAAAAGGGAAGACCAAGAATATCGTGGAGACAAGAAGTAAAAGGTGCAATGGAAGATAGGGGTCTACAAGTAGATGACTAGAAAGATCACAAGCGTTGGAAGCACTTGGAAGCGTACGTGGAGTACTTTTTTGAACATATTATGTACAAAAACTTTTTTAAATATTTTTAACTCTTAATCTTTGTGTCCTGATGAAGCTGACAAAAAATCAGCAAAAAAAATCATTAAAAGAAAAAAAGAGTTTTTTTTAAAATAACAGACCGCTCACCCTATACTCCAACAACAGTATATACATATACATATATATATATATATATATATATATATATATATATATATATATATATATATATATATATATATATATAACTTTAAACCTCAATTTTTCATTTTAACCTCCCTTGTGTAGATACCACTTTTGTGCTTAGCACGGCAGCATAGCCAACGTTTGAAAGCAATTATGGCACAAAAAAAGAAATTCATATTCCAATGACATGTGCAATGCTTATTTTTAATCATCTGGTTCTGATAAAAATATTTTTTCTTAGATTGGGTTTCCATATGTGATAAAGACCAAGAGATCGCAGATCTTTTAGTTACTTGAGTCACGTGTTAAAAACGCTACTTTGGAGTAATTTTGAACATATTACACATTGGTATAAATTGTGGTTGCTGAACGATACGGTTAAAGCCATTCAGATCGTTATCGTATCAATTGGTATAATCCGACAAGCGAGAGCTGGCGACAAGAGAGATAGGAGAGGTACTTAATCGCGATTATAGGTATATAGTATAGGCACTTAAACGGTTATACACGATGTAAACTCCTAGACGACTGCAATAGAAATGAGCAATTCCTTCTACTTTCCAATTTCAATTTGTTCTACGCGCAAACCGCCAGCTCCCGCTTGTCGGATTATAAATTAGTACGATATAGATTTCATACGACATAGTTTTTGATAAAAAAAATAAAACAATTTAAAATTATTATATAATTTAATCACTAATCAATAAATAATAAACAGATGTTGCTCATCTCTTGCACTCATATTTTTTCTTGTTTCATTCGCGGGAATCATTCGTCAGACTTTTCTTTTTAGTGTAATCCGTAAGCCAAACCTTTACCTAGAAACAAATAAGTCAATGTTAGAAAGGGCATTTAACAATTAAATAAAAATGACGATATGTATGTGAATATTTATAGCATTCATTTTAATAAGTGTTAGGTGGGTCACATAAAAGAAAACATTTAAAGTTTAAATTAGAACAGGATCAAGAACAGCAAGGAAGGACCTATTTTTGTAATCATTTAAACAACTATGTACATAATTAAACATAAAAGCAATAAATAGGTGTTTGAACAATGATGTTTGATTAATGCAATATTGATAATATTCAGTTAATATTGAAAAATGCTGAAATGAAAAGAATAGGAAATGAGGATGCGATTTACTTAATCTATAATGAAATATCCCATGACTAGTTTCACATCCCTGTATGGATGTGAAACCTGGATTATGAAGGTTAACATGATGAACAAATTAGAGGCTTTCGAGATGTGGTTATATCGTAGAATGCTCAGAATATCATGGGTTCAACACATTTCGAACAGAGAAGTCTTGAACAGAGTATAGGTCAAGGGAAAGCTGACTTAATAAAGATGATAAAAAAGAGAAAACTCGAATATGTGGGGCATATACAGGATAATGCAGTTGAGACTCAATGGAAAGATCGACGTAAGAAGAGGAATTGGTAGAAAGAAATACTCATGGTTCTGAAACCTTCGTCAATAAACTGGCATATTAGCAAATGAATTATTACATGCCACGCAAGATCGAGAACGATACCGGCAAATCGTCAAGGAAGCTACCCACGCCTAAAACTTGGGCACGGTACTCAAAGAAGAAGATAATAAAATAAGCAGTTAATACGGCTTATTGATAAGTTCAAGAAGATGATTTTTTTTGAACCTATTCTCTATCGTTCCATTGTTGGATATAGGTCTCCCCCAGTTCTCTCCATCTTTCCCTATCTTGAGCTGTTCTCTGCCATGTGGGACCTCCTTGTTTCCTGATGTCATCTTTCCACCTCATCTGTGGTCTGCCAGTTGATCTCTTTGCATTGTATGGACGCCACTTTCCGATGGCATTGTTCCATCGTCCGTCTTGGGGACGTTCATTGTGTCCAGCACATTTCCATTTCAGTTTTGCTGCTTGTTCTATCGCGTCTACTGTCTTTGTTCTTGTTCTGATCCACTGGTTACGTTTTCTGTCTCCAAGTGATACACCCAACATTTGTCTCTCCATCGCTCTTTGTGCCTTCCTTATCCTATCCAAATTGGCCTGTGTAAATGTCCATATCTGTGCTCCCTAGGTGAGCACCGGTATTATACAGGAGTTATATACCTTGCTTCGTAAGTATAGAGGGATTGTTTGATTTTTTAGAACGTAAGAAAGTTTGCTGAACGCTGCCCATCCCATTCTTACTCGTCTCGATATTTCGGCTGTTTGATTTTCTCTGTTAGCTCTGATTGCTTGTCCTAGATAGATATACTTATTTACCTGTTCTATTTTTTCTGTTTTTATTTTTATTGCCTCTTGGTCTTCCATGTTTGTCATTACTTTTGTTTTGTTGAAGTTAATTTTTAGGTCTTTTTGCAGTGATTTTTCATGAAGTTCATTCAGCAATAATTCCAGTTCTTGTCGTTTCGAGGAGATCAGGAGTATATCATCCGCATATCTAAGGTGATCTAAGAAGATGATAAATAAACAAAAATACACAGTAGGGTATAATAGTACATTGGTGTACGTCCTTAGACACATGCACCAAACAACATAACTCAATGAAATAAAGAGACGTAGGCTGGAATACTTTGGTCTCATTATGAGCTACTCTGAAAAATATTAACTTTTACATCTGATCATTCAGGAAAAGATCCAAGGTAAACTTTGTCCTGATAGAAGAAGAACATCATGGTTGAAAAATCTAAGACAAAGGTATGGAAAATCGACTACATAATTATTTAGAGCTGGTGTCAATAAAGCCAGGTCAGCGTTTGCCAGATTGAGCAAGATATGTAAGAGTCACGACCTACCTTTAAAGAAAAAAATTCGTTTATTGAGATGCTACGTGTTTACAGTGCTGCTCTATTGGGTTGAATCATGGACACTAACCGAGGCATCCATGGTAAATTTGAGGATACTGAGGATCTCTTAGGTGGACCGAGTAACAATCATTGAGGTTCTACGTCGGATGGATAAGACATGTGAAATTTTATCATATAATGCAGTAAAACATCATATAGCATTATATATACAGTAAAACAGCACAACCTAGAATATCTTCGACATATAATGGGAAACGACCATAGATATAACCTGCTGCAACTTATATTACAGGGAAAGGTCTACGGACAGATAGGGCCAGGAAGAAGAAGAATATCATGGCTGGCGAATTTACGAAACTGGTTTTCCATGACCACTTCAGGACTATTTCAAGCTGCGGTCAATAAAGTTAGAATTACCATGCTAGTTGCCAATATCCGTAACGGATAGGCACCACAAGAAGAAGAAGTCAATAAAGCCACGACAGCGAATATGGTAGTCAACATGATATCCAACGATCTATAACAGTCATGGAACTTAAAGAAGAAGTAGAACTAAGAGGAACAAATACATATATGTACAGAAAAAAAATTAGAATAAGAAAATACTTGTATACTTTAGTTTCCTATCCATTTAATAGCTTCAATAGAAATAGAAAAATATCTATAACAAATGATTACAAAGAAAGGCACAATACCTATGCCATTTTAATAATACAATACCTAAATCACTAACTCATTTTTGCTATCAGCAAGAGTATAGTGTACTTACCTAAGGCCCATGGAGCAATAGCGACAGGAGCGGCAACTTTAGTGATGACAGGGGCAGCAACAGCAACTGGAGCAGCAACTTTGGTAACAACGGCCGTTGGATTCAAAGCTAGCAAGTTGTTGTTTTGCCAGGAAGTCGCTCCATGTGCTACAGCTACGGGAGCATGCGCTACAGCGACGGGGGCATGGGCTAAAGCTACTGGAGCAGCAACAGCTACAGGAGCTGAAGCATAAAGACCATGCCCATCGTCATAGCCTCCTAGACCAATGACGCCAGCACGGGCGGCGCAGATGAGCATAGCAAGTACACACTGTAAGAATAAATCATTTAAATAATATATTCCAGTTTCCTTCAAATAGAAATTGATCTTAATAAATAATTTTAAAAGATAAATGAATACTTAAAATTATAATCACATATTCGCATAAATAATTCACTGAATCACATGGCCGTAAGCCAATTTTCCGGTACCTATAGACAGAATTCTGCGTTACAACTTAAAATAATCTGCTATGCAAACGACGCAATACTACTCTCTCAAAGTGAAGAAGATTTACAATGTATGCTGCACCAATTTAATATAACCGCTATAAAATTTAATATGTTAATTTCTCTAAAAAAGACAAAATGCATGGCGTGGTTGTCACAGCAAATTTACTAAGATGTAAATTGCTGAAAGGTCAGCCAATAAAACAAGTGATGGAGTTTAAATCTTTAGACATCACACTATCTGGCTAGGGGAAGCTCGAAACAGAAGTGGAAGAGTAAGTGAATAGAGCAAACATAGATGCAGGTGGCATGGATGAAACAATATGGAGAAATAAAAATATCGGAAATGAAATGAAAGGCAAAATTTACAAAACAGTCATTAGCCACAAATAATGACTTACGCGGCAGAAATATGAGCTGACACAGAGAGGACAAAAATAATGTTAAAAGCAGCAGAGATGAAAAGTCTTAGAAAAATTGATGGTATCAGACTATGGGACATAGTTAGAAGCATAGATATACGATGTAGATGTAAGGTGGAGAACATCAAGGACTGGGTAAGTAATAGAAGAGTAGAATGGAACGATTATATAACAAACCGAATGACAACAAATAAAGCAGTAAAGCCGGCGAAAGACGGTTCCCCAATAGGAACACGATCAGTTGGAAGACCATGAAAACGATGGAACAATAACTTACTGGAGGCTCATTGAAAAACAGACAGTATCTTTTTATTTGTGAAGTTCGTGATTCATGTGATTTTATTATTATTTATTACAAACTTAAAAGATAATACACAAAAAAGAAAACTCTAATAAATAGCAAAAAAGTACTTAAAACTTATTGCACGAAAGAAAGGCGCAGAACAAGCGCAACAGGTGACAGATACACTAATGCAACCAAGAAGAGAAGGTGGCTTTACGTGCTGACCTATGAAGACATGAAGAAACTAGTTTCCTTTTTTAAACGTAACATATCACCTCCTAGTATTGATACTGCAGGGATAGGAAAATATTTGACAATTGGCAATAAAAGAAAAGAGTAGAAGATCAGTTTCTAAACCAATTGTTCTAAACCAGTTTTAATTGGTCATAGATTGTCAAACCAATTAAAAAAATGTTTATTATTTGATCCATTGAAGTTAAACGAAACAAATAGGGCACTTATGTAATAACAGTTTGGGAGTTCTTTTATCTTACAATATGATAATTGAATATATTTTGAAAATCATGTTTTAACTCAATGTTCATCGCCTTATATGAAAATATTTGATAGTAGAGTTGGTTGTAAAACGTATTTATTGCCAGTACAAATATTTAAAAAGTGCATAATGCCAAAAAGCTTTAAAATTAAAAAAACCAGAAATAACATATGATCAAGATGAAGGTGTTGGCTATTCTGATTATGTATTAAGTCCCTAACTTAATGGGATTATTTTTTAAATTAATGTTCTTTCTAATTTTTTAAAAAAATAATTAAACATATTTAAAAAATAGGCTTTACACTGGGCTTTACTAGAGTGAAGGATAAATTTCTTCACTTAAAACCATGTGAACAGTATTTAATACTTTTACTTTCATCATCATCATATAAAGGGGGTCCTACGGCGATTGCCGCTTCCCGCATTTCAGCCTCCATCTTTTCCTACTTTACTCATATACACATACTCATACTTTTACTTTACTCATATTAAATATGAACTACACCCGAATTGGAAACAGTAGGATCCACCATTGTCACAGAGGATTCTGTGCTCAAGTTTCCACTACCTAAAGACTACTCAATATATTCTGCTGAACATTATGCGATTTTCAAAGGCAGTACAAGAAAGCTTTGGACCTGAAGATATGACAGTAATATTTACAGATTCCTTAAGTGCAATCCAGGGAATTCAGAAAATATATCCGAATCATCCGATTTTAGAACAAATTAAAAAATCCTTGTGACTACAAAATAATCATAAACAACTACATATTGTGTGGATACCATTTCATATGGGAATACCAGGAAATGAGATAGCTGATCAAATGGCCAAAGAAGCTTGTAAAATGGAGAGTCGATGATAGAACTAACCAAATTCTTCACTCAGATATGAAAAAATGCATCAATGAGTATACAAAAAACTTATGGTTACGAAGATGGCAACTCTTCAAATAATAAATTGCGGCAAGCAAATTCAGATCTATCAGCGAAAACACTAATTTTAGTAAAGCGAAGGGACTAGGTTGTACTACATCGTATCCGAATAGGACATACCAGACTGACGCACGAACACCTACTAAGGAAGGAACCTCCTAGAATATGCTACGCCTGTGACACCAATATAACTGTAGGCCACATTGTTATAGACTGTCCATTATATCGAATGGAAAGACAAGCTACTGGACCTGGACTACCAAGTGATATAAAGTGCGCTTTAGACAGTGCGGATTGTGACAAAATCATTAGGTTTTTAAAGAAAACGAAATTGTATAATCAAATATAAGTGATACTTCAAGAAAAATTCTAAATTATAATCAACTTTGTAAAAACTTTATATTTTATATTAATCATTATTAATAAAATTCTATGGTTGATGCGGTTTATTCCCAATAAAAAAAGTACGAACTTAAGCTTGTTATGCTATTATAGATGTCAATTGATATTTGTTTTAAAAAAATTCAAGACGTTTTATTAGTTTAGTAAAAAATAACATTTATTAGATGTTTTTAGAATGTTTACTTGCTGAAGATCAATGATGAACCACAACACATCTGCCAAGATTTTAATGACTGTAATTATAAAGAATGACCTGGGAAGCAGTAGGTAAACTAAGCTTTACTATAAAAGATCCAAAGATCTCAATTAATTTAAAACAAAAAATTTTTGAAACATATATCCTTCATTTTATGACTTATGGAATGGAGATCATGACACTTACTAACCAGTATCTTAATAAAATTGAAAGAGGTACTTAAATCATGGTAAATGTCAACTTAAAATATCATATGTGACATGAAGACCTAAGAAGAAACATTAAAGTAGACGATGTTATTGAAGGTAGCGCAAAATCTCTAGGTGGAAATTGGTAGGAATTATGGCAAGAAAGAGCGAAGTGGACTAAGAGACTAATACAAAGAACACATAAACGAGACATAGAAAGGCCATACAAAAGAGGGATTTAGGATATCTAGATAAAGAAAAGGCAGGGAGAAACTGGCAGCAGATAGCTCATGACAGGCGAACCTGTAACAACACAAAGGGAGATCTGTGTCCACGAGTGGACCAAAAAAAATTTTAGTATCTCAAAAATATAGTATATCAAAAGCTCAATAACAGATCAACTCTGTAGGATTAATCAACCTGAAATAAACATATATCATATATATTTAATATATTTAATTTACCTCTAGGCTTAGTACTATGTTGTTAACAAATGCAATAAATAGGTCTATATATCATTAACAAACTCAAGAACTCAAATACATTATCGTGGCTGAATGGATCAAGTTATCCAAAGCCATTAATTAAATAAAAAAAAGTTTAGATCCAAGAATATAAATAAGAAATAGAAACTAAAAACTATATAGTTATAAGAAACCAAATATTAAGAAAATATTTAAACAACGGAATATATACACCGAAAATCGATGAAGGAGAAGAAAAACAGGAAATTAAAATATAAATAATTAAAAATGAACAAATAATATGTTAATATGGTAGATATAAATTCGTAAAAGAGAACGGTAAGGTAATATAATTCATATCGATATAAGTGGAGAAATATCACCAAAAAGTTGGCTCAATAACTTTTTTTTAGAGATAAAGTAAGATAGTATAACGATGTCTGCATATTTCCGTTGTCCAGTATCTAACGCCTTCCGGTAGGGATCAATTAATGGAATTTGTCGAGCCACGAGACACTGTTTCACGGATGTACCGATTCTATTCACTCGCGAATACCAATTATAAGCCGCAGATACACAGTCCGAAAATGCTTATGTATAATGCAGTAGTTACTAAAAAAAATAAGAACTTGTTACTGTTTCCTGTATATATACTTTCATAAAATAATGAACAACACACATGGAACAGAATTAAAAACAATCTTGTGGAACAGAATTTATCTGAATTTGAATTTGTACATTAAAAAGCAAAACAATTTCGATATTAAAGTCCTTTTTTGTCGGGATAATATTATTTTTCCCTAGGTATTTAAATTACAATGACAAGAGAATGAATGGTCTTCGCAGTGGTAACATACTAGAGTATTGAGTTAAAACAGAATAATCAAAATACTTTTTTTAAATTACGGAAAAAAATGCTCACAAAGCCAGGAGGGAAAACTAAAGTTTATATTTTTATACAAGACTATTATGGAAAGCGTGAAGAGCAGACAGATTATCTACTCGAACTTGAAAGAGATCCAGTTTTTAATAACTTAAATATTTTCCAATTATGTGATACGATTCCAAAAAAGTTTACAGCAAATATTTATTCTCCGCTAATAGAACACCCCGTAGCAATAATTTCACAAAAACTAACTTACCACTCGGAACATTTTGATTTCGAGAGTAATATTAAGTTGTTCACAAGACACTGTTGGACTCAATGATTTGCTCGTAATTGTTGTGTTGTTTTATAGGGATTGAGACCCGCCCCACCGAATCTATGATTCAAGTATATGAAAATTACTAAACTAGATCACTACCCAAGTACAATGGACGTTCAAGAGAGGTAAAACAACTTGAAAATGCAGTCCTCGGCAATGGAAGAATAAAAAAATTTGTTTATTACTATTCGTATTACTACCGTACAGAGATGTACTTTCGATATTTTGAAAATGGAATTGACAAAAAAATTATAATTGTTTTTTTATTTTAACATTTTATGTGTACGGTTGTTACTGTAACAGTATATTACTGTCCACTATAGAAATTTATCTCTTTATATCAATATCTTAGGTACACGTAGGTCAGTTAAATAATCTCATTACCTCGTCATTGGTTCTTATCTTCCCTTCTCAAAAGATCTTTTCAAGTCAATCAAGTTTTCCGCGGTTAGTACAAATAAACCTAGAGCTAAGATTAATACTATTACAGGAATTAATATTAAACTCAACAGATCCTTTCTACATCCTCTTCGATGTCTTCTTCAGGGCTTCCGAGGTCTCAGTCCCCGAGACTTCAGACATTACTATACTGAACACTAATCAATGCATTACTGGTACTGGGAATAGAGGAAGGGTCATTTGTACCGTCGATGGTGACGTGGCTTGGGTGGAGGTTGGGTGGGTATGATTTTGATTGGGACTACACTGGGATGGCTTGGGAATTAACATAAACGGGCAAAATCTGAATCATTTACGATATGCTGATGATATTGTATTATCAATTACGGAGAATGATGAAAGAACTAGATAGAGAATCGACAAAAATTGGACTCAAGATGAATTACAGTAAAACAAAAACCATGACTAATCAACCAGAAGAACTAATAATTATAGTGGCACAAACAAGAATAGAACAAGTAAAAGAGTATATATATATCTAGGCCAAATCATTAAATTAAATAAAGAAAATCAGACCGAAGAAATAAAGAGAAGAATAAGATTGGCATGAGCATCATTAGGAAAACTGTCTTATATTCTAAAGAATTTAAAATATCCCAAAACCTAAAAACGAGAGTCTTCAATCAATAAAGGAAAATATGGAAAAAATAGCAAAGACAGAGAGATCCATGGAAAGACAAATGCTGAACATTAAACTATCAGACAGAAAAAGAAACGAATGAATCCGTAATAAAACAAAAGTGACAGATGTCTCGACCCAAGTAGCAAAGCTTAAATGGAAGTTCGCCGGACACACCCTAATGCAGAAAGATGAAAGATGAACTAAGACAATTATACATTGGAGACCATGGAATCACAATGATGACGTGAAGAAACACGCCGGGTCAAAATGGATGCAAATTGCCCAAGATAGAGAGGTATGGAAGAAGGATTAGGAGGCCTACATCCAAGAATGGATGTTTAGGGCTGTCTAGATAGATAGATAGATGATTTTGATTGACGGGTGGAGCGGAAGGTTTTTTCTTTATGAGAGGTCTCCAAGTCGAAGGTAACCGTATGCCGGAATCTATTTTATTGAGACATGAGAATAATTATTGGTTTATAAAAGCGCATAGGGGCTATGGTTCTGGAGTTTTCAAAATCAATTTTGTGACCTGTATGAAGATGGTGTTGACTTAGAGCTGAAATTGAGTAGGAATTGCGAACAGAAATGGAATGTTTATAAATTCTATTTTTGATTCTACGATTTGTTTGGCCTATATAGGATCGGGAGCGGTCTGCAAAAGGAATTTCAGAAACTCCGTGTTATTCATTTGGAATGTTGTCTTTGATTGATCGCACAAGGGATGAGAGATTTTGTTGGGAGGTAAATATTGTTTTTATTCCATTTGATTTTGAATTTTGTTTAGATTGTGTGGGAGATTAATATCTGTGAATGCTCCTATTGATGTGATTTTTGCGGTAACCGTTTTGGATGAAGGCTTGTTTTAAACTAGAGAGCTCAGCAGGTCTACTTGCATCATCGCAAAGGCGTACTGCTCTGAAGACAAACGTATTAATGGCTGAATTAATTTATGAAGAGTGATGATGAGAATTGGCAAGTAACGATTGGTATGGGTGAGTTTTTGATAGAGTGATGAAAAACTTGGGATTGGTTTTTCGTTACTTTTTCTATGGTCTTTAATAATAACATTTTTATTTCAAAACTCTTTATTTTACTGCTTGATTTTAAAATATTGCTTAAGTGAGTTAATATTTCTTAAATGCCTCGAAAATAATTACATATATATATATATATATATATATATATATATATATATATATATATATATATATATATATACGGGACCGTGACACCTTGTTGCGACCGTCAAGGTGTCACGGTAGTAGATAGATACATAGGTTTATTGACAATTTTTACATAGTAAACACTACATGTCATGTCACAATAAATATAAGTCACTTTTGTATATTAAGAACTAAGAAATAATACAAGAATACATAATAAAACATATACCTAGAGTGAAAATTAGATATATAAAATTATAAAAATAAAGAAACAATTCAGTAAGGCGTAATATAGTTTTCATAAAAAAAGTAACTAAACGAAATAGCATAATTCGTGGCGCAACTTCTAACGTATACTCCCTTGATAACGAACACGATTATTACGAGATTTCGCTTATAACGAGGTAAATTAGATGTCCCGTGAAATTGCTATTGAACTATAACCATCTATAGCGAGGCAAATTTGGTTATAACTGCCTCCCACAATAAACTTCTGTTTAATCTACCGACCGATACTGCGTTGTCGGAAATTTACAAATTATGATTTACAAGTGTCAGTGTAGGAGTTTGACCATTCGCACCTAATAAACTACGTAAAAAGGCTTAAAAACATGACAAATGAATCAAATTTTACCAGAATTTCATTTCACAGTTGTTTTTGTCGTATATGTTTATCGTTTGTTTCCTGATTGTGTTTTCACGTCTTGAAAGGTGTGTTGTAGATAACATAGTAACATAAATTACACGCTATGACTCCTAAAAGAAAAGCATTTACTATAGAAGAAAAATAAAATCCTTAAAGATGTAGAGAACGGTAAGAAGAAAGCAGAAGTTTGACGTGAAAGAGGATTTTTAAGTTCGACTTTATTTACCGTGTTCAAGAATAAACACATCAATATTTTCGGAGTAGGTTTGTATTTTTCCGGTAAATCAAAAAAACTACGTGCCGCAACTAATAAAGGACTCGATACTGCAATGGTCAAATGGTTTACAGTAAACAAGGCTGCGAATGTTCTAATAAGTGGAGTACTGCTTCAAGAAAAAGCAACACAGTTTTCGCAGGTGCTAGGTGGCGATGGGAATTTTAAAGCATCGAGTGGGTTGATGAGCCGTTTTAAGACCAGACGTTTGAAGCGAAGAGTGTTTCCAAAGAAGTCACTGACAACTGGTTGAAGTCATGGCCTACAATAAGACAAAATTATAGTGACGATAATATTTTCGTGGATTATATATTTATATATTTCGTGGAAAAAAATCGTGGATTGGATGACAGCAGGGATTTTTAGTGGAGAACTTTTGAAATAGGACAGAGAGTTGTGACATCCGAAAGTTAACGGTTTAAAAAACATTTTACGTTAAAAACTTTTTTTTATCCCCAAATTGCATCTGTTCTGCAACTTAAAGTTCACCACAGAAAACTCTTAGTTAAGCGGATCCTGTATAATTTGGAAAACCGTAGTGAATCCCCTGTTACTTTATTAGATGCCATAAATTACATCTACAAAGCATGGACACTCGTAGATAAAAAACCATCAGAAAAGTTTCGCTCATGTAGGGTGGACAGAGACTGAGAGAAAACGAGAAAACTGTAGAAAACGAAGAAAATTAATATCCCGTAGCAGACTTATTCACGTTACAACAGCAAGGTCAAGAAAAAACCCAACTGAACATTGATGACGAGTTTACTGAACTCATTGCCATTTATGATGTGAAGTTATCGCGAAAGTAATAAATCCGCTGCCCGAGCGCGTTATCGTCAGTGTGAACGTGATAAAGATGGAGAAGACAATCGCGGTGAATCTAGGCAAGAAGGTCCTGATAGAAAAGATGTGAGAAGTGCTTTAAACGTTGTAAGAAACTTTATCCAAAGACAACGCAAATGAAGAAGCATACAACTGTTTCACATCTTTAGAAAATATGATAGATAGAATGATACTGGATAATTTAAAGCAGTCAAAAATGACAGACTTCTTCCAATTATAAAAGCAATAGTTTATGTTATCCTTAAAAATGCGCTTGATACATTATATGTAGTTGGAAAAAAATGTAAGTAAATATTTTTTGTTTTAACGTATATCATTTACAATAAAAGTAAACAACTCTTTTTTGTTTTAACGTATTTCATTGACAATAAAAGTAAACAACATTTTTTGCCAATACGCCATTCAAACAATATTTAGCATCTTTATTGCTCGGAATGGCTTCACTATAGGAAGTTAATGTTTTAGAAAACTATATATATATATATATATATATATATATATATATATATATATATATATACTTAGTTGTCATTTAAGTTCTAGTTATACAGGTAGTCTACTGTACTACAGATAAAAGCGCCTCGGCATGGCGCTGTAATCACTTGGAAGAGGTCATTTAAGCGACGGAAATTTTTGTATGTTATTTCTAAAATCCCGGATAAAAAAACCTCTGCTGTTATCGATAAACGATAAATATTAAGTAATCGTTTTGGTCACCGTTACCGCGAACGAGTAAAAGCAAATTTACTTACTGCATTGAACATTACAATACGGAGCCCTTCGAGAGCTATGAGACCTTGCCATGGGAAAGGTGAGCAAACGCCATTGTATGGACGTTACGGGAGGTTCAATGGTGAGTATCAGATGGCACTCACTAGGTTGCATGAGAAGTTTGCGTTATCCTTCTCCAGGCATCCTGGAATCTCCTGGAAGTGACCATCCATTCCTTAACTGCTCGTAAGAAGAAGAAAGTCTGGCACTGGATTTTATTACAGGAAATACTTTCGAAGTATAATGCTCTAACCACAGAGGAATTACGCTTCTAAATGCAGCGTATAAAATATTTTTCACAGTACTATGTCACCGTATAGCAGCATATGTAGAACGGATAGTAGGAAAATACCAGGCTGGTTTCAGAGGTGGTAAATCGACAATTCATCAGATTACAACCGTAAATCAAATTTTGGACAAAACACTGGAATATGGCATTTATACTCATTACATATTTATAGACTACAAAGTAGCGTCCGACTCTGTGAATAGAAGAGAAATGTTCAAAGCAATGAAAGAGCTAAGAATACCAAATCAGTTGATAAATTTGGCTCTGGAAAAAGTAATACGTATGTCACAAATCACAACCACTGGTTCAATAAATAATAAATCAGTGCAAATCCTGCCCTATGTTGATTATATCAGTATTGTTGGGAGAACGGAAAACGCTGTACGAGAGGCGTATGTAGCATTAAAAGAATCAGCTACAAAAATAAGTTTAATAATAAACACCAACAAAACGAAGTATATCATAATAAGCACGCAATCACAAATCCTACGAGCGTTCGAGCCTGGGAGCGTTCCTTAATACTCAAAATAATACTACCGCCGAGATAATGCCCAAAACAGATGGTATTTTGGGCCAAATCTCCTCCTTAAATCCACAATTATATGGAGAAATAGAAAAATAAAACTCTGCAAAACAATCATACGCCCAGTCCTAACATATGGTTCAGAGATATGGATTCTAACAAAAAATAATGAAAACATGTTAGGATACTTCGAAAGAAAAGTACTAAGGCGAATCTATGGAGCAATGAATGACAATGGAGTGTGACAACAGGATGTGACAATCTTTATCAGCAGTTCTATCGAAATACAGCTTATAATATCCTGTATATTAATAACGTATAAAGAAATATAAGGTGGATAGGACATGTAATTAATGTACATAGAATAAAATGACCTAACTAGAAAAACGCTCCTTGATAGACGCATTGATCAGAGAAGAAGAGGAAGACTCAGAACCAATACGTTGGTATTCCAACGGTTGGTTGTTCCTTGGCGGAAGGAAGATAGGGATGACTGGAGAGAAATTCTTGAGGAGGCTAGGACCCACATCATCATCATCGGCTTTTACAACTCTTCGTGAGTTTTTGCCGCGTTTACTATTGCCTTCCATTGATTCCGATCCTGTGCTATTATTTCCCATGGCCTTACTTCCATCTTCTCCAGGTCTTCCCTGACAGCGTCTTTCCATCTTTTTCTAGGCCTTCCTGTCGATCTTTTACCATCTGGTCTTTCCCAAAATACATTGCTAATCAGGACCCACGTAGGATTGCAAAAGTAGAATGATAATGAATACTTTCCCAGTAGGAATAAGTGACGATGAAGCTCAGTAAGGACTGAAAAAATCACCAATAGATTGCAAACAGGTGGTTATGATTATAGTTTTAGACTTCTAATAGAAAAAACACGTGTTTAATATATGGAATGCCAAACAATGAAAACCGTTTTTTGGTGCAGCAACTAACAAGATAGAATAGAAAAATAAAAGCACCCGTACGGTAAACCTTAAAAGCAGCGTTTAAACTACAGAGGGAAAATGGTGACAGAAAGATAAATAATAGTCTTAATATACAAAAACTACTGAGTTGTCGAAAATGGAATGCTTTGTAACTGATAATTGAGAAAAAAATTCTAGAAAAACGCATTATAAATAAAGTTATGGCTGTAAAATGTAACTGTACTTCTACTGAACACTTTAAAAAACATAAGAATAAAAATCGTTGTACACGTTGCTAATCTTCAAAAAAGTTGTAAGATATAAAAAGAATCGAATACAATGAAATTTAAATCTCACAGACGTGGACAGAATTTTCTTAACCGACCCTGTTCTTCAAACCAAACATTTTTCTTATTTGAGTCAGGCAGTCAATTCACTTGACCGATTTATCCTAATTTTTGTTGTTCTCTAAGCAAAATGTTCGATTGTAATGTATTATTAATTGTGACTATACGGCATATGTTGCAACATCCCGCCGGTCTGATAAATATTTTTATAAAACTTCTCTAGCATGCTACTAACAGCAAGTCTAAAATTGACTTACTGCTACCGTGAAAAATGTCTTCCTACTTAGATTGGTCTTTTAAACGCGTAAAACGTTTCGAAATATTTCTACGGTTGAGTATATGTGTAGGGTAAGGACTTTGTCGATTATACCTTTGTCATTGAAAAGTTGTATAGCAACAATAAAAATAATAAAAATGGTTTTCAAAAGGAAGTTGTATTAAATATCTTTTAGTCGAACATCTTTAGTTTATTCAAATAAACTGCTCAGCTATTTGATGAAATATTTTTGTATCGTTAATAAATATGTAATGCGATCTTGAAATTCCATTATATTCTATACGAGGGAGTAGCTCAGTAACTATCAGTGCCGTCACAAGTCCAGATAAAGGAGGAGGGTTGAACGACAGGCTAGTAATAAATAGATAATATATTAGATAGATAACAAAAGATACCATATTGGATTGGTAGCATTTGAAGTAACAATATGGCTAGGGAAGAGTATCCGGGAAACAAAAACACACACCATCTTGACAAGAGGTTTAGATACAGGAAATAAGGAATTTGGGTCGCATTTAGAGTCGATAATAAATCAAAACACCTCATCACAGATTTTCAAGTAGCTAATAAATGAAATTGTAGGATACGAATAACCACACTTCTTCAGTTTATCCATAATAAACGTTCACTGTTCAACGATTGAACAAAATATACCAAAAAAACTTCTTACTAATTACTAGAGAAAACGTACGATCTATGACCAAAAACGACAACAAAATAGTTATAGCTCACACAATCGAAAAGTTAGGAGAATACGGAATAATTGGGAGGAATAACCTACACACAGAAACGAATAAAAACGACGAATATCTTAGTGACTTTGCAGCTAGTAAAAACATGATCATCAGTTCTATCATATTTCTCCAAAAAAAGAATATATACAAATGCACCCTGGAGAAGATGTTGTGAATCAAATAGACCTAATCTGAGAAAAGTGATCAGCAACTAGCATTCTCTTGTGAAAAGTAGACCACCTCTTTTTTTGGGAGGTGGAATCTTCTACAATACCGTCTGGGATCGGGTGTCAGCCCTTTACCCAGGTGTGTCGGATTCAATCTCTCACGCTTCACCGACACGAGATCGCGGAGTCAGCTTTTTAACTTCCCTCTCGCACTTTTCGCGTGCATTACATGGATTTGACGGCCTCCCGGCCTCCCTCACCCGCATAAGGCCCGGGCGAGACTGGCCGGTGAAGCTACTGTCCTGCTCAATCCTTATGCCGGCGAGACAACCTGCTTGCCCCCTAGACTCATTCACTAATTTTCGGGGTATCGGGACATCCGACGGGATTGGATGTAAAAAATTTTTTGCCGTCCCATGTCCCGCGGCCCCTACCATGAAATAAAATAAATTAATTAATAAATAAAATAGATAAAAAAATAAGTTAAAAGAAATGTAGATAAAATAAAAATAAAAAATAGCTAAAATTGGTATAGATAAAATATAGTAAAAACGAAAGTAACTTGAATAAATAAAATAAGTAAATAAATTACACATATTTTTAAAAAACGATAAATAAATATAGCGGTCAGCCCACCTGCAGCCGCCTCTCTTTCTCTTCCTTGTGCTTTATGATTTTTGTGACAAAAGCAATGATCAGTTCGAAATCGTGCTTGCTGTCGATGCCTTTATCGATCAGCTCGTGAGGCTCGCCTAGTGGAGATCCCAGGCTCAGCTGCAGTTCGTTTCGCCCCGTGTGGTATAAAGGCAGTCGAACACAGCATGCCGTGCATCATCCACCACTCCACACTCAGGACATAGATCGTCTCAGGACTTCCCGATTCTATGGGTGTATTTCCGAAACGATGCGTGTCCCGTCAGAAATTGCGTGAAGTAGTAGTTGACGCGCCGATGCCGACACCCATACCACCTCACTACATGCGGGACCAGGTACCTCGTCCAGGCCGCCTTTTCGACTTTGGCTGCCCATTCCCTCTGCCACATCTCCAAGTTTCTGGCTCTGTCTTGTGGCCCTGAACCAACCGCCCAGTTACCCCTCTGATACATTCGGCCAGGAATGCACGGGTACAGAACCAGCCACCACCTGTAAGGCAATGGTAGATACAGTTCTGTACGCGCTGCACACCCTGATCAGAGATTTCCTTTGAGCCCTAGAGGGCATGTCCTTATATTTCTTCATCAGGAGGACCTCATGCCATACGGGGGCCCCGTATAAGATGAACGATAATATTGATTGTAATATAACTGATCTCTTCTGAGATCCGGGCCCCCCTATGTTTGGCATTAATTTGTTCAATGCTGAGGTCCTCCCTTCCGCCTTTCGACATGCTTCTTGTATGTGCTGCCCAAAGGTAAGTCGGCGTCAAGAGTAATACCGAGACGTTTGACTGTCCTTTGGAATCTTATTTCGGAGCCTTGATATTTGAAAAACAAGTCATCCCTTTTCCTTGGTCCTCTTAGAATTATTATCTCTGTCTTGCCTACTTTTTAAGTCGTTCTTCTCGATCCACGCCGCGGTCGTGTTTATTGCTTTATTTACCTTTTCTATTATGCCCCAATTCATATCATCCTTAACCAATATCCCAGGACTGACCCTGGGGTACTCCCGCGGTCATTTTTTTCTTTTTCTTCTTGGATATGCATATGGATCGTTCAGAAAGGTAGTCCTTTATTATATTGGACATATATTCCGGAGCCCCGCTTTCGACTATTCGGTCTACTATGAGGCCCCAGTTTGCTGAATTAAAAGCATTTTGTATGTCCAACAAAAAAAGAACTACCCATCTTTTCTTGCTTGATTTGGCCGCTTTCCTTATCCAGGTCGCGGCATCGTAAGTCTTTCGTAGAACTATATACATATATATATATATATATATATATATATATATATATATATATATATATATATATATATATATATATATATATATATATATATATATTTAATCTCTCTTAAATATTGGGGAAACCTGCAAGAAAGACTTTATTGAGTATCAATTGTTTCGCCGAACGTTTTCGCCAAAGAGAATTAATTTGGCTTCTTCAGGGCTGAAAGACAATAAATTATAATTAGTGGTGTTTTTTTGTAACTGTGTGCAAAAAAAGTTTTTTTAACGTTGGAAATGTATGGTAGCTTTGAACTTAAAACGCAGGGGTTTACCCAAGGTTAATCGAAAAACCGAACGAAACCAAATTGGGTTTTTCGAATAACCTTGGGTAAACCTTTGCTATTCATTTTCATAAAAGTAGTTCTAGTAATTGTTATTAATCGTTTTATTTCTATGTCTGGATCTAGCTGGTCCGTTATGACAGTTTTCAAATATGTAATTTTCTAAACTTTTTTAACTTGGACTCTATTTTATTGAAACACTGCATCTGGATGTGGTTTACGACTAAAGACTAAACATTTGGTTTTGTTTTAGTTTATTTTAATGCCCATTTCTTCTCATACTTTGTGAATACGATCAAGAAGAATTTGGAGACCTTCGATATTTTCTGACAGAATTACTGTATCGTCCGCGTATCTAATTACATGAAGTAGTTCTTCGTTGATTGTGATTTCATATCGTTAATGAATTAATTTGAAACACTCATATTTTTGTAATTCTTATGTAATACACGCAAAAATGAAGAATAACCTGAAGAATCATGTAATTGTGCAGCTCTTTAACGAAACTCTGCATTAAATCTAAAGTTTGATTGTAATTTTGTACTCGTCTAGTTTCCTCAAAGCGCTTTACAATTTTTTGTACCGTCGCCTTATGTATATGGAGAATGGTTTGGGAAAGTATCGTTGAACACGTTGGCCACTTTATTATCAGATGTTTTCTATCTCCGTGACCCCTCATTATTAAAGCAATTCGTTTTTTTCATAATTAGTTAATGTCAAAATTACAGCTTTCTATATTTACTAAATTACCTCAAAACCATTTGCCACTCAGAAGTTTTAATTATTTAAGACTTTCGTGGCTAGATAAAATATCAAGTGTTGCATATGATTGAACTCGTATTGATCTGAGGATTCTAATTATTTTATAAATACAGATTTAAAAACCTTAATGATTATAATGATATCAGAAATTGGAAAATCTGGTAACATTGCAAGTATTCAATTTAAAATCTCTATATTGCAGAATAGAAGTATTGCGGTTTATTACAATTCAGACAATCCATTTAAAAATAATTAGGCGTTTCCAGACTTTAGGTCCACATCATCATCAATCAGCCAATCGCGCCCACTGCTGGACATAGGCCTCCCTCAGTTCTTTCCAGTGTTCCCTACATTGGGCCGCTTGTAGCCAGTTTCCCGCTACACGTTTTATATCATCGGTCCATCTAGTCGGTGGTCGTCCTCGGCTTCTTTTATAGTTTCTGGGCCTCCATTCCATAATACGTCTTGTCCACCGTCCATCTTGTGTTCTGGCTAAGTGTCCTGCCCAGTTCCATTTAAGCGTCGTGGTTCTTTACCACTTATGAGGTCAAGGCTCACGTTCAGCATTGCACGTTCCATGGCTCGTTGTGTAACTCTGAGTTTATTCGCAGATTTTTGCGTGAGTGTTAAAGTATCTGCTCCATAAGTTTGTACAGGCAAAACACACTGGTTATAAACCTTCCGCTTGAGACACATGGGAATCGAACTTTTTAGAATATGGTTTAATTTGCCAAATGTTGCCCATGTTAGGCCTATTCGCCTCTGTATTTCATGTGTTTGATTGTCTCTGCTTATTTTGATTTCGTATCCCAGATATTTGTAAGTGTCTGTTTGGTGTATGGTATTATTGTCAATAGTTATATTTATATTTCCTCTCATTACGAGATTTGTTATAAGCTTAGTTTTCTCAAAGTTTATCTTTAATCCTGCTCTTTCAGACAGACTTTTAAGCGAATGCATCATAGAAACTGTATCATGTAAGTTATCTGCGATTAATACAACATCATCTGCAAACCTTAGGTGATTTAATCTTTCTTCATCTATATTGATGCCCATATCTTGCCATTGAGTGCTCTTAAATATTGACTCTAGAGCTGCCGTGAACAATTTTGGTGTCCACATGACTGTGTAATAAATGAAGAGAAAGTAACTATCCCATTGTATTTTTTTACTCATTGGATGTACCTGGCTTACCTCCGCGCAATTTACAAGCAAAGGTTGCCTTGATTGTCATCCTGTTTAGAAAATTTAATGACGACAAATTTATGGGAATAATAAAATCAGATAAATTTATACAAATTTTATAACCGATTCGTCTTGCATTCGCCAAGATGATAAAAGAATCTCCTTGCCAATTATTTAGTATTTGGGGACTGAATATAGAAAAAAGTTGTTTTGTAAACGCGTTAAAAGTTGTATGTTTAAATTTAGTTTACATAATTTGATCTTATATATTCAGATGTTAAAGTTACCAGTGGATTTGGTAACATGTTTTTACCCAGATATTTAGTGGCTCAATACATGTACACCTATACACTGATGATGGAACATGTATTCCGAAAACGTTTTGTTGTTGTGATATAACCCGATTGGGTTTTTAAATTATATACCTTTTATAAAGGATTTTATTAAATTTTTTATGATACATGGTATACAACCAACTACAGGAAGTTAGTTTCCTTGTGGATGAAAAAATTCAATTCGTTGCGCACTAACTTTAGATAGTAATTACATCGTATAAAAAGGACTCTGTAAAAAGATGTAAGGGAAGACTATGCAATTCAACCAACATTATGTTATTTTAGCGAAATGCAGTTTCTCGTGGATCAGGACAAACTTGGTACTTCAAAAAGTACTATACAGAAAGGGGATAATGATAAGAAAAAAGCAGATAATAATGTACTTAAACAGTATGGACAGTGATAATTCAAATACTATTTCAACAAGTTTTGAAAATCACTTGGTTTGCTAATTCTTAAATTATTTAATAAATTTTTATGAGTGTACTTATTTCTTTTTTTTTTAACCATTCTTTCATCCACCTGCGCTTATTTTTGTTTGTCGTATCGGTGAGTTGAAAAAGGTACACATTCCAAATTGGCTTTTTTGCAGGAACCAAAAAAAAATTGTTTATCTGTAAAACTAAAAATGGTACAGAAAATGTTTCAGTTATGATCTTTACAATTATGAATTTGTCAAAGTTCATAAATGAAACATTTTCTGTTACATATTTAGTTTTGCAAATAAACAGCTTTATTTTGGGTTCCTGAAAAATAGCCAATTTGGAATGTGTACATTTTTCAACTCACCGATTCAATTGAACTTTAAAGCTACAACTAATGCGATAGCCACACAACTCACAGTTTTTTATTCCACATGTTGATAGCACAATTTCAGTCGGGAACTAATTTATTGTACAATATTATTTATTCGTGTGTTGGCCTACTAATATTATTGAACAATATATGGTACAATAATATTGACGCTAATTTGACTATCTAGGGGCCGCTTAAAAGTTGATGGATCTCAGGGTTTTTTATATTTTTTTTTTAAATAAGGACAGACATAATTTTATTTCATAAAGTGGTTTCCACACTATATTGCATCTTTTAAAAATAATAAAAAAGAGTTTTTTGATTTTTTAATCCTATATTACATAATATACATAAATAAATAAAATCGTTGCTCATCTCTGTGCATACTTCAATCGTAGGCCCTAATGATGAAGCACAGCATGATGTAGGACAGGAGTGTGTGCAACGGCTACGGGTGCGTGCGCAACAGCAATCGGAGCATGTGCGATTACTGGAGCATGAGCAACGTGAGCAACATGAGCAACGGCCACTTTATGTGCAACAACAGGAACAGGGTGGACTGAAAGCGAGTTGCTGTTTTGATGAGATGTAGCTCCATGGTGTACAATGACGGCTGGTTTGTGGTCTAAAATCAGACCAGCGCTGACGGTGTAGAGGACCATAGCGAAAACGATCTGAAAAAAATATATAAAATATGTATTAACTATAAAAGTTCTTTTGTAACTATTTTTTTTTTGTAATATGTTTATTGTGTTATTAAGAAAGTCCATGATTTAGCTAAGAGATGATAAGTGAATAAAACAGGAAAAACTGATTTTGTAATCGATTATTCTATAGAAATATCTTAGTGAATTTTTAATCATAGTTTCGTAGTTAGTGTAATGAATGAAATGTAATCTATGGAGTAAGAAGTCTTAAGTTTTGGCGAATCGTGCTAACACGTTAGCTTACTGTAAGAGTATACTACAAATTGAAATCGTTTTATCTGGAGGAATCGGTATTATATGAAGAAAATACTTCTCTACAACCTCTAAAAGACCAATAATACTTAATTTTAGTTTTTTTAATATCTACTTGATTTAAATAACTTTTATTATAAAAGTCTAAACTTTAATAACAAACATGTTATTTTAATATACCTAACCAACAAAACAATGTTTTCTCTTTGGACATGTCGAAGGATACAGATCTTAAACAGATGTACTGTATATATATGGCTACAGGCAGACCTATGATTACATTTGAAGCACTAATGTGGTGGTCTAAATGCCAAAAAAAGACCACAGAGAGACTCTAAATGAAGGAATAAAGAACGATGTTGTTTGATCTCCTTCCATTACATAATTGAATGGAGAAGGAGGCAAAGGTAGAGAGTCGACTGAGAGTTGAATAAAACGAATCACATATTAATCAAATTTTAGCTATTTATAGTATTCCACTCCGAAAATCGATTTTAAAAAAGTTATTTTAAAAATAGTGAGGTATTATTATAACCAAAAGTTGTTGATAAACGCCTATGGGTTATAAATAGGACAGTACTGTGTTAAAAGTTTTTATTTCCAGACTACTACGTTGTCCTTGTGTGGATAGCTATGTAAGATTACAAGAAGGTGTTTGACTCCATAGAAATATGGGCAATTGTCAACGCTTTAAGCGGCTATACAGTTGATAGACGATATACAAAAATAATTAAGTATAAACTACAGACAAGGAGATTATATCTTAATTGTTTACTTTAGCCGTAAAAGATATAGAAGGTAACTGTAGAAAACAACTACCTGAGATTTACCGATGATGGAACCATTGTACCTAAATACAAAACTAAAAGAAATAGTTTTCTTTTAGTAGAAAAGAAAAGACTAAAAATACATATAGCAAAGGTTAAATATCTAATAAATTAATATCTAGATATAACTGCTTTAATAATAATAATAACCAACAGATTTAGTCGTGTATATACTTCGAACAAAAAATCGCCTATTAAAGCTTAACCTAAAGGCTGATTTCAAATGGAGTCAAACACCTTCTTGTAATCCTGCTAGAAAGAACCAAAACATACACAGAAGAAATCGTTGGAGATTATCAATGCGGATTTAGACCGGGCCGCTCTACAATTGACCAGATATTCACAATAAAACAGATAATGGAAAAATGCTGGGAGTTTGATCGTGAGCTTCATCAGATGTTCATAGATTTTAAACTAGCATTTGATTGTATGTAGGGACAGACTGTGGACAGCGATGCAGGAACTTGGCTTTCCAAAAAAACTAGTCCGGTTGATACGGATGTGTATGGAACGGTTACGATGTAAGGTGAGAGTTGGACAACAATACTCGGAGACATTTGAAATAAACAATGGACTAAAACAGGGAGATGCACTTTCACCACAACTCTTCAACTTAGCTCTGGAGCACATAATCAGAAGTGCAAGAATCGAAAAACCGAATACAGTATTTCATCGAGAAGGACCAAACTTACTACTGGCATTTGCAGACGATATAGATCTAATAGGAAACACGTGATTAAGGATGAAGGAGACTTTCGTAAGGTTTGAGAAGGAAGCAGAGAAAATGGGGCTCCAAATCAACGAAAGCAAGACAAAATATATGTATATGAGCCGCAATAACCAAAGAAAGCAGAGACAGAATCGGTCAGAACATTACCATCGATGACTTTAACTTTGAGCGCGTTAGAGAATTCAAGTATCTTGGAACAACAATAACTGAAGACAATAACGGATCACAAGAATTAAACAACAGGATTCAGGCCGGCAACAGATGTATTTTTGCCCTCCAAAACCTTATAAAATCAAAACAACTAACACGACGTACGAAGATACAGGTCTATAAAACAATCATACGACCCGTTGTGATGTATGGAAGCGAAACGTGGACGATAACAAAGGCAAATGAAGAGAGACTTCGTGTTTGGGAAAGAAAAATCCTAAGAAAGATCTTTGGTCCGGTGCTTGATGAAGCATCAGGACAATATAGGATAAGAACTAATAAAGAGCTTGAAGAACTTTACCCAGACGCCAACATCATAAAAGAAATAAAGTCCAGAAGACTCCAATGGGCAGGACACCTCAGAAGACATTCTGACGAACGAACAGTAAGACTGGTGTGGGAGGAAGTTCCAACTGGAAGGAGACCACGCGGACGCCCTCGTCTCCGGTGGCGAGATAATATAGCAGGAGACCTAAGCACATGGAACTGAAATATGGGCTTTTAACAATATAGTCCACAGACTTTAAGTGACTCAGAGAGCTGTAGAATGCAGAATGATCAACATTAGCTCAGCGATCGCATATCTTATGAAGAAATAAAAAAAAACTATCAAAAAAGACGTAATCCAAAAGACTGTCAAAATAGAACTGTGCAAGACACATAGGACGAATTGAAGATAACTGTTGGACGAAGAGAATTTTTAAATGGCTACAAAGAGCAAATAAGAGAAATAGAGGTAGACCTCAAACCAAAGGAACTGGTGACATTAAGTGAACGGCTGGTTATGAATTTATGCAAAAAACAACGAACAGAAATGAATGGATGCACCTAAGGGAGACCTATATCCGTTGATGGATTGAATATCTGTTGATAATGATGACGTCTCCATTGTCGATATTCATAATACCATGTATTTAGATAGAAAAATGGTGAAGGAACTAAATAAATAGCTCCTGAAAATTAATACTGAGAAAAAGTATATAGGCAGCATACTCCACACAAAATATTTAAACATTGATGGAAACATCAAGGAAGCAAAAGAATATAAATTCCAATGAAGTAAAACTGACATCATAAACCACTTGAATTCATTGTTACGGCTTACGACTTACGGCTCCAAATTGTGAATAGTAAACAAGTATTTATAAGCAGAAAAGAATAAACGCAGTAGAAAACAGATTTATGGCAAATATGTTGAGAAATAATAAAAAAAAGCGAAGACAAAAGAATCATAATATGATCTCGATCTATCAATCAAAAAATTTCTATCTATGTTGTCTACTTAGCACACAAAGTTAATCCTGAATCATGTTGTAGATTACTTTATTATTTTTAAATTTATCTTCGTTTATCTTACTGACTCACATTCAACATCAAATATCTTGATAGATGTATTATTAGGCACATCAAAATATCTATAAACGAAGATAAATTTAAAAATAAAAAAATAATCTAAAACATGATTCAGTATCAACTTTGTATGCTAAATAGACAACATATATTGAGATTTTTTTCAGTTAAAACATAGCATTATTTAAAGTAGAATCATCCTAATCAAACAACTGGGAATAATAAGAAAAAGGAGAACAGATATAAATAAATGTCACAACGATCTTTTCCGTATAAAATAAAAAAAAATAAAAAAAGAAAACCAAAGAATTTTATAGTATTTATGTACTAATAAAGAAGTATATATTTTTAACAATAGATTGCAATTGAGATTTAAATGCGCTGTTCTGGGATTTTTTGTTCCTGACGTTTGTTGAGGTTGTCTGCCACTATGGTAGTGGATGCAACAATTAAACATCGGGAATAAACAGTTCCCAATCATGGCCTATACACCCTAAATCAATGTACCATTTCAAACACCGGCTACGAAAGCCTACATAGATTCCTTGATAAGCATATTACATACCTATATTTCGTTCTACAGAATGTACTTAAAATACACAATGATAGATTATGATACTTAATAACAATAGTCGAAATTTAAAGCAACTAATATTAAAATAAATTAATACTTACAAGTTTATACATTTTTAAAAAAGTTGGGTTGCGCACTAAGTATAAAATAAAGAAAATGTTGGTTAAATCGGATTAATTGTCAAGTTGCAATAATTCGTCATGTTTTATATATATTCCCCACCGGCACAATATTAGTTGCCCTCTATGTAATGAGGGCAAATTCTTTTTTTACTTTTATTTCCTTACCTTACCTTAACCAGACAACTCATGAGATATGTCTAAGGTGTTAAAATCGTTTTTCATTGCAACCAAAGGCGTCCCCATAAAATTAAAAAGGGGCAAGTAAATATTATTGCCTATAAACCAAGAAGATAATAATAACGTGTAATTATTAATATAAAATAATTGAAATTTTATATATGAAGGGGTCAGAGTCAAAATAGCAGTTAGCTATTAACTGAAATATTGCTAATTAAAGAATTGTATTGTTAAACTTCATCTGCTTCTTCATTAGCAATAGTCTCATCATAGCAGAAAAATAGGAATCCGATGAAGACAAAACATGAATATTAAACAAATTAATGTTTATGTTATGTTGGATATGCTTATTTTTTTGTTATCTACGGCTACTGCTTCTCTTATTAGAGATGACTGAAATTAAATTCTACCTTTAATTTTTTTGGGATAGAATTTCTTCTTATGGTGCCCCATCCAATTAGTGGATGATGGCGACAATTCTGAAATACTTCTCTCGATCTTGTGTGGCTCTAAAAAGTGCATGGGCATCGAGATTTGTCCAATCCCTTATGTTTTTAAGCCATGAGTATTTCTTTCTTCCGATGCCTCGTTTTCCTTCTATCTTCCCTTCCATAATAAGCTTTAAGAACTGGTACTTGGAATTTCAAAATATATGACCCATATAAGCAGTTTTTCTTCTTTTTATTATTGGCAGCAATTCTCGTTCTCTGCCCATTATATTTAATATTTCGACATTTGTTGTGTGGTCTGTCCAAGGATTTTAAGTAGTCTTCTAAATACCCACATTTCAAAGGCCTCTAATCGGTTCATCACATTGGCCTTTATGGTCCAGATTTCTACACCATATAGCAGTATGGAGTAAATGTAACATTTTGCAAAGCGATATCGAAGCATTAAGTTGAGGCTGCTGTTGCTTAGCAAGGTTCTCATATTAGTAAATGCTGTTCTGGCTTGCTCAATCCTGCTACGTATCTCTATGTCTGGATCTAGATCTTCAGTTATCCAACTACCGAGATATCTGAACTTGGGTACCTTTTGGATGTTCTTGTTGTTTACTCTTATATTCAATTGCATATTTCGTGTTCTACTAACCACCATTACCTTCGTCTTGTGTATATTAATCTTCAAGCCCACTCGTTCTACTTCAGTGTTTATTCTATCTATTAGTCGTTGTAGCGCTTCTTGGCTATCAGCTATTATGACTGTATCGTCAGCATAGCGAAGATTACTAATAGTGTGTCCGTTGATTTTGATTCCATCTTCAGTGTCACTTAAGGCTCTATCGAAAATCGTTTCAGAGTAAAGATTAAAAAGGAGGGGTGACAGAACACAACCCTGTCGTACACCTTTTTCGATTGAGAAACATGATGTAGATTCCAGTCCCACTCTCACAGATGCCACTTGATTCATATAAAGGTTCTTTATGATTTTAAGGTCATTCTCATCTATCGAACGTTCCTGGAGCAATCTTATTAATTCTGAATGATTAACACAATCAAATGCTTTCTGGTAATCTATAAAGCATAGGAAGACATTTTTTGCTGATCTCTGCATTTCTGAAGTAGGACAGTTAAGCTATAAAGTGCTTCTCTTGTGCCAAAGCCTTATCTGAAATCGAACTGTGTGGGGCTAATGTCTCTTTCACATCTGTTGTATATTCTTGTGAGAATTATCTTTAAGAAGAGTTTTAGGATCTGACTCAATAAGCTGATCATTCGAAATTGGTCGCAGCTATTAGCGTTTGGCTTTTTTGGAATTGGTATAAAGGTTAATTGAAGCCAGTCCTGTGGTATTTGACCGGACCCATAAATGTCATTAAAAAGATCTACCAAGGTGTCTAAATTGTCTTCACTCAACATTGTTAGAACCTCTATGTATATGTCGTTTGGGCCTGGTGCTTTTCCCCATTTGCTCTGTTTGATTGCCCTTACAACTTCTGACTTCAATATTTTGGGGGAGGGTTCACTTTTATATTCACTTTCAGAGTTTCTTCTAGTTCTTCTTCAGAGTTTCTGTGTATAGTTGCTGAATGTTTCAACTCCAATGTTGAAGTAGATCTTTGGGATCAGTAATTAATTTATTGTCCTTCACAATACTGTTAAAACTGCAAGGTTTTGTAAGACCTATCACTTCTTTAATAAGCTTATGTATGTTAAAGTGGTCATGTTTTTTCTTACAATTCCTTCATTTCTGAACACCCGTCTAGCAGCCACTGTTCTTTAACTTTGCGACACTCTTTTTGTATTTGTCGGTTGATCTGCTGATGTCTGGTTCGGTCTTTGTTTTTAAATGATCAGCGGTCGTCCATCATTGATAATATTTCGTCAGTCATCCAATTCTTCTTTTTGTACATTTGGGAAGCGATCAGAGACTTGGTGGTGGTTACGATAGCTGTTTTAATACAATTCCATTTGTCTTCTATACTGGCCGGTTGTTTAGATCTTTTCGTGATATCCGCTATTGCCTCATTTAATCTTTCTGTGACTTTGAGTTTAACGTTATGTTGTTTTAACCTGTTTATATCAATTTCCTTTATGGATTTTGTTTTAATTTTCTTAAGCTTAATTTTCAATTTTCCTACTACGGGATTGTGATCAGATCCGATATCTGTTTCAGGGTACGTTTTTACTCCTTGCAATCCATTTCTGTATCTCTGATTAATGCATAAAAATCAATTTGATTTCTCACGATGTTGTCATGCGTATATGTCATGTACCAGGTATTGGCAATGAATAATTTTTCTTCTTGACAGAACTGGATTAGCATATCACCTGTCTCGTTTCGATCTCCCAAACCAAAGTCACCCACGACATCTTCAACACGTCCTCGTCCTACCTTCGCACTGAAATCTCCCATAATTATAAGAGTCTAGTTCTTCTTGATCAGTTCGTAGTATTCGGAATCAGTGCGATAGAACACCTCTGCTATTATCTTGTGTAATTGATTTTTGGTATCTATCTCTCTTATCTTCCTATCTTCTTTTCAATAACACCATTTAGTTTACTGTTACATACATTCTTTTAACCAACCTCTAAGCCTTTCAGTTTTATATTAATAACGCAACTTCCACAAGTGTTTGATCTAAGGTAGCCAAAACTAATATTAAAGATATTTACAAAAATAGCTCTGTATGACTCATAAGACAGTAAATCATTATTTTGAAACATATTCTACATTATTTTCAACATTTAGTTCCTTAACAAGGTATATTTTGGAGGATTCATGAAGACTGTAATGATTTTTACGAGCACGCAATGATCTTAGGTGCTCTATTATTTATTTTTTTATATCTTCTGTAAGTTTTCTTGCCTGTTGTTGCGTTTGGCTCCCTTGTCTAATAAAGAGCTTCCAGTATCTTGCGAATATTTTTTCAGGGTTTTTAATATTTGTTAAGAAATACTCTGTATAGCAATGAATTCTTTAAAAGAAACCGGGATATCTTTTGTTTGATTATTTTCAGTCAGAGTCTAATCGTTGTCATTTTTTTATGCCTACGCTGTACCTGATTTGTCACATCAACACCTCTTGCCAAAACCGTTTTCACCTGTTTCGTGACTTTGTAGCTTTATCTTTTTGCTCACTTCCCAAACACGACCAAAATTTTTTTTTAATATGTTTTTTACATTGGAACATCTAACTCTTCACATGACATTTTTAGTCTCACAATTCAAAGTTAAACAGCAAAAAATTACAGTACTTTGAAATTACTTGAATTCAACAATAACAACCAGAATGTAATGCATACAAAATAAAATTAAAGTCACCGCCAATTGGATATTCTTCTTCTGCTTCTCTAGTGTAGCCATTGCTTATAAGACAGTTAATTGACCATGGATACTGGCTGTTTTTTGTGCTGAATGGTCCGAACATTGGTTACCCAGTATCTGTATTTAAAAAGAGAACAACTCAGTGGCCTGACAGACATTATAGCCCTATTTGTTTGTTTCGGTTAGACTGTATAATTATTTATTGGAACACAGATCCTTATAACATAAAATGCGAATATTTTCAATACTATTTTATTTAAATAATATAGAAAATATGTAAAGTAAAAGTTCTTACAAATAATTCCAATTAAGTAATTAATGACTCCCTGCAGTAGATTTTCCCATGATGGAAATATTGCAATTAATTGAACTACTTGAATGTATTGCCACCAAGATGTTGACGAGCTTTTATCTTTCTTTTGATCATATCTCATAAGTACTCTGTTTATTTAGGGTTCGGCGATCAGGAGGACCATAGTAAAACATTGACAGTTTTATTTTCTAAAAAAATATATTGTTAACTCTGCTTGTATGTAAAGTACATTATTAAGCATACATTAAAAAACTCGCCAATATTATCTCTCTCGAAGTTTACAATGAGATCCAGCACTAAATCTACGTACTTTTGATCTTTTAAAGCATGTCTTACAGAAACTAAAGCAATTCTTTGTATATCAGTATAGATCGGATAGCTTAAGCCGACATCTCACAGAGTGTGTAGAGGTGCTCTTCGCCAGTTCATATTTTATAGCAAATAAATAATAAGGAAAAGAAAAGAGAACCAGGTTGCCACGCCATCTTATTGTGAAATTCATAACATTTTACTTTTTAATAACTACCCCACTGGAGCATCCCCTCGAGATCGGGAGTTTAGTTTAGTTTTGTCCACCGGTGTTGGCAGTAAAAATTTAATTAATATGTGAAATTTATACAAAATAACAAAAATTTCAACAGAACTTCGTTAGATCACTACATAGTAAAATTAGCACTACACTGACAATATCAGATTCTAGCTTCGTCGAAAGGGTAGAAGGAGTAACTACGTGCTGTGCACCAGGTTCCAACCTACTTTGAACCGTGTTGATTTACTAACAAATGACGGTACAGCACGTGCCCATCGTAAACAGACAGTTTTACCATATCCCAGAGATCGTAAACCACAAATATTAAGGGTAAAAACGGTATTCCACGTTGCGTTGGTTCCCGTCTATAAATTTTGTCTTTTTCTGTTAAGTATTTTCTATTTATTTTTGATGATGATGAACGCTGCTCCACTTTCTGTCAGGTCTTGACTATCTGATCTCAGGATATTGCCTTTTATGATCTATTAAACTCGAACTCGCCCAGCGTCTGATTACAGGTCAATTCTGGTTTCATCAAAAGATAAACTGATATACTTGAGATACTGTGCGATTTCTTCTTGATATTTGAGCTAAAAAATGGATCTATTCTTCAGTTGTCACTTTTCCCCGACTTAATCTTGTGATTTTCTCCACAAATCTTGTCATCCCATAAAAGACATTTCGTTTAAATACCTATATTTGTGAACAAAATACAATTTTACGTGTGAAAAAAATCCTTAATAGAGAATTTTTATTTAGTTTTTGTAAATCCAACAGTTTTTTAAATTCCTACATAAACATTCCTGTATAAACCCTAAATATTCTGGAAACTAAATACAATATTCAGCAAAACCACTTATCTTTTAGTAAACATTGCATGTCCAACACTTATTTCTTCTTCCAAAATCACTTCTAGAGACAAATAAATTGTACCCTAATGGACACAATTGTCACCACTTTCTTCGGTAATTACCAATATCTTTATGGAAATCTTCAAGACTCGAGTACTATTCACATCAATACAGAAACCCACATATTGGCTACGATATATTTATTTATATATAAACTTTTAAATTGTTATGAGAGCAAATCTTAGCGTATTAACGATATCCGTTTATTCAAAAAAATTTAACAAAACAATTCGCTTCAATGGCTAGTTATTTCTTTTTAAATTATAAAAAAGTTCATAACCTTAAATTTGAACAAAAAAAACAATGTCCCACAAACTTCAAACGATCAAAATCCGATCCTTTGGAGACAACGAGATGAAGGCTGAACAAATCCTAGAAGAAATCAAATAGCACAACTGGGCTTCAGGTTATCCTGGATGATAAGAATATGTGATCCTTCAAACTCGGCTACTTATTCTTCGCTAAAAATTATGTCGGCATGCTTAGCCCTCAGGACGCCGTTATCAAATCCCTTGATACAGTGTACAGCTTATATCAAACGGCAATTAACTCATATTAAAAAAATTGCCACACTGCATCTTATCTCAAATCACCTTCTTCTCACCACATACATGGAATTAAGGGAAACTGCCGATTTTTCAAAACACTTACGAAAACGGTGTTTAGGTACTCGCTTATCACCTTCATTGATCTCCTTTTTTGACCGCTAGCTATACCCACATTCTCGTGTCAAACTTCGTACATCTTCGTACCAGATTTACATTGTGGCCAATAGCATCTCTCCTTCGCGACTTCTTGGAGATGGAAGTAGCCCTTAAAGTACTGGGATTTAAATTGTTGTGGGAACTTATTTCGGCAACACCTTCAGAAGCAAATAGCTTTAGGTCACTGTCACGCCATCAGCCAGGGGTGTATCAAATAAATTTTAATATAGTTAATATTTAATTTTTAAGGGAAAAATATTATGCTACAATACATCCTAGTATCCAGTTCAAGATGGACATGAAAACTGATTCATCCTTACCGTTTTTCGACGTTCTCATAAGGAAAATCAATCCCAAGGTCACTCTGTTTGCCAAAAACCCAGCCATACCAACCGCTACTTGTATATCAACTCTTATCAGCCACCTTCACAAATTAATTTACCAATCAAAATCCCGCCATCAGGAATCTTTGCGCCAACCTTCCACTCAACCGCCACGTCAGTTAGCTACGTCATCATCGACAATATAAATGAACCTTCCACCTATCCCAGAATCAGTGGTACAGCGAGTAGTGAACAGGGTAGTGTTTGGGGGTTCAGGAGAAAATGTAGAAAACTCGGCACATTAACAATCGACTTAATTCAATCCGTAATCCTGGTTAGTTTAATATTTTTATAATAACATTAATCTTAGTTTTAGGTTTAATTGTATTAAAGGCGGAAACCTTTCCGAACACGAGAAGATGTATACAATTTAGGTGTATGTACATACAATACTGAATAAATGAATACAGAAGTCTTCTTTTTATTGAGATACAAAACCTGCTTCTACTTGACATTAAAGTAAAAGTGGTAAGAAATGGACACAACAGATCAAATGGCGTATGTTAAAAGGCTAATAAAAACAAGAAAGCTAATTCTAATACAATTTGTAGAAGTAGCAATGGAATAATTTATCAGCTGCAATTAAAATATTATTTGGAAAACATTTAAAAAATAAATTTGGGAATAAAAAAACCAGTTGCTAGTCAAAAGAAATTTGGGGAAAGTAATTAGATAAAATTAAACAAAGTGTAAAGCGTGACAAAAAACGTCAGACAGATTTTAAAGGTCATCAAAAGTTGCTATAATAAGTAGATAGGTACCTTGCCGAGTGAAAACCCAGTGACTCAATAAATCTGTCGACTTATCTGTCGTACCTCCCTGGTGATAATTGCCATTTACTTTAAATATTCAGTCACGCAAATTTAACTCTGCATAAATTTAGATGGTTCTGCTTGATTAAAAGAAAGACCTGTTCCAAGATTTCAAGTTTTAATTGTAAACGTAACACAAGAAATAGGTAATTACTGGTTATAAATAAATTATAAGCAATCAATTCAACAATTTTAAATATTCATGGTATAGTTTAGGGCTCAATTTAGATTTTTTTCATAACAATGTGTAAAAGTTAAGCTGATCACACTAATTAATGGAGATTATATTATGAATAAAATATTTGATTTATTTTTAACCAAATTCATCGATAAAAACAGAATGCATAATATCATTTTTTAGTGATATTAGTAAACAAAATTGTAATGTTGATAAATAGTTATATAAAATTAAATTGATTCTGTAATGAAAATTGAATCAAATATTTCAACGTAAAATAACCAAAAAATTAAGCACTTTTCGGGGAAAATTTATCAAAATTTTTCTCTGTTATTATCTCTATTATTCTCTGAGTCATCCTCTGCCTCCGATCGATGACACATTGGACACATTGGCTGGAAGTAAATTGTTTTCTACTTTGGATTTGAAGTCTGAATACTAGCAGGTAGAAATGGACCCAGTAGATAAAGAAAAGACAGCCTTCACCACAGGATCTGGATTGTGGCAATTCAACGTTATGCCATTTGTACTGTAATGCTGCTGCGACATTTGAGAGGCTTATGAAAATGTGTTGAGAGAGGCTCAAAATGTGTTGAGAGGGGTTATCTTGGAAAACATGCCTGGTTTATCTAGATGACATAATCGTCTTGGGGAAGACATTTGAAGACTATCTGAAGAATTTAGAAAACGTTTTTAATCGACTTAAAGCTGCCCAATTTATGTTAAACCCCAAGAAGTGCCAGCTATTTGAAGGTAAAGTCAATTATCTGGGTCATATAGTCAGTAAAGAAGGAGTGGCCGTGGATAAGGAAAAAATCGATTCTATTAAGGAATGGCCAGAACCAACTGACAAACATCAAGTGAGAAGTTTTCTTGGACTATGTACTTATTACCGGAAGTTTATTAAGAAGTTTGCAGATATCGCTAAACCATTAACGAGACTTACAGAGGAAGCAAGAGAATACCGCTGGGATACAAACTGCCAAAATGCCTTTGAAACCTTAAAAAAGTATTTAATAACAGCACCAATTTTAGGGTATCCACTGCCAGAAGGAGAGTTTATCTTAGATACAGATGCAAGTAATGTAAGAATTGGAGGAGTGCTGTCTCAGATATAAGGAGGACATGAATGAGTTCTTGGATATTTTAGTAAAGTTCTTTCGAAACCAGAGAGGAATTATTACGTCACGAGAAGAGAACTTCTAGCAGTAGTAAAATCAGTAGAGCCCTTCTACCAATACCTCTATGAAGAAAGTTTTTAATCCGAACCGACCATGTTGCCCTTAATTGGATAGCCAGGTGGATCGAACGACTACAAGAATATGATTTCAAGATTGAGCACCGGGCCGGAGTTAGCCACAGAAACGCTGATTCTCTTTCCAGAAGGCCATGCCCAGCAGAGTTTTCCCATTGCAACAAAACTGAATCCAAATAAGCAAAAGTGCTAAGAACGACGATGGTCAACGACCACTTGACGCCTACTAAGATAAGGGAAGAACAAGAGAGAGATCCAGTTATACAGAAAATCCGAAAATGGGAAGGGGAAAACCGTCGACCACCTTGGCAAGAAATATCAAACCTATGCTCAGTAATTAAGACGTATTGGGCCCAGTGGGACTCATTTATCATCGAAGATGGATTGCTCAAACGAGTCCTGGAAAATGATGACGGTTAAGAGAAGAGAAGACAGTTGGTGATCCCAAAGAGCAGAATAGCCGAAGTACTTCGTTAGTTACACAACAGTCCATCAGGAGGTCATTTTGGTGTAAAGAAAACCCTTCAGCGAATTCGGGAACGGTTTTATTGGATTAACAGTTCCGACGATGTAAAAGACTGGTGTAAGAAATGTACTATTTGTGCTACGAGTAACGGGCCTTATCGAAAAAGGAGAGCCCCTATGAGACAATATAATATTGGAAGCCCGTTTGAAAGAATAGCTTTAGACATTGCTGGGCCATTTCCAGAAAGTGAAAATGGAGGCAAGTACATGTTGGTAGTAATAGATTACTTCACTAAGTGGGTCGAAATTTACGCACTTCCAGACCAGAAGGCCGAAACCGTTGCAGATAAGTTGATCCAAGAATATATCAGCCGATTTGGAGTGCCTTTGGATATCCATAGTGACCAAGGCAGGATCTTCGGAAGCGATATATTCCAAGGAATATGTGATAGACTAGGCATGAAGAAAACAAGAACTACAGCATATCATCCGCAATCGGATGGTATGGTAGAACGGATGAATAGGACAGTTGGCAAGTATTTAACAAAGATGGTGTCCGATCATCAGCGAGACTGGGACAAATATCTTCCGTTCTTCACAATGGCCTACAGATCTGCTGTTAACGAATCCACAGGCCAGACACCAGCCAGAGTCCTATTTGGACCCGAGATGCGAATACCTTGTGATCTAGAGTTTGGGTGTCGACCTGGAGAAGATGTAGCAGGTGAAGATTATGTGATCGAATTACGAAGAAGAATGGACGATGTACACGAGTTGGTCCGTTCCCATCTTCAGATCGCTAGTGACCGAATGAAAAAACGGTACGATACGCAAGCCGAACAGGGGTGATTTAAGAAGGACGACAAAGTCTGGCTCTATTATCCCAAAAAGCGAAAATGTTGTTCTCTCAAGTTGCAGCAGTTTTGGGAAGGTCCATACCTCATTATGGAAAATATCAATGATGTCAATTACCGAATAAGCAAGATTCTGAAGGGAAAGCCGATGATGGTACACCATAACCGGCTGGAGTCTTTCGAAGGTGATCACGACGTAGATGAAGAAGTGGAAGTAAACGAAGTCTAAGATGTGTCTGACCGCACGTTTGAGGAATTCATGGGTGCCTATGTAAGTACCGGTAAAGCAAGACATGGTGTTACCACTGAAGAAAGGCAAGATCTACTTGCGCTTCCCGATGGCTACTCACTGGTCCTTACCTTCCCGGCCAATATCAAAGACGCACCAGGGTTGGCATCCGTCTTTCGAAGGAAGTTTGGTCGAGTTGCAGAACTTCAATGCCAAGTGCCAGCTCCTGGTAAAATACTGAAACTCCAAGATGCATCACGTTACCTTTTCTACCTGGTAACAAAAGACACTGCCCGTGATCAACCTACCTACCGAGATGTATGGGAGGCCTTACTTTAATTGAGAGGGCACGTACTAGAGTCCGACGTGCAAAAGTTAGCCATGCCAAAGTTGGAGTGCCGCCAATTAGATTGGAGGGTTATCCAAAATATGGTTGAGGAGCTCTTTAAAGACACCGAAGTCCAGGTGTTAGTCTGTTGCAATCCGCCTAGTTACTGATGGGGAGAGAAAACCGTCCCTTCTCATTTTTATACAACTGGAAGTTGTAAAAGGGGATCCAGTTGCCGATATCAGCATGTCGTTCCAGTTCCAGTCCCGACAAGGTTCCAGGAGGAACCATCTTTTAAAAGGGGGGCAATGTTACGTAAAAATTAGTTATATTAAAAAAACCTGTAAACATGTTGTTTATTCACTAATATGTTCTAGATTCTACGACCCTTCGACTAGCTAGCGGAAATTCCAAGTAATAAAAGAACCAGTCCATTCGAATGGTCCGGAAATACGTTGAATGAAAAAAAAAAACAGCCGTAGCCTTCCAGTATTTTCGACAAGGGTCGACATCCTTCTAGTCTAACAGCTGAATGAGTATATAACATGATTTTTATTAAAAGAAGTCAGTCAGAAAAGAAGATAAATCAATATAAGGTTGAATGTTCGAATAATTAAACTTTGAGGGTGTACAAGGCAACTATCGAACACGGTGATTAATTTAATCTTGCCCAAGTACTTTCGATCAATAGATCATCTTCAGGGCATTTCGTCAATTGTGGCCTATCCGACATAGTAGAATGTCATAAATGTAAAATCTGGACATAACAATACAAAATACACTACACTAAGACAAACAAACACTTTAAAATTTATATGGAGAAGCTACATATTGTGAAGAAGCCGGAGACAGAATCTGTCTCCGGCTTCTTCTGAATTCTGTATCCGGCTTCTTCACAATATGTAGCTTCTCCATATAAATTTTAAAGTGTTTGTTTGTCTTAGTGTAGTGTATTTTGTATTGTTATGTCCAGATTTTACATTTATGACATTCTACTATGTCGGATAGGCCACAATTGACGAAATGCCCCTGAAGATGATCTATTGATCGAAAGTACTTGGGCAAGATTAAATTAATCACCGTGTTCGATAGTTGCCTTGTACACCCTCAAAGAAAAGAAGATCGCGATCGCGTTTTAAAATGTAACGCACGTATAAATAAATTATGTAGTTATTAGTCAAATAAATTGTTGTACAGTGGTTTAATAAATTGATATAAATTATCGTGTTTTAGTAGATTAAAATAAGAACAATAAATTAGAATTAATAAAGACATAACAATATCTTTTACAAAAAGAAACCCAACAGAAAGTGGGCATAGATTGCATCTAACGGAACTACCAAAAATGAAATAAACTGTTTTCTGTTAAACAACAAAAGAATATTTAAAGATGTCACAACAATAAACAACATAACAACTTGTAATGACCATAGTATAGTTAGAGTGAAAATAAATATTAACATGAAAGAAGAGAGATAGGATCTTAAGAGGAATTCCGACAGATCTTAGCGGACAAATTCGAATCAGATCCTTCACATAATCAAGACCAAATTGACGACATTAACAAAAATATAAATAAAAACCTTCTGAAGGCGGACTACAGGTTTGAAAGAAAACAAGAACTAAAGAAGACAAAATAAGCAACTAAACTAAAGAACTAATGAAGGAAAGAAGACAACTACTAGACAAAAAGAAACGCCACACTTAAGTATACGTAAAACTAAAGTATAAATAAAACAATTAAAAAATAATATATTTATTATTTATATAATAATAAATTTTTGTTTTTTGTCAAAAATAAATTTTCATATAAGAATTTTAATTCTATTTTTACGTAAAAATATTGAAAAAAATCTAGCTACGAGGAAAACTTTATTGACAAAAAAATTTTTGGTGCCAAATATGCAACATCATGCAACAATGTAATATTAAAGTCAAACTATTTTGAAGCTACACTATACACTACACAGTATGAAACTGCAAATAACAGTTTATTTATTAATACACAACAGTATTGTGCATTTTGTGCACACTATATATGATTTCCCAGTACAGCCTAGAAATGTGCATCTTGACCTAGTGTTCTCATTCCAACAGGGAAATTGATCAAGCCCATCTTTTCGGATGTCTTTTTGGGATATTTCTTTAGTGGGTCCCTTTTTTCGTTTGTTCTCGTACATCTGCTGAAAGCTACTACTTGACGGTCTTCCTATTCTGTTCTGTTTAATTGGTTTTCCGGCTTTGTATAGGTCATCGGCTATTTCTAGTTTGGTATCCAAAAGGGGTAAATCAAATTTCTTCGCTCTTTTGGCTTATAACCAACAGTTCACGCCTGTCATATCAATGAAATGAAAAAATATTCGTAAATAATATTTCTTCGACCTGATTTTTATACGATAAAATCCTAACATGGAATCAAGGAGATCTACACTGTTAGGATAAGGTTTCATTTTATGTACACTTTCTTGTTTGAAAAATCTTCCTTTTTCTCCCTTTGGTTTACTCCCAGCATAGGTTGACATTATAGTAACGATTTTATTATCAAACCAGGACACTACACTGACATCCACATTGTCTATATTGGCTATTTTGTCTACCATATGACTGGCACGCATCTCAGCGTGCTGGCATCACAACTCGAGGAAGACGATTAAGTCTTACTGTTCCCAAAGGTAAAATGCCCTCTTTGGTCAGATATATTATAAGAGGTATGCTGGTGAACCAATGGTCAAAAAACAACTTGTAATGTTGATGTTTTTGTATCGAATCTGCTAATTTGACAACCACGTTTCTGCTCATACTAAGATTTGGTGCTACTAGAGGTACAGTATTACTTTGGGAACCAGCAAATAAATTAAAGTCATAGTTGAATCCCGAAATACCACCCAGCACAAAGTTTTTGAAACCCCACTTATGTGTTTTTTTTTGTTATACTGCTTTAGCTGGCTTCTCGCTTCGCGCTTTTGTTGGTATAATCTGTTCGTCTACGCTAGAAATTCTTCTTTCGGAACCATGATTAGTCGTTCTTTGATTTGGCTCAGCACAGGTTTAATTTTAAATAATCTGTCATGTCCAGGTTGATCATTTTCAATCATGTCATCATGTCATATTTCTTCGAATCTGTTACAGTTTATCACATCGATAACTATTCGTTGGCCAATATTGGCATTCCAATAGTGTCTTGTTGATGGAAGTTGAATTATCGACATGTAAATAGTAACTCTTATAAATTGTTCTATTTCATATTTTTTTATATTAGCTGGTTTATCTGGACGTTGTTGCACTGAGTATAAATTTGATTGGTCTGTGATAGCTCTATTAGACTATTAGGAAAGAGAAACTTAAACAAATTGACGGGAGTTTCCAATTGTAAAATCGAAGAAAGTAAATTTTCAGAACCAGTAAATTTTGTATCATTTTCTGATTTCCTTTCAGCCAATTATAAGATTTCTTCCTTTTATATCGTAGTCTTTCAGACAAAGGGGTATCATGGGTATCATCAACTGAGGAATCTAAGGATGTTGCAGAAAAGACAGTTTTCTTGACATTTTCACGAAAGTGAAATTAAAGTAACGTAAATTTTCACGCTCCTCATTGTCACTATCTTGACACAATATCATCTCATTTGTAGCATCTTCATCGTAGACATCTGATTACCATAAAAGAGTTTCGGATCCATATCTACAAAAACAATCAATGAGTCTATAACTTCATAGTGTGCCATATCTAGCACAAACCCTTTTTGGAGTTTTCGAGAGACTTTCAACATTCTTAATTTTTAGTACTTACCTAAGCATATAACTAATACCACAATAAAATAAATTTAAATTTTTTCTCGTCGAAAAAACGTTTTTACTATGAAAATTAACCTCTAACTTCGAGCACTGTTGCACGTGGTTCAGAATTTCAAGAAGAATGAACTTGAAACTACACACGGCTGCCTATCTCGCTGTCAGAACTATGCCGCATATCTCGCGTACACTATTAGTACGTGTCAGATATAGGCTGCCATGCAGCTACGACAAAAATTGAGTTAAAACATTAAAAACATTATTTTTTGGTTTGTGCCATTTATGGCACATAACAAGGTTAAATGTGTGATCTTCTGGTATTTTGGCCTGTTCACGTATAATTGCTTTCTTTAGCGCATCCATACTGGCATATTTTTAGTCCTCACCTTGTTCTCCAAAATGGACCATATGGAATAATCCATCGAATTTGCGTCTGGCGAATTCGAAAGCCATTGTGTGGATGAAGTAAAGTGTGGAACAAGGTTTTTTAACCATTAATGGTTTCCACTAGCTTTATGAGACGGTGCCGAGTCTTGTTGAAACGTCCATGGTCTACAACCGAAATGTTTGTGTGCCCATGACTAAGCAGCTTCTTAAACAATTTCCCGATAATAAGTTGCATTGACTTTGAGACCAGATTCAATAAAAACGATTGGAGAGCGTCCATCGGCAGTTACAGCTGCCCATGCCATTACTTGAGATGGAAAATTACTTCGGGTGGCCGTTCTTGATTTTTGTCGATAGGACACTTGAATCAAAAGATATCGATTTTTTACCGCAGAGCTGATATTTTGTTGAACATTGACATGACACAGTAACTCACATTCAAAATTGACAATCGTTTCAAGCGTTGTTTGTAAGAGGACGATTCATTCTACAAATAAAGAGCCAATAAATATTTTTGTTTAAAATTATCTCAGCTACATTTTTTATTTGAATCATTGTTTTCTAAGGCCTACAAATTCTTGGTAAATTGATTTTTTTGAGTTTTTACCCTCCTATAATGAGGGTTTTAGGGGGAAACTCGGGGGTAAAAGTGGTAAACTTTTTTGCATATTTTGGGGCCCAAAATTAATATTCTCGGTAAATGTTCTGCCTGTTTATATTATTTTTTAGGGGATTTTCGTTTCTGACGACTGGAGTAACAGATAAATTTAAATTAAAGCAAATAAAAATATATTTGCACTTTTTATGCATTATATGCATTTTTCTAAAAATTCATATTTTAAATAAAAAATATGGAAAAATAATATTATAGCAAAAGTTATTGTGCAACCAAAAGCTTAATGTTAAAAGGAAAAAACACGATTTCTTTCTTATGATGTACGCGACTGAATGACACAAAAAATATTTACCAGATTTAGAAAAATTAAACCGAATAATAAAACAAGTATGGTCAATGACATTTGCTGTTATTTTCAACTTTTAACACCTTGTATTTCGGAAATAAGGAACATTTTACCTAAGCATTTTTGGTTGAAACGTCTTATTTTGAAGCAGAAAATCTTGTTATTTTATATCCCATTATTAATATGATGCCCTATATAAATATAACTTCAATTTCCAGTAATGTTTCTTTTGCTCAATGTTGTATACATTGCATATTAATATTATTTTATATAATTAATCAGAAAAACCCCGTAGTTGGCTGTATACCATCGTTTAAAAAAACACAGAAGTTCACACTTGAATTGTCGTATAAAAAACAAATAGTTAAAACTTTTTAAAAAAGTGTCGTCAAAATTTATGTACTAGAATAACGTTTTCGATCTGAACAGATCATCCTCAGTGCCTTGTGTAATTTAAGCTAACAATAAAGTTATCGCTGAGACCTCCATATATGGGTTTACATCATTCCAAATGTTACATTTTAATTATGTTGTGACTCTAGGTCGATGACAATGGATACATTTTAATTACTTTAGGGACTACATGTCTCCCTGCTCGATTTTTAACACGTGGTACTTGTCAGTTAAAACGGCACAGACCAACAGCAGTTGACAAGTACCACGTATTAAAAGCAGGGAGACATATAGTCCCTAAAGTAATTAAAATTTATCCATTGTCATCGACCTACAGTCACAGCATAATTAAAATGTAACATTTGGAATTATGTAAACCCATATATCGAGATCTCAGCGATAACTTTATTGTAAGCTTCAATTACACAAGGCACTGAGGATGATCTGCTCAGATCGAAAACATTATGTTAGTACATAAATTTTGACGACACTTTTTTTTAAGTTTTAACTATTTATTTTTTATACCACAATACATGTGTGAAGTGTTTTAACTTGTTTTAACTATTTGTTTTTTATACCACAATACAAGTGTGAAGTGTTTTAACTTATGTGTTTTTTTTAATATTATTTTAGTTTTAATATAATTATACTACTATATCACAAAATAATGTAAATACCTACTGAAGAAAGCGACTACGATTTATCTCAATAGTCCAATTAAATTCATTCTTCAATGGAATTTGAATGGCTATTATAGCCACATTGAAAACATTAAAATGCTAATCAATGAACTGTCACCACTAATAATATGTTTACAAGAAACTCGTCTTTCCAACAACCAAGCAAAACTAAAAAATTATATGGCCTATACAAAAAATCGAGCAGTACAGCAAATATCCAGTGGCGGAGTCGGAATTTTTGTACATTCAACTATCCAATCCAAAGAAATTCCGTTAAATACGAATCTGGAAGCAGTAGCAGTTTCGGTAATACATCATTTTAAAATCAACATATGCAACGTATATTTACCGCATCCTGACGAAACTACTCTATTAGAACTTCAAAATGTAATTAAACAAATTCCATCTCCAAAATTAATTTTGGGTGACACAAACTGTCACAACATCGCATGGGGATCCAAAAAAACAGATAAAAATGGACGAATATTATTAGAAGCAATTAACAACATAAAACTAGTTTTGCTAAACACAGGAACACCTACTAGATTCAATGCACATAATGGCACATTTTCATCCATAGACTTATCTATCAGTGATTCAACTTTAGCTCCATTTTTACAGTGGAATACATTAGACCACCTATACGACAGTGATCATTTTCCAATAATAATTACTCATGACAAAGATGAAAAAACCTGCACAACACCATATGAAACGTGGAAATTAAAGTCAGCTGATTGGGAAAAATACTCGAACTTAGTAAGCATACGTATACCAAATCTCGTTATAACAGATAATATAGACACTACTCTATCATCTTTTAACGGTATAATTTTAGACGCAGCCAGAGATTCTATAGGAAAAACCAAAAATATCACAAAAGCTCCTCTTCCTTGGTGGAACACTGAAATCGCATCCGCTTTAAAGCAAACAAAACATGCTTTTAATATATACAAGAAGTATAACACACCTAATAACTTAAACAATTTTAGATCTTTAAGGGCCAGATCTAGATTTTTAATAAAGAAAGCAAAAAAAGAGAGCTGGACCAATTACGTGTCGTCAATTGACTCATCTACGCCCATAAGGGATATATGGCAAAAAATAAGGAAAATAAAAGGTTCAAAAACATTTAACCATATTGACACAATAACTACAAACGATCTAACAACTTCAGACAAACATGAAATCTCAGAAATTTTAGTAGAACACTATCAGTTGTATTCAAGCAATCAACAGTACCACCCAAATTTCTTAGAACATAAAGAAAGAACAGAAACATCAAAAATTAACATAGAAGATACTGCTAGTCCACTAAACACCTCCATAACACTTGATGAGTTAAATGAAAGTCTTAATAACCTCAAAAATACCTCACCTGGACCTGATGACATACCACCAATTTTCATCGAAAAACTACCTATTAGCGCGAAGGTTACTTTAGTAGAAATCTTCAACAAAATTTATTCGACCCATAAATTTCCATCTCTCTGGCGCGAAGCAATTATAATACCATTTTTAAAAGACAATAAACCAAAAAACTTATCTTCTTCGTATCGACCAATATCTCTTACCTGTAGCATCTGCAAAATAATGGAAAAGATTCTAAGCAAAAGATTAAAATGGTACTTAGAAAAGAAAAATCTCCTTACATCCATCCAAAGTGGGTACCGATCAGAACGGTCTACAATAGATAATATTATAGCAGTAGAATCTGAAATACACGAAGCTTTTATACATAAACAAAAGTTAATAGCAATTTTCTTTGACATCACAAAAGCATTTGACGCCACGTGGACATACCACATCTTAAAAACAATGAAAGGTTGGAAAATAGATGGCAAATTCTTAGCCTTCACCAAAAACTTCCTGGAGAACAGAAGTATAAAAGTTAAAACAAACGGAGTCATGTCAACTAAGAAATTACTGGAAAATGGTATCCCTCAAGGATCTGTATTAAGCCCCCTGCTGTTTTTAATAGCAATCAACAACGTATCTAACCATTTTATGCTTCCAGTAAAAGCAAACCTTTACGCCGATGATCTTGTAATCTATATGAGAAGTAAAAACCTAAAATCAGCTGCATCAATATTACAAAACACACTAAATAAATTAGAAGGGTGGTCGTTGGATATAGGCTTGAGATTTTCAACCGAAAAAACTAAAGTAATAATATTTGACAAAAGGAAAACACAACACCACTTAAATTTGAAACTAAACGGAAATACTCTTATAACAATCAACGAAATCAAATTTTTGGGAATGACATTCGACTCTCAACTCAAATGGACATTGCACATAAATGAACTAATTAAATCATGCCAACAGAGAATAAATCTTCTAAAAGTTCTTTCCAATCACAAATGGGGCGCAGACACAACTATTCTTCTACGATTATACCAAGCTCTAATTAGAAGCAAACTAGATTACGGATGTATATGCTACGAAACTGCTACTAAAAGTCAATTGAACAAACTGGACATCATCCAATCCACAGCATTACGTATAGTTTTAGGAGCTTTCAGAACCACGCCAATTAGCAGCCTTCAAGTCCTAGCAGGAGAACCGCCATTAGCTCTCAGAAGACAATATTTTTCGATGTGTTGTGCTACTAAATATCTCAGTGCAAATGAAAACCCGTTTATAACTAGCCTAATAAGAAGCAACCCTCCAAATCTCTACTCAAATCATTGCCCTAGAAACTTACCTTTCAATGAACGAATAAATCGATTTGAATTCAATATACATCAATTGAGAGCCACTTCTACAAATAGATGCCAGTATCCTCCCTGGAAAGTCCAAATACCAAAAGTAGATTTTACCTTACTTACCTATCCCAAACAATCACACAACCCTTCTGAAATAAAACAACAATTCCAGTCTACCATCTCCAGATATCCTGATTTCAAACTAATTTTTACTGATGCCTCTAAAAGCAGTAATGGTGTAGCTGCTGCAGCTATTTTTGAAGACAACATCTCCGTCACCCGTCTAGCCAAGGAGTGTAGCATATACACTGGAGAACTACAAGCAATCTTCAACGCACTCAACCAATGTACCAGCAATGATATAAACTTTCTTATCATATCAGATTCTTTGAGTGCCTTAAATGGTGTAAAGCAGATGTATCCAACTCATGCCAATTTAGCACTCATAAAAGACATGCTATACATTGCCCAAACACGTGGTAAAAACATAAAATTTTTATGGGTACCATCCCATGTTGGAATAAAGGGTAATGAAGCAGCTGATAAAGCAGCAAGAGAAACTATCAATAACACGACAATTCCTATGATGCAAAACTTACCGATCTCAGACCAAAAAACATTAATAAAAACTTATATTAACAAAACCTGGCAAGTAAAATGGAACCAAACACAAGCAAAATTAAAAACTATCAAACCAGATGTTACGTCTGCTTTACTACCGCTTCCAGCTCAAAGACATAACCAAGTAATTATTAACAGACTGCGGCTAGGCCATACAAAATTCACACATGGATACATCATCTCCAAGGACCCTCAGCCGATTTGCCACACCTGTCAAATACCATTGTCAGTACAACATATTATGATAGACTGTCCAGTGTACTCAACAGCAAGATCGACAGCAAAAATAAACCACAATTTAAAAGAAACCCTAGAAGAAGACATCAATAACACAATAAATTTTATCAAAAATTGTAAACTCTATAACAAACTGTAACATAACATGAAATGTTTATTTTCCCAAACTGCTATGTAAATTTTAACAACATATTAATGTAACTTTTCTAAAATTAGGAAGATATACCACACCGCTAATAACCCTAGGGGTTGATGCGGTAAAAAAAAAAAAAAAAAAATGTAAATACCAAAACGCAATTTACTCCACTTCATTAAGTTTTTATTCTTTGTCATTCAAGAAAGTACCAACATATAGGATTTACTGAAGCGTTACGATTACATAAGAGATATTTCTGGTTCTTATTTTATATGCAGAAATGGTCAACGTTGTCCCAATATTTTACTGCTGTCGACTAAAAAGTACTGCTTACTACAGCTATTTAAAGCTCGATTTTTATCAGAAATCTAATCACAGGAATCGACATGGGTTGTCGGATAATTAGAATATAGAGTAGATGTTGTAAATCTCGTGGCAGGTTGCATTATGTTTTACAAGTCGAAGTATAAAGAAAGTGTTTTAATATTAAACGACCCATAATGATAAAGTATGAGCTATTTTAATAGTAGTATATTTCATATACTGTACAATCATTCGAAACTCAACAAATAATAAAGAAAATTAATTTGAATAAAACGTATTAATCATTATATTGATCAATAAGGTAATTTCAACAGAAAAATCTAAAATGATAGTGATAGCAGCAGAACCAAAACTGTGTAAATTTATTGTAAACAACAAAATAATAGAATAAGTGACGGAAGTGGAATATTTGGAATCAAATTACCTATCCATTAAAACTTGTGTATTATTATAACACTATTAAAAGAAGAAGGTTTTAGGTCGAAACGATCATGCACCGACACTATATTAATAATGAGATAAATGCAAGAGAAATTAGAGTGCAACAAACCGGCATATTTATTTTACGTGGATCTTAAGAAAGCATTTGAAAGGATCAAAGTAAAGGAAGATGAATAATCAAAACGATCGAAAATTCTCTCAGCACAAAACAATAAAAGCAAAAGAAAAAGAAAAACTAACTGACCCAATTAAAGCTGCCAATGGACTATGGCAGGTGGATTCCCTGAACCTTGTATTGTTTAACCTGGTCATGGATGAAATATTAAAAAAGCACGAAAGGAAAAAAGGACACCAAATGAGAGAAAAACAACTTAAAATATTCTGCTATGCAGACGACGCATTACTACTCTCAAAGTGAAGATGATTTACAACGTATGCTGCACCAATTTAATATAACCGCCAGAAAATTTAAGAACTGTTAAAAGAGGTAGATAAAGCGAAAAGAGCGGTTTTATGTCGAAAGGACACCAAATAAGAAAACAAATATCTTACAATGGAAACAAAAACTAAGATCTACAAAACTACAGTCTTTTTCTAAAGAAGAAAGCTGAGCTTTTTGCTTTTCAGGGGTTGCTGTTCCTTGCTTTTCTTAGCCATTCAGTTTTGTTCATCAGGTCTTCTTCACCTAAACCTTTCTCTTTCAAGTCCTCTGCCACACAGTTTTTCCATCTTCTCCTCGGTTTTCCTCTTCTTCTTCTTCTTAGCCTTCTGTCGTCCATGTTTGGACATAGGCCTCTCCCAACTCCTTCCATCGGTCTCTATCCTGCGCAACATATTTCCAATTTGTTTCGGTTATTCTTCTAATGTCATCAACCCATCTCATCTGTGGTCTTCCTCTTGGTCGTTTACTTTCGTAAGGTCTCCAATGTTGTATTGTAGTATTCCAACGTTGGTCTTTCTGTCTAGCAGTGTGGCCCGCGAAGCTCCATTTAAGTTTTGCAATTTTTATTGTTATGTACTCGAATTTTGTTTTGGATCTTACCCAGTCGTTCCTCTTTTTATCTGACAGTCGTATACCTAACATTGGTCTTTCCATTGTTCTTTCTGTTGTGGCTAGTTTATTCATGTTTGCCTTGGTTAGGATCCAGGTTTGACATCCATATGTCATGATAGGAAGGATGCATTGGTTGAATACTTTGCTCCTCAAGTATTGGGGTATTTTGCGGTTCTTAAGTATCCAACTAAGTTTTCCAAATCCTGCCCATGCTAGTCTTGCTCTTCTAGTAATTTCCGCACTTTGGTTCTCTTTGTCAAATCTCAGGATTTGGTCTAGGTAGATATATTCCTGGATTGATTCTATCTCACTGCCGTTTATAGTTATATGTCTGGGGTCTTCTGTGTTTTTATTTTTGTTTTTGTTTGACTTGTTTTTGACTATTGTTTTTATGACTGTGTGTCATTATTTTTGTTTGTTTCATATTCATTTTTAAGCCGACGTATTGGAAGCTGGCTGCTAGTTCCCCCGAACATAATATGCAGTTCCTCGAATGTGCTCGCTATAATCACTATGTCGTCAGCGAATCTGAGGTGGTTTAACTTGTTGCCATTAACGTTAATGCCATAGGTTGACCAATTTGTAGTTTTGAAGACGTCTTCTAGGGCTAGGTTGAAAAGCTTTGGTGATATTACGTCTCCTTGTCTCACTCCTCTCTTAATGGGAGTGGGATTTGTATTTTCGTCTAGTTGTACTATCATAGTTGCATTTTCATATATATTATGTATTAGTTGTCTATATCTCGAGTCTATTCTACAATTATTAATAGCTTGTTCTATGGCCCACATCTCAATACTATCAAACGCCTTTTCATAGTCGACGAAGGCAAGAAATACGGGTAGTTGGTATTCATTTGTCTTGGTCTGATGTACTATATCCTTTGCGGAAGCCAGCCTATTCAACCGGTTGGTAATTATCCATTTTGTAGGTTAACCGGTTATTAATAATTCTCATAAATAGTTTGTATACTTGACTGAGCAAGGATATAGGTCTATAATTCTGTAGATCACATTTGTCCCCTTTTTTGTGTAAGAGTATTACTAGACTCTCGTTCTAGTCTTTAGGGATCTGGCTATTATGGAGACATCTATTAAATAGCCCTGTTTTCCTCTACCTCTTCTTTTATTTTAACAGCCCTATTATTCGTCATACATAGTTTTTATTTCTACTTCTTCTGACACAACCAAACCATTGCAATATTTGTTCTTAAATATATCTCTTTTGAGACTGTAATTATCTCCGACTATTTCCCTAATCAGATCGTTCGTGATCCTGTTCCTTTTAGTTTTAACATTCATTGTTTCAACATTTTTATTTCAGCTGCCCTCATCTCAGTTTCCTGGATCTTCTTTACAGGCCACATTTCACCGCAGTACACCAACGCAGATCTCACCACACTGTTGTATATCTTTCCCTTCAGCCTTTCCCCGATTTTTTTATCACATTTCTTCTTCTTCTTCTACGGCACTACAGCACAAATTGAGCCCTGGCTTCCTTTATTTTTTGCCTCCACACTTGCTTGTCTGTGGCTGATCTTCTCCATACACGGACTCCTAAAAGGTCTTGTGCGTCGCTGTTTACTGTAACTTCCCAGCGCTTTCTTGGCTTTCCAATCGGTCTCTTTCCCTGCACTCTAGCATTCAGTCCTCTTTTTTTTAGCCTATCCTTTGCTATTCTTGCAAACCGCACTTATTTGCTTTTAGTTAAACGAACCAGCCTGTTTTCTGTGGGCAATTTCTCAATCTAGTGTCACATTTTCCAGTATTTAGGAGTAAAGGTATTTAAATTCTGCTACTCTTATTAGTTTTTCTTCAATCAATTATATGCCTCCTTAGCCATTACTCTACCTCCTAACGACATATACTCCGTTTTAGACCTGCTAATCCTAAATCCTCCCTCTTCAATATTTCTTCTCCAACCCTTCAACTTCTCCTTCAATATCTTTGTTCTCCCCAACTAACATGATATCATTAGCAAAGAGCATTATGCAAGGAGCCCCCTCCCTTTTTTTCTCTGTCAGTACTTACATAACAATATAGGGAACAATCTTGATGCAAATCAATCATCACTGGAAAACTTTCGTCCAATCCGACATAAGTGCTTACTTAGGTGTACGCTCCCTGATACATATTCTCAGGGATCCCTTTCTCTCTCATACATCTCCATAGCTCTTCTCAAGATCTCTAAATACCAAATGTAGCTCTATTTTTTTCTCGTCATATTTCTCTACTAAATGTCCCAAAGCAAACAAGGCATGCGTTGTTCTCCTTCCTGACATTAACCTAACCTGTTCTTCTCCTAATGATGTCTCTCTCTTTAACCTTCGCTCTACGGTTCTCTCTCAAATTCTCATTGTGTGCGATATTAATTTTATTGCTCTATAGTTCTTACAGGCCTAAATATCTGCTTTATATTTTTATAATGATACCATCACACCATCTCTCCATGCATTGGGCATCCTTTCTTCCTCATATATCCTACTCATCATTTGCCAAAATAATCAATCTCGTTCTCTCCTAAAGCCTTCCAAATCTCCACAGGATGGGAAGGCAATGTTTATTCAAAGGTAGGCAATAATTGTTGATCCTGGGAAGTGGTTCTATAGTAAGAGAGAAACTTTCTTTGGCCATAAGCTCCAGTATAAATATACATTTGAAAACTCCAGGGGGCACAAATCCATGATTAATTTTATGGTCACTAATAAAAAAATCCACCTAAAGCAAATCCTAGATATCTAAACTTTAAACTCAGCAGACGCAGGGAGTGAACACAAACTAGTACCAGCAAAGATAAGAATGAAAATAGCAACAAGACATGTTCTACAGGAAATCACCGAGGAAAAATTCAATGTAGAATCACTGTGGAACGACTCTACAAGATAAATGTACCAAAGAAGGCTAGAACAGAAGACACAGCTGAAACAAATAGACGACGTTGAAGATATAAACGCGAGCTGGGAGAAAACTAAAAACAACATTGAAGAAGTACAAAACATCAAATATCCCAGAAAGAAGTTGATAAGAACAAAAAATTAACACTGGGAACAGTTTACAAAAAGGATGGAAAGCAACTTCTATGGTACACAAAAACAAATATGGAGATTCATAAGAAACCAACGGAAAGAAATGGTAAAATTTAAGAAATACAATACCATACCAGCAAACGAATTGGAAAGATACCTGATGCAATTGTTTAAATTAAAGGAAAATAATAATCAACGCAAAAACGTACCCCAAATTAAGACACGAAATAAAAATCAGTTTTCAGGAAGTAAAAATAGCCATAAATTCACTCGTAATCGCGTGAATTATGGCTATTTTTACTTCCTGTATATAGACGCGTAAAGAAACAGCATAATGACCTACCGATCTACCGAATCTACCGAACACAGTATTTAATCTTACCATAAAAGTCCTAACCAACAAAATAAAGAAACTAACAACTTTATCAGATGAACAACAAGGATTCAGATCCGGAAGATTTTGCGTAGACGCCGTATTTGTACTAAGAAAAATCACAGAAAATTCCATCGAGTACAATAAACCACCATATCCATGTTTTATAGACCTAATAAAGGCTTTCGATCGCATCCAAGTCGAACACGTCTTACACCCACTGTATAAAAGAAACATACCAATCAATATTATACAAATCATCGAAAACATCTATTTTCATAATCCAATACAGGCAAAGATAAATGGAAAACTAACACAGTGTATACCAGTAAAAAGCGGAGTCAGACAGGGTGACTTGTTAAGTCCACTTCTCTTTAATATATTAATGGACGAAATAATACAAGCAGTACATAAAAGTCATGGCTACATCTTCTTCTTCTTCGTCTAGCCATTCACGTCCACATCTGAACATAAGCCTCTTCAAGTCTTCCTTTCCATTGTTTTTTATTGTACGCTACTTGTAGCCAATTTTTCCCGGCAGTCCTTTTCAGATCATCTGTCCATCTCATAGGAGGTCTGCCTCTGGGTCTTTTGTGTTGGTATGGTCTCCAGGTTAAAATTGATCTGTGCCATTTGTTTAGATCGCTCCTAGCTACCTAGAATGTCCACCGTATTCCCCTTTCAACTTTAATGATTTTTGCACCACATCGGTGACTTTGGTTTTCTGTCTTATCCATGTGTTTTGTTTTCTTGTCCTTAAGTGATATACCTAGCATTGCTCTTGCCATCGCGTGTTGAGTGACTCTAAGTATATTTATATTCTTTTTTGTGATTGTCCATGTTTTTGCCGCATAAGTTAATATCGAAATAATGCATGAATCAAAAACTTTAGATCTAAGATGTATGTAATTGATTTTGTTGATTTCTGAGTATATAGTTCAGTTTACCAAATGCTGCCCAAGCTAACTTTCTTCTTCTTTTTACTTCTTCAGTTTGAATTTTCCTACATAGGATTATTTTTTGTCCTAAGTATATATATTCTTCAACTTTTTCTATAACTTTATCGTTTATTATTGTCACGGTGTCTTCGGAGTGCATGACTTTTGTTTTTTTTTTTTTATCATGGTTACATAATGAGGAACAAATAAATCCAAATATTATGTTATGCAGACGACGTCACATTAATCGTCGAGACAGAAGACGACCTCCTAAGATTAACACACATCTTCAATAAAATAGCCAAGAAATACAATATGATAATATCAGCAGAAAAATCCCAATATATGACAACATCTAAATACCCACTACGATGTAAAATCGAAATTGATGGAAAAATAATAAAGCAGAAAGTAAGGTTTAGATATCTGGGAATAGATATAACTAGTTACGGAGATGTTACTAAAGAATAACAACAACAAAGCTTAACAGCAAGTAAAGCGGTGGGATCTCTTAATGCCACAATCTGGAAGAACAAACACCTAAGACATGATACAAAAACAAGAATCTATAAAGCAGCAATTAGATCTATGTTAACATATACAGCGGAGACAAGACCTGACACATCTTAAACGAGACGACTACTAGAAACAACAGAGATGAAAATACTCCGACGAATATCAAGGAAAAATCTGTCACATAGGGAGACAAGCGAAAACATAAAAAGAGCATGGCAATAAAGAAGACGTCAATGGATGAGTAACAAAACGGAAACAGAAGTGGAACGAACACATTAGTAGAATCACAGAGGATAGGATAGTACGAATAGCATGCGATAAGTCACCAAATGGACGACGAAGTATTGGCAGATCAAGAAATAGATGGTGCGACAATTTAAACAATTTAGGAGGCTAACATTGAAGAAAAAACAGGCTTTAAAGCCTACATACAAGAAGGAAGAAGAAGAAGAAGAATTTTTTAATTTGTAATTAAATATACCACTTACAACAGAAGTTTTTTACTTCGATGTTCGAGTTTTTTGGTATTAATAATTATAGTATTGTAGTATTTATATTGTATATAGTATACTTGGTCAATCTACCTTCCATGGGCTTGTAGTTTACACGTATCGTGTGATCATGCATCGTTTAGCACGGTGTTTCCTCTGGTTTTCTCCACCAGTTTTTTATTAGGCGTCAGTTTATCTCCTGGGGTTTGAGATATATAATTGAGAAGAGTGTTTGGAAACGCTTGAGACTCTTGACTGGCCTGTGTCCCACATGGTAAATTTTTTTAATTACTCCTTAAAAATATGTATTATTGACTAATAGGATTCTTTTGGTATTTCAGTTTTTTTTAATGATGTGGCTGATTTATTTTTAAACCCTAATATGCCAGAGTAGGACAATCACTATTTATCGTTTTATTTCGTAATTACTTAGAAATAGATTTTTCAAGACATAGAACCATAGTAAGAGTGTTTAGGTTATGTTTAACAATTATCCAGCTTTTGTCACTCAACTTATAATTAATATTTTAATGTTATTAGTTCTTTTTGATGTAACGACTATTTTCGATGGATAAATGCTACTCCATATACAGTACTTCAAATGGCTCATAAAATATACCACACCCGACATAACCAATTCACTCTTCGTTACGGCAAATGTAGACAAAGGCTTACATAACTATTACACTTCAGTGAACATAAGAATGTATGACGATATATGTATGGAAATCACGATGTTACTCCTTAACCAGCAGGTAATTCTGTATACATGAAAGTTTAATGAATATAAACAAATTTGATTAAGATGACATGAAGTTTAACAAAGAGACTGCAAAAGTGGTGAACATAAAGTATTTCTTTTCCGTATCCAGGAAAAGTAGTGTGTTTATATCTTCCTTTTCCATGGTAAATTTTATTGTCTCTTCTATATCTACACACAAGCAAACTTATATGGAATCATCTGATATTTATTATTAAGAAAAAACCATTCTACGGAGTCAAAGAATATTCATTTTAAAGCAATTTAATCACCAATGCATAACATTTAAAGAAAATTATTAAATAATAAAATTGAAATTATTTGTTTTAAAGTCAATATCATACAAAATTTCAATGTACAAGGAATAATATTTAAATTATTTTTTATTTTTTTGTGTTTTTTAGTAGTCATTGTTAGTAACCCTAGGCCTTATGCAAGCTAAAATTCGCGTGGGCATGCTCCTAATCAAATTGTCAACATTTTATTATGGTAGGTTGTTTCGTTTCTTCAAGAGCAGCTTGTACTAGCTCTACGGTGTTTTGTCGATTATGTCGGCGAGGTCTATTTTTTTTAAGCATATCCCACGAATGCTCTATACGGTTAAGGTCGGATGAGCAAACAGGCCACTACAGAGTAGTAATATCTTATGCTTCAAGGAAGTCTGTAGTGACTCTGCTATTAAAGTTGGTTGAATGAAGATAAGAGTTTTTTACCCACCATATTACTTTTCCAGAACACTTCCTCCTCTGCGTACAGATCTGGCTGTTTTCCTTATTGCTTGTCTTCCTCGCCCTCTAATTACTCCAATTCATCGGTCATTTGACTTTACATAAATCTTGGTTTCGTATAATAATAGCAAATTTTGCCAATTTCCAATGTTTCAGTTTTGGTATTGAAGACACACCAAATTAGCCGATCAATCTTGTGCTACCTGGTTAACTCGGGAACCCGTAACTGTCTACTGCTGTAGAGACTTTATTCACGAAGTCTTCTTCTTATCGTTTCAACTGAAACACTTACACGTGTATCTTCCAAAAGCTGCTTTTGAAGTTGTGGGTGAGAAATTGTTGGGTCTCTTCTAGCTACTTGGACAGAAAAAAGGTTGCAACAAGCCGTTATTACTGTTTGACGACTTTATCTTGATCTATTCTTAAGCGTTTCTAACTCCTGATACCTAGCATAGGTTTTTAACACAACGGCCTGTATTACGCCTACTACTGCAGCTATATCCCTCTGAGACATTTCTTATTCCACAAGACCAATAATCTTTGTCTTTTGCACATGCCTTTTTTGAAAGCAAAAGTTAGTGTATTTGTTTTTGTTCAATTTACAAATAAAACAAATCATCTATACCATGCTGTGTTATCTAATTTTTTTTTATTTAGAAAATCGCATCGACCAAATGGCTAGTAGCGAAAAATTAATAGGATTATATTAGGTACAATTACTGCATTACAATTTGGTTTATTAAATATTGTGGTACTTATTAATGTCTTTTAAGAAATTCAGAGTATTGTTAAAGTTACAGTCTGCTACTAGAGCTTCTAGAAGTGTTCCTGGTATCTTGTTGTTACTTCGTTGTTAATTGTAGAGGGGACATTCACATAGTATGTGAATTATTGTTAGTGTCGTATTACACGTTTCATATCGCAGCGGTTCGCACTTTTTAATTAACTAATCATGCGTTAACCTAGTATGTACGAGTCTGAAGTGTGTTACTATTATTTCTTGGCCTCTTGCCGTAGGTAACACATTTCATGTCTCTATGCTGGGTTTCACTTGTTTTAATTTTGAATTCGACACATTCCATTTATTTTTCCACGCAATTAAGATTCATTTTTTATATAAGCTTAACATCTGCTGATACCGATGTGATTTCGGAAACGTCACTCACTATCGCGTCTGTCGCACTTTGGTCAACAGTTTTGTTGCCTTTAATTCCTATATAGGATGGGATCCAGATGAAATTTATCTCATTATATTGATATAAACCTGAAGAAGGACCGTTTTAATTTTTGTTAAAGCGGGTTTTTTTGGATACAGTTGTCGGATGCTTTGTATGGCACTAAGTGAGTCTGTTAAGATAATATATTTGCAGTTTGTTGTCAGGTTGATTAGTTCTATGGCGTGATAGAGAGTATACAGTTCAGCTGTATATATAGAACTAACATTAGATAATTTGAATTTAAGGACCTTCTCTGGAGTTACTACAGACGCTGCCACACCTTCGGATGATTTTGAATCATTGTATACCTGGGTATGATTATTATAACGACTAAGCATTTTTCTAAAATGGGAAATCATTAAATCGTGATTAGTGGAGTTTTTGTCAAATGACGTAAGTTCAAAGTTATGTGATGGTATGTTTTGAATCCAAGGTGGATTATCAGTAAAAATATTTCCATAGACAGCATTAACCTTAATTTTTGTTGCATACATTAGACTAAGGTAAGCTCTTCTATCATTTAACGACAATTCATTTGCTTTGCCAAATAAACTTTTAACCGGTGTTGTACAAAAGGCTCACAGACATATTCTGAGTGCTGTGTTGTGAATAGTGTCGAGCTTTTTAAGTACTGATTTCGATGATGAATATATTGAGATGCAATGATATAATGAGATTGGTGTACTGACTTTGTTTTTAGAAAATACTATATATTTAGTTTTAATTGTTGAAAAGATAAATCCAATTTCCTGTTACCATTTTTCAATATCTAACAAGAAACTGTGCGCAAGTTGTGAGAGGTTGGAGGTGGAAGTTTTAAATTTCGTAGAACATCATTTATGGCAATTATAAATTAGGACTTATAACAGATCCCTGAGGAATTCCATTTTCTAATTTCACTTTTGACGACAAGTTACCATTTACTCTAATATTCATATACCTTTTATATATGAAGTTTTTTATAAATGCAAGGCAATGCCCTTTAATTTCTAAATCGTACAGTAATCTGATGATATGGTGACGCCAAGCGGTATCAAAGGCTCTTTCAATATCGAAGAATATTGCAATAAATCTTTGATTAAAGGAGAAGGCTTCATGTACACTGCTTTTTAGGTCTGTAATATTGTCTAGAGTTGATCTGTTTTGTCAGAAATCACTTTGTTCTGGAATAATAATATTTCGATATTCAAGTATCCAGAGGAGACGACGGTTGACCATTTTTTGTAATAGTTTGCATGCAGTACATGTTAGTGCAATTGGTCTATAAGACTCAGGATCTGTTTTGGGACAAATCCTGAGTTTTGATATTTTGGTTTTGATATTGGTATTATAATAGAATCTCTTTGTAGGAAATTTCTGTTGTATCCAAATAATATTAAATATGTTAAGAAGATGATTGTGTGCGTTCTCAGGTATATGCTTAAGAAAAATCATTGGGATATTATCTGAACTCTCACTAGTCTTTTTAAATGACTTTAATGCATCTTTGTATTCATTTATATTAAATTTGGTACTAAAGGATCTGTGTCATTTACAAACGGTATAATTACATTGCATTCTTCGTTCTTTTTAAAGTTGATAAAATTATTATTATAATTGCTTGTAGTAGATCTTTTTTATACGTATTAGCAAATTCTTCTTCTATTTCTAGGTCAACTGTGATTATTCTATTAACTTTCTTTAGTTGAGTGATTTTGTTATAAGTCGGTATTCCAGATAGCTTTTTTTGACATACTTTCAAATTTCAGACATAGGGGTCCTACTGTTTATAGTGGACACAAATTGAGCCCATAAATTTCTTTTTGAAGTTTTTATTGTTAACTGAGCTTTAGCTTTAAGTTTTTGAAAGTATATTTTATTGTAAAGTATTTTATGTCTTTTGTATTTGTTAAAGGCTTTTTTAGAAGCTTCGATCGATGTCTTAGATTGTTCATTCCATCAAGAAACTGGTTTATGTTTTGTAAAAAGTGCAATTTTTTTAATGGTTACCTCGGCTGCATCTAAGATGATGCTGAAGAAGGTTTCGATATCTGTGTCTACAGTTTGTGATATGTTTTTCTATGATATCTTCAAATAAAGTCCAATTTGCTTCCTTTGCTTTCCACTTTGAGGTGTGCTTTCCATTTTTGGGCCTGAACAAGTTATTGTTTATTATTATTATTGAGTAATGACTACTGTTATAGTTGTAGTATGTCCCATTTCATTAATGCAGAGAAGTTATTATCCGCTATCGTTAATTCTAAGGGTGTTGATTCGCCTGTTTGTATATTGAATCTTGTAGGGCGTCCATCATTCAACAGTGATAAGTGATAAGATACTGTATTTGAATAATTTTTTGTCCATAAATGTATGTTAATTAAATAAATAACTTCAAATGGCCACATTAGATATATACACTTAGATTGTCTGGGTGGTGTATAATTTTGAAAAAAGTTTCACACAGGATTTACTGTCCATTTTTTTTTCTATTGACTACAATGAACATCTCGAGACTTTTTTCTGCAACCTCGCATATTTTTCGTCTGAAGGTGTTAGAGAAATCTAACGATATCGTTGATAAAAATATATTTATGCTAAAAATATATTTTGGCTGCTAACCCAATGAACCACTTTTTCGACATTTATATGATTTAGACAGCTGTTCATCCTATTGTTATATATATATATATATATATATATATATATATATATATATATATATATATATATATATTCGTTTTAGTTTTAGACGACCTATGTAATAATTTCCATATTTCTTGTTAGAAATAACAACAAAATATTTTGTAATAATACCTCTTCACCTTTTTTATTACCACTAGTTTTTATTACACAATTGTAGCGCTTTTAAAGTAGAAGTTAAAAAGATGAATTGATGGAAGTACCCACAAGAAATGGGCGTATTTCTCAGGGTCATCTGGTGCACTTCGTGAAAGTAGAACAAGTGCATATAAAACATATTCGCAAAGTACTGATTTCGTCTACCATTATATATTAAGAACAAGTCATTACTGCAACAAAAACTAGTAATTCTGGTCATGTATACCTTTGTGTTGTATTATAAGAGCATTCCAAACTGGAAAATATTTGGATCAATGTTTATCAAAGTGTTATTTTGCTCATTGATAGTTATGTTTTGTATTTTAATTAAAAAGGATGCATTTTTAATAAATTTTTATTATCAAATTATTATAATATATACTAGCATGTTTGATACGAATCAAATAATTAATTTGCAAATTATATATTGTACCAGGGATAATCAAAAAATTCCAGGACTAATGTTTAAATACTTTATTAAAAACAATAATTCAAGATTTTCTTTTCCCAAATACATTTTGCAGGGGCAAAAGTAATTTCATAAAAAGTGATATTTTGTTACCCGTCAAGAAAATAAAATACATTTTAAACTATACCTACATATTATTCTTTATAATAATAATCATCAATAGCTTCCAATCAGAACCACCTGGATCAGATGCTAAAAACCGTGGAAATATTCTCAAGTGATATCAGTATGCATTTTGGACTAGACTTGTGGCTTGTTCTAAATATAGTCAGAGGAAAGGTTCAGCCCGGAGGTTTCGATAAGCAAGATAGGCAAAACATCGATGCTATGGGGAAAAATGATATATACAAACCTCTCGGAGAAACCAAGCGCGGAAAATTGACCATAAACAAATGAAAATCGAACTAACTTCCGAGTTCGTACGAAGAGTAAGACAACTAAATTGGTTGTACCTTAATAGTAAAAATTTGTTTAAAGCATTAAATACGAATGCTTGTTCTGCACTGAGTTACTCATTTGGTATTATATAGAGTGTCTTAAGGGTGTAAACGGATATAGAGTGTCTTAAGAGGAAAGTAAGAACACTTCTCACAAAGGCGCAAAAACACCATTTACGCAGTGCAGTAGAGAGAACAACATTACCGCGATATCGAGGTGAAAGAGGACTCATGGACAATTGAAAGTTGCTAATTTAAGAACTTATTTTCAGGTGCAGGCTAAGACATCTACTTTACATCGGCTAATCTGCTGAGTAGATCATACAGCGCCCCTTAAACTCAGGGAACAAGAAATGCGCATAAACCACCTGACTAGGCAATAAAAGATGCGCACCTGGATGATTAAACCTCTGCATAGGCGACATCTCAATGAGATCAGCCAAAAATATGTCGACAACACAGTGTCAAACTATTGGTTCACATCAGGAAAGATGTGAACTTTCCCGAGACTGAGGGTTTCCTACTTGCCATTACTTGAACTCATACTAGTTAATAAACTTACTATGCAAACAACACTTATTGATGTGGCGATACCTAACACCAATAATTTGAGTGTCAAATACAACGAAAAGATCACCAAGTACAGAAGTCTAGAAATACAAATCAGGAGACAATGTAGAATGGAAAGTATCCAGCAAGTATCTATTATTTTATCTACTACTGGCGTTATCCCCAAAAACCTCTGAGAGAACATAAAACAGCTAGTAGAAAGCTATACCCCTCGTGACGTCCAGATGTGTACAAAAATTTTTGTGAGATATTCCAGCATACCAAATTACCTAGGGCTCGATAACACGGAAAGAGTCTCACCAGAACTCAATCCTTCTAATACCGTAGATATCTGGGGTGAGTGAACTTTTGCCTTGGAGGGAGCCATATCTGGATAGTAATATAAGTGACTGTTATGATGCCCAATAATAAAACGCAGGCAGATAAAATTAAATTAGTAGAATTTTGTTCAAACATCAATAAAAAATTTCAAATCTTTATGTTGAATTAATAAATAAGAGCTTAGTATTAGCTCTATTATACAAAACATATAATTTGCATAAAATATTAGAAAAGAATAATGTCACCAACATGATGGATTGATCAAATTACCATAATATGCAAAAGACCTATGCATGAGTTAGAAAAAATGACCAGATATAGAGACCGTTCTTCTTAGAGTACAGTCTCACTACGGAGGTTTTCAATCATAATGGCTATTTTTATTTTTAAACTTGCTGGTCTAACCAAATCAATAGATCTGCATTGATACCAATCACGTAGATTCTTCAACCATGAATTCTACCTTTGGCGAACAGATCTTCTTCCTTAAATCTTTCCCTATATTTTGAATTTAAAAATTTCATATTTTGGTCCCCTCATCGCATGGCCTAGTTATCTTTTGAGACGGATAATCCACGACATTACGATGATCACTACATTCCCTCCGGTGGTCAGGACTAAAGATAGAGAGAGATAGTACATTGTTCAAGTTAACACAGTAGAAAGATCCTTTGATTTGTTATGTTGACTGTTTCTGTATTTCTCATATGGCTCTTGAGGCAATACTCTATGTTGTTATATAGTAAATTGCCTCCTTGCTCAAGAAAAGTTTGTACGTGTCTATGCATGTTACTAATTAGCTTACAGACATGTGAGATATAAGGAGTTGACTAAGAGTTCTATAAGTACCTATACCTGCTAAAGTGCATCCTTCGAATGATCTGCGTTCTTCCCGACGATACAATATCCTCCTGAGACCTAACCTGATCTTTTTTGTTTTTTTTTTTTTGATTAAATAATAGAATTTGTTTGATGTTTAGTATAAAAACACATGTAAATTTTTCTGAATTTTTATTTTTTTGCTGAATGTGAATAAAAAACATGTCCATTTAAAAGGACATCAAGAGCTATTTTAAACAGCTATTTTAAACTCCAGGAACTGCATAACGGTTTTATTAGCATCACACAGTTGCTTATGGTCATCTCTGTACAGAATCCAAGAATTGGCAATCGCAAGATCAAATAAGTGAAAAATGGTTTTTACTGTCCATTTCTTACTTCTAGCTCCCATTCGATAATAACTGATCATCCTGTCAATTAAATCTATTCCCCCCATGGATTCGTTGTACTTTTTAACAATGTTTGGTCTAGGTACCTCAACATATCGGGAGTCCTTTTTTGACCATCGCTTACATTCATCTGAAGGTTCTATTTGCAACGCAGTTGACGCTAGCATAACTGATTTCATGTCATACCATTGGACTATGTTAATTTTTCCATCAGATCTTACATCTTGCTCAGAAGAACCACGACCTAATCGACTCATCACCTTATCTTATGTTACATGAACTGCTTTGGGTATTCTGGATCTCATTATTGTACCAGTTAAAAAAATATTTTTGTTTAACATGTACTCAAGTAAAGGTAAGGTGGTGAAATATCTATCAATGAAAACATGTGTTCCTTCTGATAATGTTGTAGATAACTTAATTACTGCAGATGGACCAATACCTAACTTCTTAACATCATCATCATTCTGCAGAAATGTATTTTTCCCTTGATAAATATCGAAGTCTAATATTAATCCTTTGGGAGTGGCGCAGACAAAATTTTTTAATCCTTCTGGATTAGGTTTACCTCGAACAAATTGTTTCATGTTACACACTCCCGTAAAAGGTATGATTTGTTCGTCCACAGCAACCTCACTGTATCTTGGAAGTGTTAAGCAACCTCTTCGTATTCTTTCAATCAAAGGCCGGATCTTAAATAATTTGTCAGCATTTCTTTGATCTTGAGGCACATCAGCGTCAATAACTACTTTTAAATTGCTTCTGATTTGAAAATATGTATCACGTGTCATGGCTTGTGCAATACTGTTGACTCTTGTTGTCTTGGCCCAAAACATTCTAATTTGTGGATACTTTAGACAGGACATTAGGATAGATATTCCAAAAAATTTTTTCACCTCAGTTAGAGTAACGTTCAAAGCTTTTCCTTTTTCTTGCAAAAATTTAATATTCGTACAATTACAAATATTCTCAAAATCTGAATCATCAAAATACATACCGACGTAGTTTTCAACTTTCCAATTTTGCCTCTCGTGGACTGTATCGACAATTCCAATAAAATCTACATGCTGAGGGACAAAAACACCCATTTTATTCCATGTATTTCAGTTCTCAAGCTTTTTCTTTCGTTCGTTGAGTGGCACGTTATCTAATTCATCTTCGGATGGTATTTCTGTGTCTTGTTCATCATCTGAGCCAAATTGAGCCAAATCTGATTGCTGAGACAATTCTTCATTTGGATTAAGGCCGTCATCATAGTTTTCAGAATCTGAAACGTCTATATCCGAACTTTCCAGACATTCAAGAAGTCTTTCATGGTCTACTTCGGGTCTTAAAATTTTTTTGTTACCAAAGACAGCTGAAACAAAAAAGTCTAATATAATATTTTATATAATTTACTATTTTATTTGGGAATTAAAGCTACAATTGTAGTTTTAAATTAATTTATTGACGTTTCATGCACAATAATACATAATATTTTATGTATGTCTAAAGACCTGACGTCCATAGAAATGGACGTCCCTATTTTAGATAAAAACAAACTCAAAATGGTTTGCTAAGACAATTAAATCACATTAATATATTTATAATATCGTATGTTATTAGACTAAGCAACATTTAGGTTAATAATCTAATAAAATTAGCTACTTACCATCAATTGTTTTTCTAGAACTGCTCGCCATGTTTATCACTTGCGATTAAGAGGTTAACTAAATTAAAATGTGGTCTTATCAATACAGCGCGCTGTTGTCAGGTTCACTAATATGTACATTACGATGGACTGTGGGACTAGGCGGTGTAAATTTAGTTCTTGCGAAAAAAATATATAATATCTACGTAAATGTCCATTTAATTGGACATCAGGTCTCAGGAGGACATTTCATATCGTATTATTTAAGGTCCAATCGACTTAAATCTCTTCTGATTACTCTTCAATAACTTTGTATCTGATTATCTGCTTCCTAACTCTACCAATGCACCTCCGCCTGCACATCGCTATCATTTTTGTGTTCAGCATTCTTTTTAGTTTATGTATTTCACCTAATCCCCTTGATATTATAGAGACATCTAACTCGAGCACTATTAGGTCTTGTCATACCAATATTTAGTTCTACATACAAACAAGATACCTGATACTATATCTAATTAGATTGCAATTAAAATTTTTAAAAAAATTAAGTACCAATTGGATCTAATGTTTGTTCCTGAATCTTGATGCTCAGTTAATTAATTTAAGTCTTATAATCATTTTTTACATCAGCAGCTAACTATATAAGTTTAATCAGATTCTACATACGCCATTAAACTTGGTACTCAATGCTATATCATAAATAATGCAGCAAGCAATACCTTAATATTCACCATTAGATAAAAAAGTACGTATAAGTTATTTGTCGTTTGGGAATAAATCTGTGCTGATTGTTAAGGTTGATACACAATAATATAAAACTAAAGCGAGGACGTCCACAATTCGGATTTAGAATCGAAGTATTGATTAATTAGTGCCATTATTTACTGTCTTATTTCCATTAAAATACAGCAGGTTCTAAATCAGGTCAAAATAAGTACTTTTTATTGCAACTTGTTTAAATAAACTTAAAGTTAGTTTTTGTAGGTGCTAATATCATGTACATTATTACCAACATTAGAAGCATGGCTTTTACAAGGAAGGAAGTATTCCTTTTGTTACAAAAATTTAATTTCTCATACAGAGACATAGTATACAATATAACCTTCGATAAGTAATACACTTAGAATATATAAAACCGTACTGTTTAATCTTCAAAGTGTTGACCAGAATAAAAGAAATGACGTTTACACGGTTTCTGTTTGCCAGTGGCGTACTGTTTTTCATCATCATCATCAATCAGCCAATCGTGTTCACTGCTGGACATAGGCCTCCCTCAGTTATTTCCAGTGTTCTCTACAATGGGCCGCTTGTAGCCAGTTTCCCGCTATACGTTTTATATCATCGGTTCATTTAGTCGGTGGTCGTCCTCGGCTTCTTTTATAGTTTCTGGGCCTCCATTCTATAATACGTCTTGTCCACCGTCCATCTTGTGTTCTGGCTAAGTGCCCTGCCCAGTTCCACTTAAGCGTTGTAGTTCTTTCGATGACGTCTTGAACTCCTTATCTTTGCCTGATTTGATGGTTTGTTATGTGGTCTCGAAGGCTCACGTTCAGCATTGCACGTTCCATTGCTCGTTTTGTAACTCTAAGTTTATACAGGCAAAACACATTGGTTATAAACCTTTCGCTTGAGACACATGGGAATTGAACTTTTTAGAATACGGCTTAATTTGCCAAATGCTGCCCATGTTAGGCCTATTCGCCTCTGTATTTCATGTGTTTGATTGTCTCTGTTTATTTTGATTTCGTGCCCCAGATATTTGTAAGTGTCTGTTTGTTGTATGGTATTATTGTCAATAGTTATATTTCCACTCATTACGAGATTTGTTATAAGCTTAGTTTTGTCAAAGTTTATCTTTAATCCTGCTCTTTCAGACAGACTTTTAATCGAATGCATCATAGAAACTGTATCATGTAAGTTATCTGCGATTAATACAACATCATCTGCAAACCTTAGGTGATTTAATCTTTCTCCATCTATATTGATGCCCATATCTTGCCAGTGAGTGCTCTTAAATATTGACTCTAAACATGCCATAAACAATTTTTGTGAAATATTGTCTCCTTGTCTAACTCCTCGCCCTAAGCTGAATTTTTCTGTGTCTTCGTGTAGTCGTATACTTGATGTAGCGTTCTCGTAGATGTTTTTGATTAGTGTCGTGTACCTGTAATCTATTCGGCTTTGATTTAGGGCTTCCAGTATTGTTTGAAACTCTACAGAATCAAAAGCCTTTTTTTAATCGACAAATGCAAGAACCAGTGGTATGTTGTACTCGATGTACTTTTCTATTAAGATCTTTATGGTATGCAAATGGTCATTTGTGCCATATCCTGTCCTGAAGCCTGCCTGTTCTTTGGGCTGATGGAAATCAAGTTTAGGTGTTAGCCTCTTTATTAAGATTTTCATAAAGAGTTTGTACATACGTGTCAAGAGCCTGATGGGTCTATAATTTTCTAATTTAGTAATATCGCCTTTTTTATGTAACAAGACTATTACTGCATTGTTCCAGTCTTTTGGAATCGTACCCGCATGTAAGCATTTATTAAACAGTTCGCCTACTGATTTTAATAAAATTTCTCCTCCTGCTTTTATTGCCTCGATAACGAGTCCATCATCACCAGGCGATCGATGGTTCTTCATTTCCTTTAAAGCTGCTCTTACTTCAGATACAGTAATGGGTAAAAGTATTTCCGATCCCTGATTTATGAGAGTCTTTACTCGTGTCGGGAAATTGTCTTGTGGTCTTTGACTGGTATAGAGGTCTTTATAAAACTCTCTGGTTATTTTCAGAATGTTTTGTTTATCTGTTGTTGCCTTTCCGTCTTTATCTCTCAGCTTGTATATTTCTTTTTTACTTTGTGTGAGTTTTCTTTTCATTATCTTTAAAGCTTTGTTCTCTTCTACTGTTTGAGTAATTACATTAGTATTATATCTTCTTACATCTTTTCTAATTTACGCTGAAATTATTTTATTTAGTTTTTTATATTCTTCTTTGTTTCCTTTTTCGTTTTTACGGTCAATCTATTACTAAAAGTATTTGTCAATATCAAATAGCGACACCATAGATGAATACTACATCTTTGAAGACAGTCGATACACGACATCGCGATGGCCACTGCACTCCCTCCGGTGAGGGCAGAAGAGAGAGTGAGAGAGAGTGAGAGAGAGTGGGAGAGAGAGAGAGAGATGAATACTGAGGTAATTCTCAAAAACGTATTGATATTGCAGCTACAGAAGAATTATATTTATAAAACCAATTAAATTTTGAGAGGAGTTATGTGAGTATTAATTACTTATTAATACTGTCGCCAGAGTGAACCAATCACAGCGAAGATTGTCACCTGGCCGGCCAATAACAAAGAGTTTTATTAATTACGTTTGTATTGGCCTTGCGATGGAAGATCGCTGAGGAGATGCAATCAAGAAACGCATAAAAAGGCAGCGCAACTTCCTATCGGAATTAAGTCAGTCTACATCTTAATACCCGTCAAGAGTTGGCAAGTAGCCTTTTTCCTTTTACCTGAGTAAATATTTTGTCAAACTAAGAAGACTTCGCTTTGAAGAAGGTTCCAAAAGCTCTTTAGTGTTTGAATAGACACGAAGCTTGCAGCTACGATATTATTCAAGTGAATAAGAAGTATAGGAACCGGCGTGTGTTGATTGTTGGATTATCTTTTGTCGAGATAAAAAAAAAGTCTGGCAACGGACTCATAATTACCTCGCAAAAGCCAGCTAACAGCTTAGAGAGAACGCTTCCTGGCCAGAGAGACATCGATCCTTGAAATAGGTAAAAGACATGTTTTCTTAAAGCTATTTCTGATCATGTCGAACTGACACAGCGTTTCACTAGACCACCGACGGTTAGGAGTAAATAAAAGCCCATGTGAGCTTAGAATTACTTCTCAATCGGTGGCTGAGCTGAAGTAGTACTTCGTCGCCAAACCATTTGGTAGAAATAAATAAAAGTCCCTACGAGATTTGAAATTATTTCACGAGAGGAGGCGGTACAGAGTGAGCCCATCGATATCGAGGGTGATTGCAGGAGTAAATAAAAGACCCAAAGGGAGTTACAATTACTCCGCAATCCAGGGGCAGTCAAAGAGTCAACACTCTGCCGATATTTCTATACCTTAAGGCTTGAAGGGTCGGTCTTTCTGTGAGATTCAAGGCATCCACCGTACATAAAATACAAAAACAATAATTCATGTAAGATAAATATATATATATATATATATATATATATATATATATATATATATAAAAAATTAATATATATTAATATATAGATATACAATATCTGTTTGTCCTTATACATATACATTTTAGAAACTTGACAAAGGCAAGGATTTCCTGCCACAACGTTGATTGATTGCTATGGAAAATAAAATCTAGTTCCACATGTAACATATCCTTATTGAACCTAAACCCAAGAAACATTAATTTTATATTGAATATAATACGGTTCAAGAAACTCAAAACTACAATATATATATATATATATATATATATATATATATACATATATAGTAGTTTTGAGTTTCTTGAACCGTATTATATTTAATATAAAATTAATGTTTCTTGGGTTTAGGTTCAATAAAGATATTACATGTGGAACTAGATTTTATTTTCCATTGCAATCAATCAACGTTTTGGCAGGAAACCCTTGCCTTTGTCAAGATTCAAAACGTAAAAACTGAAGAGTTCGTTAATGTCTGTGTCACGTTTTACGTTTTGAATCTTGACAAAGGCAAGGGTTTCCTGCCGAAACGTTGATTGATTGCAATGGAAAATAAAATCTAGTTCCACATGTAATATCTTTATTGAACCTAAACCCAAGAAACATTAATTTTATATTATATATATATATATATATATATATATATATATATATATATATATATATGTATATATATATATATATATCGTATATCTATATATATATATATATATATATATATATATATATATATATATGTATATATATATATATATCGTATATCTATATATATATATATATATATATATATATATATATATATATATAAAGAAATATAATCCTCAGCAACACAAGTAAACCGATGACCGGAAGCCGACGCAGCATAACCGAACCAATAAATAGGTGCAACAAACATTTTCTAACGTTCTTTTTAATTTGTAATTTCATTGTACAACAAAAGTTCCATAGTTTGTAAATTTGTGATTTCTCAAATAAAACCTTTTTTAAAAGACAAGTTTAAGTGCTCCCAACATTTCTGGCGCTGCGAACAGGATTCATCGTACAGAAACCACCCGTTTCCTGGTCAACTTCAGTTGTTCGACGAGAATCCATTGAACCTGGGATCAGAAGGAAGAGCATGCAGAAAACATCATTACTGATCGTCTTCCTGTAAGTCAATTTTCCTTTTTTCCTTTATGAGCATTTTGAACGATATTTCTAGAAATAATTTAGAAGTTTTATTTGAAAATCTTACCTTAGATACTACTAGTTCTAGTTCTAAATATAATATTCGTAATTCTAAAAAATCTTTAAATAAATCAAAAATGCCTATGTCAAATGCTGATATTTCTAGCCTATGCGCTACTTTGCCTGAATTTTCTACTGGAGATAATCTCTCCACATTTATTAAATCTGTTGATAATTTAATTGTATTTTTGGGTACACAAGATATTACCCAGCCACAAGAATTTGTTTTAAATGCCAATATCGCTTCTCGTATCAAGGGCGAACCTAGAGATTTTTTAAATTATTCCAATAAAACTGTTTGGACTGAAATTCGGCCTGCTTTACTCGCTAAATATGGCGATAGACGTTCCGAAGAAATTTTAGTGAATCAATTATCTACTACGGTACAAAAACATAACGAAAACTATGACCAATATCACCAAAGGGTTTCCAATAACTTAAATGATCTTCTACAGCATATCTCTCTTAATGACAATCCTGCCGCAGTTGCCTTTAAAACCCCTTATTTTAAGAACATAGCTCTTAAAACATTTTGTACCGGCATAAATGACCCCTATTGTGAGTATCTGTCTCATTTTCAAATTAATTCTCTCGAAGAAGCCCTCCAAAAATGCATCTCTTATGATAACCATAAAAGTCAACAACAGTATATGAATTTCTTAAAAGGTCAACAAAATAAGCGACCTAATACATTCAAACAAAAACCAAATACTCCAAATCAAAATCATTCAAATAGGTTTAATACTAGAACCGATAATCCGCCCAATTTTCAAAATAACTTCATGTACCCCCCTCGTAATATGCAAGAGCCCACATTCAATTTTCCGCAACAACCTAATTATAACTTTCCAGAAAGAAATCCTCCACAGGCTAATCAAGCCAGCCCTCCTAGAAATTATTCTCAACACAATAATTTCGGCAATAATCCAAATTTCAGAAAACCTCTCCCAAAAAATATGTATAATAGACGAAATATTCCAAATCAAAATTATACTTCTCCTATGAGTGGTGTACAAACAATCTCAAGCAATCAACCCATGACTGTTTCTACAAGAAGAACTCACAATTTTAACATAGATACTAATATTGACGAAAATCCCGAAAATTTCACACAAAACGCCGAATCAGATAGTTATGAACATTCTCAGGATTTTCAATACGGCCTTTTCAAAGACGACCCACCTCTTCTATAAATTTAAATAATATTAATAACAATCCCCGATTACCATACTTTATCATGCCTAAAACTGGACTGAAAGTTTTAATCGATTCAGGAGGTTCTGATACAATTATTTCCCCTCAAGCTTTAAAATATTTTAATCCATCTCATATTTATGAAAAACCCTTTACATTAACTTCAATGAATGTGACTCGTAAATATTTTCAAAATATAAAAACTCCTGTACTCAAATGTATGAACGTAAATTATATTTTTGATGCGCGAATTGCTGAGTGGAATCGCGAATTTCATATTTTACTCGGCAATCGTGATTTAGAAAATTTACAAGCTGTTATAAATTATCAGACAAAAACGTTGACCCTTGAGAGTGTCGGTGTCATAATTCCATTTCATACACTTTATAATAAAATTCCTGTAGACATTGCGGAAGGTGACATTCTATTCCCTGAAAAAAAAAATTAATCACGTAATTATACCGGAGTCCATTCACATTGCGAAAGACAATTACATAGATAATATTTCTCTCTGTAATCATATTCAAATTGAACCCATCCATGTAGAAAAATTAAATAATTATGAAGTTTCAAATGGCCCAACAAACTTTAATCCTTCTGTTATTAGAACTAGTCATTTAAATTTAGAAGAAAAAGATAAAATTTTAAAATTATGCAAAAGATACAAAGATATTTTTTATGATGATAAAAATAAGTTAACTTTTACTTCTGGCATTAAACATGAAATTAGAACGCGAGATGAAAATCCTATTTATGTAAGAGGATTTAGGCATCCAAAAAAGATGCAAGAAGAAATTACAAAGCAAGTAAATAAATTATTAGATAACGATATTCTTAGACCTTCCATATCGCCGTTTTCTGCTCCTGTCTGAATCGTACCAAAAAAAGCCGATGCATCCGGAGAGCAAAAATTCAGGATGGTAATTGATTATCGTAAACTGAACGAAAATACGATAGATGATAAATACCCTTTGCCCAAAATTGACGAAATATTAGACAATCTCGGTAAAGCCACATATTTCACAGTTCTCGATCTTGCCCAAGGTTTTCACCAAATCGAGGTACATCCCAATTCCATCGAGAAAGCTGCCTTCACAGTTCCTCATGGTCATTTTGAATTTACGAGGATGCCGTTTGGTTTAAAAAATGTCCCAAGCACTTTCGAAAAATTGATGGACAATGTTCTTAGACCCTTTCTTCATAAGTTTTGTTTCGTATATATGGACGATGTTATTATATTTTCCAAGTCTTTACATGAACATCTTGTTCATATTGCTACAATATTCGATACATTCTGAAAAAATAATCTGAAAGTACAATTGGATAAATCAGAATTCCTTACAAAAGAAGTTGCTTTTCTTGGTCACTTAGTAACTGCTGATGGTATTAAACCAAATCCTAGCAAAATAGAAGCTATCCAAAAATTTCCATTGCCAAAATCAGTGAAAGAAATCAAATCCTTCTTAGGTCTTATAGGATATTATCGTCGATTTATACCCAATTTTGCTAAAATTACATCCCCTCTTTCCAGATGTACTCGCAAAGGAGCCGTAGTCGATCCTAAAAATCCTAATTATCTAGAATCATTTGAAAAATGCAAACAATTAATAACCAATGCCCCTGTACTCCAATATCCAGATTTTTCAAAACCTTTTGTTCTCACTACTGATGCTTCCAATGTAGCTATTGGTTCTGTGCTTTCTCAGAACAATCATCCAATCGCATATTATTCGCGAACTCTAAATTCGGCTGAACAAGCTTACTCCACAATTGAAAAGGAACTCTTAGCCATCATAGATTCTTGCAAACATTTTCGTCCTTATTTATATGGCCAAAGGTTCTTGGTCGAAACGGACCATAATCCCCTTGTCTGGATCTATAAAATTAAAGATCCTACGTCTAGACTAGCACGTTGGAGACTAAAACTTGATGAATATAATTTTGATGTAAAATATAAGAAAGGAAAGGAAAATCAAGTTGCTGACGCCCTTTCTAGAGTACAAATTAATGCTCTAAGTACCAGTTCAAACGGTGCTGAACCTTCAGATATTGATAAACAGTTCGACCCAGACGAATTTCTAGAACAATATGACCGACTGCAAAATTATGATGATACTCAACACACTGCAGTTGAAAATCCCATTACTGGAATACAAATTTCGGAAGAACCAATTAATATGTCGACAAATCAAATTATAATTAACGATCACTCCGAAAAATTCAATTTAGTTTATAGAAAAATATTTAACAAACATAGATACAATGTAAATGTCACAGAAGATTGGAAGAAAGAAATACCAGAATCTTTTAAAAATATCTTAAGACCCAATCAAAAATTTGCCATAAAAGTTTCTCACGAATTTAGACCTTTCATTTGCAACTACTTTGAAGAAGAAAGACAAATCGAATGCGTAAAGAAATACCATACCGAGAATCATAACGGTATCGTAGAAACCTACAAACATTTAAAAAATAAATTTTACTGGCCTAATATGCAAACTACTATTTCTAACTATATTAATCAATGTGAAATTTGTTTAAAAAACAAATACGAAAGACGTCCCTACAAACTTCCACAGTTAGGACCTTTACTTGGACAAAAACCTTTTGATATCATACACATAGATTTATTCCATTGCAACAAAAATCTCTATTTGACAGTTATTGATTCATTCTCCAAGTATGGACAGTGTTACAAAATACCCGACAAAACTTCTTTGTCAATCCTAAGTAAACTCAGACACTACTTCTCACACCACAACTATCCCAAAAAAATAGTATGCGACAGTGGTACAGAATTTAATTCCGCCGTTATTAAAGAGTTCATGAACCTTCACAAAATTGAAATGCATTTCACTACAGTAAATAATTCATCTTCGAACTCCCCTGTAGAACGATTTCATTCTACCCTTATCGAAAAGCTTAGAACTTTAAAAGACCAAAATCCAAACGATCCATTAGATGATATCTTCACCCACGCTGTGTTAATTTATAATCAATCAATCCATAGTGCCACTAATTATTCCCCTTTTTCTATTCTCTACGGACCTTATGCCGAAGAAATACACTTTGATTTTGACCTTCCGGTATATGAAACCTATAACCAAAGACACAAAGATGAACTTCAACCTTTTATAGAACACTTATACGGAAAACAAAAAGAAAAAAGACAAAACATACTTGACAAAGCAAACGAGACTGCCGAAGAGATACCCGAAATAAATCTTGCACAACCCCTTTTGTAACTAAGAAAAAACATAAACCTAAATTACAAAATCCCTATTCTACATTAGGTCCAGATAAACAAAATAAGACAAAAGTAATCGGTAAAACTGACAAACAAAACGAAACAAGCACTCACCTAAAATTTGCAAAAAGAGCCCGAAAACTTATAGACAAAACTTCTTTACAGGACTATCCTATCCCTGGGACATCTTCTCAAGATCCAACAAATTCCGAATAATGGTTATTTTGCCGAAGAAGTTGGAAAATCCAGAGAAACCTCACATTATCACAGACATATCTTGCACATAAATCTACAAAAATTAGAAGAAACCTTAGAACGAGATCCTATTTACTATTTTAAAACCCCTATTAAAAATGGACCTCTGTCCTCATTGTATTCCCAGTATAATCACTTACATGACCTAGCTAAAGACAATTTACACAACATAACTAGAAAACAGAAAAAAGGACTTTTTAATTTTCTTGGTACAGCTATTAAATATGTAGCGGGTAATCCCGATAATTCAGATCTAGATATGTTAAGAACACACATTAGAGCTATTGAACTTAAAGAAAATGAAATCATAAAAAAATTTAACAATCAAATCTCATTTAGACAGTCAATTGATACGAGATTCGAGAAACTTATAAACAAAATTAATAATAATAGTTTTGTACTTCTATCCGCAGTTAATAAATTATCTGCCGATTTTGACGGCTATCTTGCTCTACATAAAGAAATAATAAACCTTCAAAATATTAACGAATTCTTAATGAAACTTATCAGAACAATCACTTTATCCCATTTAGATATCCCAAATATTGAATTATTCACATTAAATGAACTCGAAAGTTTAAAAGAAAATCTTCTTCAAATTTATTCAAGAAATGCCCTTCTTATTGATGATAATCATCCTTATGAACTTATAGAAGCATCTAAAGCCCTTGTTTGTGTCACTTCTCAAACAATGCTCATAATAATAAAAATCATTATCCTTGACATTAACCTATACCTTACCTATAGAATTTATCCTATCCCTAATTCAGATCACATTATGATATTGCCACCCACACATTTCTATGCTAACAATAAATGGTACGAAGACTGTAAGGGACATGCTGAATACATAGTTTGTACGAAATTGATCAAATCGAGATGTTCCATACCCAATGTTCAAAATTGCACTAAAGTCGTTGTCACAGAAAACTTCTTCCAAGAAACCAATAAAGTAATATTATTAGGAGTAGTCAATCCAATAAAGATTCAAGAAGAAAAAGTCATAGCCAGTAGTATTCTAATGACGGACGAACCAATTATCATAGAAGGAACCAAATATAATAAAAAGACTACACAAGAAATCTCCATCCCAGAAATTGTTCCCATCAAATTGATACCAGAGCATAAAATTTAAATTGAAAAACTCAAAATTCCAGAGACCCATGGCCAGCTTCAGCCAATAGAAACATTGGACCCTTTTCCAAAAATTTCAACGGGACTTGGCACCACCAGTTTAATTTTAATAGTTTTCTTATTACTATTTATTTTTATTTTTCTAATAAAAAAGAAAAAAAGAATTTCCAGATTACCTTTTGGGCCCAAACTGCAACCAGCCCAAATTCAAATTCTAGATCAGCTAATCGCAGAAGTTTCCCAGACTTTGAGGACGAAGTCAATTCCAGAGGAGGAAGGAGAAATATAATCCTCAGCAACACAAGTAAACCGATGACCCGGAAGCCGACGCAGCATAACCGAACCAATAAATAGGTGCAACAAACATTTTCTAACGTTCTTTTTAATTTGTAATTTCATTGTACAACAAAAGTTCCATAGTTTGTAAATTTGTGATTTCTCAAATAAAACCTTTTTTAAAAGACAAGTTTAAGTACTCCCAACATTTCTATATATATATTATATATATATATATATATATATATATAATATATATATATATATATATATATATATATATACGATTCACGTAAGAAATTCGAACTGTTAAAGTATTCTACACTGCTGGTGGCATCTTGCTGACAACAGAGCCTCCGGTAAGCTTCGTGGAAGTCAAGGATGCATAAGATGAAAGCGAAAAACCTTTGTTCCTCCTCCAGAGCGGCGATCGGAATCACCGAATGAATCTCCAAATGCATCGGAGGATGAACTGACCGTATGACAATACTTGAATGGAGTGGTTTAAAAGAAAATGTATTCATTTATGTGAACTTATGAGTACTCTAACCTAAACATAATTTATTACGAAAAGGGTCTTTTAAGTAAAAACACATATACTTATTCGAAGTGAAAAAAATTTATAATCTCTGGACATAGTTAACTGAAGATACAGGCTCGTAATAAAATTTAAATTAGAGAAATTTAAAAGAAATTTAGCATGCTACAAGACAGGAAGTGAAACAAAAATGCAAAGAAAACGGGATGCATATTTAGGATTTAGAACATTAGGAATATGTCAAGTATATGACAATTATAACAGAGTAAGAAACAAAACAAATATATTAGTAAATAAAGCCAGAGCACAGGAAAGCATACTCAAAAAAGTTAAAGAACGAGTTTTATGGGGCGGAGAAGGAAATATGGAGAACAATAAGAACTCAATGTTTTTGAGTAATTACTTATCAGTAAGATTTCGAGTATCCTACATTTTCGCCGTATTTTAGGTCATTTGATGAGAATATTTGAAAATTGTAATTGGAAATATTGAGAACTACTGTCAAGGAGTAATAATTTACTTCCAGCATTTTTTATAAAAACCACTCTTTTTAAATATTTTAAATATTTAATACTGTTGAAATATGTTTAAGTTAATTTAAGGGAAAGAATAAATAACGGCAGAGCAGCGACCCGTACCTTAAACTCTCTTCTCTGGCAAAAAACAATTCGACGAGAAACCAAAAAACACATTTACGGTAGTATAATCCAAAGTATTACACTTTACCAAGTATGGGACGTCACCAAAGCTAATAGAAACAAACTTATGACGACAGAAATGGATTATTAGATTATAATAATTCTTAGGTGTAATATTTGTGCGGTAAAGCACTGAATACCTGTAGATAAACATAATTCATAGTTTATTCTTATTAAAACAACTGAGAACGTACTTAAATACAACTTTTCTGAACGTTGGGTTGGTCGTGGTAATCATATTCCTTGGCAATGTGGTGAGATATTGATATAATTATTTAATTCATAAAAAATCCCAAAAGAATACTGTTTTCATAATATTTTTGCCGCAAATCTAACCTTAAAAACTCAGCATTTTTACAAAAAACATCATCGTTGTTCATCATAATATTAGTTCATTATTAAATCATAATAGTCCATTTGTTCGAGATGTAATTATAGTTGCTAGTAAGCTGTAACGTAATCATATAAATAAGTAATGTCATCGATAGATTATTTCGTGTTTATATAAGTAACCAGTGAACGAGACACATCACAGTTTAATGCATTAGTTAAACTCTGCGACAAATAAGACTTAGTTCCATAATAAGATTTGGATATGGATCCAAAAGAAAATACGCATCCATTATACCTTATAGCCACCACATAGCCCAGAATTTAATCCGCTTGATTTTGGTGTATGGGGCGCGATAAAACAATGTGTCTATGTATAAGAATCTCATAAACATTCGCAACCAACTATGGGAAGAAATAAATACTGCAGCAGTTTCTTTGGAACCAATGATGTTATTTAAGATAAGACGATCTTTTATGGAATGTATTGACAAATGAATTAAAGAAAATGGTGGACACCTCGAATCGAATACTTACTTACCTAACATCGAATACTTACTTTCACAAAAAGTTATGTTATTTAGTTTAACTATTTTCTAATTTGATTTGTAAAGAAAATGTTTTGATTATGACTTCAATTTAACATAAAACGTAAAATGTTTGATGTTCTTCTGCTGATATATTTGTTTTATTTAATATTTCGTTAACTATTAATTTTAGTTAAAGGTATTTTATACAAAAGTCAGAAGTATTACAATTTTTGTCTGTTTTTCCTTCGTTGCCTGGAATATTTGCCATAAATCAGAATAATGCAGCTGATTTGTAAAATGAGATTATCTAGAAAACTGTTGAATTTTGAAGTTATTAACAAATATACCTTTTTTTTGTTAAAATAATGTATCTTTAATATTTTTTGTCACAAATACAGATAACTCAAAGAGCAAAAAAGTTAAGTGCAAATTTATGCCACATATGTGGCATATGTGGCGTCCTTTATCAGCTACATCAAAGTGTGCATCAAATTATAATTTCTCATATTTAAAAGTACTAAGCTGTAAATTTTTATACAAAAATGTTTACAAATATGAAAGTTATAGCGAAAAATAGTATTTTAAATTTTCATTTAAATTTTAAAGTTTATTGATTTTTAGAATCGTAACTATTATACATATTTTGAACAGTATGCAATATATACATTAATTAACAGATACCATGTTTATATTTAATATTATTTATTAACAGAACACGAATATCAAAGAAATTGATAATGTAATAGTGTAAGAGATAATTGTTTTCAAGGTAACCAAATCAATCACAATAAAATATTTTATCAAGTTATAATTTTATTTATAATTTAATTTAATGATTAAAATTGAGTAATATAATATGTTAAAAAAATATGAAATATATCAGTGTTATTTTTGTATACAAAATCAAACAAAACATTCATATATCAAGTATTTTTATTTTGGTTATTAAAAACCAATAAGTATTTTGAAACTAAATAATTTTATCAAGTATTGCACAATTTTATGTTAATATTTTATACTGAAGTTACATTCTATTGAGAACCATCAAATGTCGCATGCGTAGGTGCTTACCTTGGTAAACAAATACCACACGAGCAAGCAGGATTTGCTAAGAGTAAGGGCACAAGGGAGCAAATTCACAATTTTCGATAGCTCATTAAAAAAGCCCGAGAGATTAGCAGAAAACATTTGACTGTGTAACATGAAAAGTTGTGTGGAGAATTCTGCATCAGATGTAAGTTCCTGGTTATCTAGTCTAGTTCAAGTCTAGTAAAGTGCCTATACGAGAATAATGAAACCAGAATAGGAATTGAAAACTGTTAGTCAGTAGGAGAATCCTTCAAGGATGTATTCTATCTCCAAATCTCTTCAACTCCTATGGAGAATATATAATGAGAAAAGCACTTGACAAATCTAATGGCGATATCTCTACCGCAGGCAAAAAGTTCTCAGACCTTATATATGCAGACGATACAACTCTAATAACTACATCTGAAGAAGAAATTTCAAGTCTGCTACAGGTAATAGAAACCAAAAGCAAAATATGTCATCTCAAGATCAATAAACAAAAAACAAAAATAATGATAGTTGATTATTCCAACTTATTATTCAAACAACCAAAGCTTTGGATCAGTTTGAAATGGTTAACGAGTTTAATTATCTAGGATCCTACATTAGGAATGCAGGCTCCTGTGAAACTGAAATACATAGGAGAATCATCATCACAGTCATTAACATCTTAGTAGATGTGTTGTGGTTCATAATTGGGCTTCAGCAGCTCGGACAGTTTGATTGATAATATTTCTCCACTGGTCGCGGTCATCAGTTATATGTATTGCCTCAGTATACTGTTTATTGAGAAGCTTTTTAGTAATGTCCGCCCATCGCTGTGGAGATCTTCCGCGTTGGCGTTGAGTCTGAGGCCTTCCTTGGACCACCAACCGCTCCATTTTGTGATCACTTCGATGGATATGGCCAAAGAACTTTAAAATTCTAGAGTAAACGGTACTGGAGAGACGCTGATCCGGTTTAATTTCATCCAGAACCGAGATATTTGTACGGCGAGCCGTCCATGGAATTCGAAGCAGGCGTCTCCATGTCCACATTTCAAAGGCGTCTATACGTCGTCGATCTGATTCTTTGACTGTCCATGTCTCGCATGCATAGTAAAATATGGAAAAGACCAGAGTTGAAACGAGTCTCTTTTTGTTTGTCATAGTAATGTGACGATCACGCCAGACCCCGTTTAGTTCACTCATTGCTGCTCTTGCTAGTTGAATGCGTCTTCTAATTTCGGATTCACAACTGCCTGTGTTGTTAACTAGAGCTCCAAGATATATCATAGATGAGACTACCTCGCATCCCGCAATAGTTTGGGTTTCAGGAAACTGTTGTTGGCGATCAATAACCATGATTTTGGTTTTGTTGTAGTTAACCATGAGTCCAAATTTAGCACTTTCTACCTCGAGTTTTTTTAATAATTTAGTAATTTCTTCTGGAGTAGAGGCTAGAAGTGTAGTGTCGTCTGCGAAACGCAAGTTAGATATCTTAACACCACCTAGGTTTACTCCTCCCTCCCAACCATCCAAAACTCTGCGCATTATGAACTCCGAATAGATGTTAAATAATAAGGGAGATAAAACGCATCCTTGGCGTACTCCCTTCTCCAAAGTGCATTTGTCAGACAGATATCCGTCCATTCGAATATATGCCAGGTTATCTTGATACAGTTTGCTAATAAGGTGAGTCAAGTGTTTAGGTACACCCATTGTCGTCAATATGTTCCATAGTTTGTCCCATCTAACATTATCAAAGGCCTTTGTATAATCGACGAAACATATAAATATCGGGATCTGGTATTCTCTGGCTTTTTCTATGATGTTTCGTACATTAAGGATTTGTTCTCTAGTACCTCTGCCCTTTACAAATCCAGCCTGCTCAGGTGCTATTTGCCAACTTATGAAGTTTTCTAGACGCCGTTGCAGTATGTAGAGGATCACCTTACTGGCGTGTGATATTAGAGCTAATAGCCTGTAGTTGTTACAATTATTTGTTGAACCTTTCTTATGAAGAGGTATGATTATGGTCTTTCTCCAATCCTCAGGCCAGACGCCTGTGTGCCATATTTCATTGCACAATCGATGTAATATTTTCACTCCACATTCCGGAAGATGCTTCAAGACGTCTGCAGTAATGAGATCATATCCTGCTGCTTTGTTTAACTTAAGTCTTTTTAAAGCGAATTCCACCTCGGAAAAAAGTATGTCAGGTTCAGACTCAAAACTAGTGTGGTGTGTCTCTGTTGAAGGAGAATGGAAAGTGGAGGTCTGGCAGTCAGGTACAAACGGGGCGTCCGCTGGCATCTGGTCCGTATTGGCGTATAAAGACTTACAATACGCCCTCCAAACATCAATAACCTTGTCCAAATCCGTCTGTACATTACCTTCATCATCTTTGATAGACCAAGATTTCTGCTTGAATTTACGTGTGAGTTGTCTGACTTTATCAAAGAGTTCTTTGGTGTTATTTGTGTCGGCGTGTAGTTGAATTTCTCTGCAGATTTTCTCTATATGCTTGTTTTTGTCTCGTCTACAAGCAGCCTGAATAGCTCTAGATAGCTGTCGGTACTGGGAATTCCTGAGAGGGTTCTCGATTCCAGCAATTTTAAGTTTTCTACGTTCTTCAACGAGGTCAAAAGTATCTGCAGACATCCACACTTTTTTTGGTCCGGTTGAGACGGCATTAGACTGTGCCTCGCAGTCAGTCAAGGTCTGTATCAAGGTATTTTTAAAAGATAACCAAATCTTTTCGGAATCATGAGTGACGATAGTTGGTAAAATATTTTCGAATCTTTCATTACATTGGATTTTAAATTGTTGTGTATCTTTTATTTTTGATATCCTCTTGTTTCGGATCCTAGCACATGCCTTGAATTTTTGCTTTAGCGTTGCAACAAGAAGTTGGTGGTCAGAGCCGCAGTCAGCGCTAGGTCGTGTTTTACATTGGCTAATAGATGTTTTCCAGCGATGTTTAATCATTATGTAATCGATCTGATTTCGGTGTCGTCCATTAGGTGAGATCCAAGTGTACAATCTTCTGGGGTGGTGCCTATACATAGAGTTCATTATTGTCAAGTCATTGTCAACGCAGAACTGGATAAGGCGGTCTCCCCTTGAATTGCGTTCACCTATTCCATATCTACCCACAATATTTCGTATATGTTCGTCAGCCATAGTAACACCGATTTTTGAGTTTAAATCACCCATGATGATAGCGATTTCTTTATTTGGGATATTTTGCAGATATGATTCCAGCTCGTTGAAAAAAGATTCAGTTGTATCATCATCAGCAGTTGAGGTAGGCGCATAGACCTGGATCAAATGTACAATAGAGGGAGATCCATTTAGTTTTAAGGAAATTATACGATCACTGATAGCTTGATATCCCAGTATATAAGGAGAAAGAGATTTTGAAAAACCACTTGATACTTTTGTTAGTGTTGCCGGAAAAGCACATGAAATGTCCCAAATTAGTTATGTAGTGCCCCTCGTTGCGGAAGTGAAGTTCAGAGAGCCCGGCCACAGAGATATTGGTTCGTTCCAGTTCCTTCTCCAGAATAGCTTGTTTGCCCGGTTGTAAAAGACCACGGACATTCCATGTAGCTATGTTGTATGGTTTGCGGTTATTAAGTTTTTGTTTTTCACCAGTAGCACATTTCGCATGTAAAGCCTGATAAGTCACGTCTACATGCCCGGTAACTGATTTCACACATTCCTCCCCGGACGAGAAGATGCGCCGGTGCCATCCGGATCGCGAAGCTCATCATCCGAGGCCTCGCAGCTATTGCTCATATCATGAACTTTCGTGGGTGAAATAAAGGGGTGGTTTCCCGTTGCCTTCCCCTTTGGTTGGGAGTGCTAATAAGGAAATTTGTTTAAACAGGGTTAGTAGGAAAGGGCAGTGGTATCTACTGTTTGGACTTAGTAGATATACCAAGGCTCGCGTGGGCAGGGTCGCATACCTGAAGTAGGACTATCACCTATTGGGTTTATAGACGAGTCTCTACCCGCTACCCTGAGGAAATTAGGAGTGTGTGAATGGGGAGAGGCGCAAGTTACGCAGTTTGTGTGTGGGGTGCGCGACATGTATATGTCACACACCCCCCGCGCAAAAAGGACCTCTTCCACTCAAACACGGTCAAAGGGACTCATCCGACACTCGGGGTGTGGCTGAGATAGGTTCTTGATAACTAAATGGGTATGGGACGAGATGGAATGTTGGGTAAGGAGAGCTGTCAGCTGCTCCTGCGTTCGCCTCTTACGACCAGTAGGAGATACTGTGGGTGTATTCTTTTTAGCGACCCGCATCCCATACGACTCATAGGAGAATAGGAATGGCCAAAAATGCTATGAATAGATTATAAAAACTTAAAAAAAATAGCACTTTATCGAAGAACGTCAAGATGAGATTGGTACGTGCCTTAATTTTTCATATCTTCAGTTCTCTCTTCAATCTCATGGACAGTGTACTTAATAAATCACTAAATCCTCCAGGTGCTTAACATTCAGACTCAACTCTCCTCTAGTTGTATCTCAGGCGTCCTACAATCTTTCGCACACATTGCAAGAAGAAGTAATGTTTATCTTGAGAGACTTAAATTTCGGGAAACCTTAAAAGTCGTAGAAGTAGAGGTCTCTCGTCCACTCGATTGACAGACCAAGTGCAGAAAGTTAGTGGCAAGACATTCTCTGGGTCCATGTTGATTTAAAGAGATAGTTTTCGTAATTAATGGGGACACAAAATGAATACGATAGTAATGTTTTTGAATATAATTCAAAGGTTTTTTGTAGCATTATAATTTAAAAGTTCACCAATAAATTTTACTCTATTTAGAATCTATAATACATAAATAAATTGTGAGAGTTGTTGACCTGAAGAGAAGTGGCAAGTGATATGACCTTATAAGTTTATAACGGTAGCACTACCTAGGTCGAACGACCATTTGATCATAGTAGTTTCCATTGAACAGTATTTACTGAGTTTCTAAATATATATTTGGCTGTATCATAGGCTAAATAGCTCATAAATTTAAGTCATGTGATCATATATCACTTGCATCACTTTAAATGATGTTTTTTGGTAACACGATGACAAAAGACAGGGACACAGGCCAATGATAATCAAACTACTGAGAAGGGGAGAAGCTTTGAATAACAACTTTAATACTGGAAGAACCAGAAGAAAGAAACATGAGAAAAATTCAAACAAAAATAGTCAGTGCGGGAAATGTGGTCGCGCTCATGAGTTCCGAAGGTGTCCGGTATTCGGTAGAAAGTGCAATAAATGTTCGTATTATAACCCTTTCGAGAAAATGTGTAATAACAGGATTATAAGAGAAGTTTAGGAGACTCAAGAAGTAGATAATAAACAGTGAACAGGAAGAATTTTAGGTAAATTGAGGTAAATTAAGTAAGGAATAAACTACAATCTACAATTTTAGATGAAAACGTTGAACAGACGACATTTTTCAAAATACTTTATCTCTTTAAAATGAGATTTTCAAAATTAAAAAATATTAATAAACAAAAAAGTTATTGCAAATTAAACCCGAATGTAAGCATTTTTTTAAATGCTTACATTCAATAAAAACATTTAAAACGCATTTCACAATGTGAGTTTTTATGCAGTTACCATATTTGCAATCGAGTAGTTTTTAAACATTTTTATTTTTTTATCCCATTTGAGAGAAAAAAGGTTTTCGTGTTTTTAAAAAAGTCTGTTAATTTTTAATTGTTTATTTATAAATAATTGATGCAGAGGGAAGTACCATTTTCGCCGTATAAACAATTTAATTATCTGCGCCCTTTTTAAATTTACAAAAAAACAAAATACAAAATCTGAAAGCTTGCAATAAAATACAGCGCAATTGTTTATAAACATTGGGCTGAAATTTTGGCAGTTTTAAATGAAAAACTGAAACTTCGTCGCTTTTTTTGCTTAAATGACGCAGTAAATATTTCGAGACTCACGAGATGGTACGCCTTTTGTATGACTTTTGAAAAATAGCGCCCAGTAATTTTTCAATTTTTAGTCGAAGTACTTTATCGACTTCGTTTCCTGGGGTATAGTCCTTTTCCATCATATTGATAGCACATTTTGTATGCAAATCCTTAACAGGTCAAAAAACCATAGACGTCACCCTATACTTGTTTTGAAATAAATAAAAAAAAAATTTATATAATATTTTAAGATGCCGTCAACAATTCATTATCTTTTAAAAAATCTTCTGTAAAATAAGTGTCCACTAATCTCACTATACCTTTTTTTTCGTAAAAAACGTCGGTATATATGCCACACGATTATTTTTTATTATACACGGGTGATTAACGAGAAAATTCAATGTTTCACGAAATAAATTAATGTAAACAGTAATTTAAAGGCGATTATTTGAACGATTACCTGGAATTACTGATAAGGCTTCGCTAATGATATACCATATTCATTTAACAGAAAAGTCGAGATCAACAAAAGCATGCACAGAACACGCGAAACCTGATATTTATATAATCGTACAGGGTTGTATTAAGATTCTAGCAGTCTATAACATCTGAATTTGAAATGAATTAATTTATAATTTTTAGGATTACTGTTAAAATAATACTAATCAATGATTAATCTTCCAAAGAAGTATATTAGTTTTTATAAACTGTCATTCACACATCATTTAATGTGGTATTAATCAAAAGGCAAAAAATAGAAAGTTTTTTTATACATTTTACGCTTTAAGACCAATATTTGGAAATAAGTAATAATATTATCATTAATGATATACAAAGAGACCTCTTCTTGTGGAAAAGTTAGCGAAAATACTTATACATATATTATTGGGTAGATAGACTTTACATTAACATTAATAAATAAAATTTATTAAGTAGACGTTTCGATTTCGATTTAACATTTATTTGTGTCAGCAGAAACGAATGTATATTTAGAAGAATTGTGACGTCACTATTTTTGACTTTGATACCGGTTATGTCGAAGATGGCTCGAAATATCAAAATGCCGTTTTCAGATTTTGATTCAGGAGACAAAACTATATATGAATCCATCGATAGATCGTCCTCAAGTATTGCATAGGCGACAACGCACAAACGAACATACTTTGCGGATGTAAAACGAAAGGTTTTCTTTGAAAATTATGAAAAAACTTTTTACTATTACATATAAGTAATATCGAATTACGAAAAATAAGTACTGGAAAACTATATAGGTACTGTCGTCTTCGGTACCAAATAACAGGGGAAATATCGTAATAGCAACTATGGTGCATTTCCCATGTTTATTAATTTGGTTTTCAAAAATTGCGCAATATTGCACAATATTGCGAATGTTTGCCGATACGCTCTATTTTGGGCATTGTCTTGAAAAAGACAATGCCTGAAGGTTTATTTATTGTTGGATAAATAAAACACACACTCTGAGTAGAAAAAACTTAGCTTCAGAGTCTTTCGAAAATTGCATAGTCCGTCAAGTGAGGAGCTCTGAGGCTACCCGCTAAGGGTAAAACCGCACTGACTTGAGCTCCGAAAATGTCCCATATTTAAAATAAATTTAACTTTTATATGAAACTTTTTCGTTTTTCAACCAATTGAACTTATTAAAAGTTCCAGAAGGAAGGACGATGCACATCGAGACGCGTGATTGGTGGCGCTCGATGACATCCCCCCGCTTTGGAGACTCTGAGGCTGATAAAAAAAGCTAATTTTATTAAAAAACTTAAGAAAACAATTTTTTTACACGTCGAAAATAAAATTAATAAATGCATAAAAATGGGTAAAAATATGTCCATATTGTCATTTACTTACAGTTTTCTAAATTTTCTAAAACACATCACTACACTCGCCTAGCACTGCACTGCACAAAACATTCACAGGCGGTGGTCGGTGTTGTGGACAGCTTCTGCAGGTCCATCCTCGGCGATGTAGTCGGTCGTCGGCAGCTACGTCCTCTTCTAGCTCTGTCATTCCCTTCTGCATGTCACCGGTGTTTCGTAGGCGAGTTTGCCAGAGGCCTCCGAGGTGCTCTGCACCACATAATGGTAGGGCAGACAGTGACTGGCAGACTGGCTACTCCGGGACGTCCATCGCATCCAGTACTTAGCATCGAAGTAGGATGGCTCCAAGATATCTCACATGTTAGTGTATAGTGTGCTAACATCCGATGCATCTCCCCGCTGTTTTCTTGAGTGGTTTTGACGCAGGCCTCGTGTTGGAATTTTGCGAAGTTTTTCGCTGGAGAATGAGAACTTTGAGCTGTCAGAGTCGTGGTTAAGTTCGATTTGAGTTGGGCGCCAAGTCGTCTTCGGTACCAAATAACAGGGGAAATATCGTAATAGCAACTATGGTGCATTTCCCATGTTTATTAATTTGGTTTTCAAACATTGCGCAATATTGCACAATATTGGGAATGTTTGCCGATACGCTCTATTTTGGGCATTGTCTTGAAAAAGACAATGCCTGAAGGTTTATTTATTGTTGGATAAATAAAACACATTCTGCGTAGAAAAAAACTCGTGGACCTTGAACGAAGATATGTGCAGCAAATTGGAAACATTTGAGATGTGGCTATATCGGAGAATACTTAAAATATTCCGTGGACTGACCGAGTCACCAATGAAGATGTCCTCAGAAGAATAAAGAAGAACCAAGAGGTACTGACCACCATCAAATCTCGAAAGTTACAGTACTTTGGACACATTATGCGAAATTAATTCAGATATGCCCTTACAAGCTATCCTGCTAGGAAAATATTTTGACAACGGAGTCCAGGAAGAAGAACGTCCTGGTTGAAGAACCTCAGAACCTGGTTCAACACAACATTCATGCAGCTATTCTGCGCTGTGGGAGATAAGGTAAAGATTGCCATGATGATCTCCAACATTCGTCACCGATAGGCTTATCAAGAAGAAGAGAACTCATTTCCACACCAGCATAGAGGTAGAGTGATAATGATGCGTTTTTTTATGTGGTTTCCACATATAATCCTCATTGATAGAGTTTCATCAAATAAATTTTTCATGTCGGCAAACTTAAAAGTTGTATTTTTAGCTGCTACATAATTTTTATATCTGCCCATATCAGTTCTATGGGATTCAGTTCACAGTGATATGGTGGCAAATCTTAAAACAATTTTATTTTGACTTTTCGCCATTTCGTCGATAATGTATTTATCATACTGTTTTTTATGTTGATTAACAAGAGCTAAAAGTTGCACTTTGAGAAGTGAGTCGTCAAAGGGGATGCTTTTTAGATGTAGTCATTCTTGGATATCCGCTTTTCTAGAAGATGTGGTGGGGATCTTTTCAGATTTTCTGGAATGATATAACGCATTGTCCATTATAATCACAGAATTTGCTTCCAATTTGGGTAACGTTTTTTCAAACCAACTCTCAAAACCTTTTCCATCCATTTCCTCATGGTAATCTCCACTTTTCTTTGATTCAAAACTTCATAGAGCGTCAACAACAAATCCGTCTTCGCTGCCTATGTGACAAATAATCAGTCGCTTTCCTTTACCTAAAAATTCAAATATTATTTATCAATTTCAATGTTCAAAAAAAAATATTACCTGATGGATTTTTCAGACCTGTCGAGAGTCCATTCAAAAATGCTTGTCTTGATGAGGTGACTGACTTATCAATCCATGTTTTTGATTTAGTATGACCGGCGTTAATCCAAGTCTCATCTAAATAATATATTTTACGATTGCCATTCCCATGATCTTTTATCTGCCTTAGAAATTCTCTTCTCCAGATTACAAGGTCATCTCTGTCTGTAATCATACTATTCCAGCCACGTTTTTCGAATTTAAATTGAAGTTTTTCAAAAGCTTTTAAAAAGTAGTACGTTTGAAATCAGGTAGATTGGGGTCGTCGTTGACCTGTTGTAGAACTCTATCTATCGTGGGAATTTCATTTCTAAAAAAGAATTGATGCACTATTCTTCTTATCGCTACCTTGTCAAAATCATCTACAGATTCGAGTTTGCCTTTACGAGTGGTACATTTTTTTGGTGCAACTAATGTGTGTGTAGTTTTATATTCTCTAATAACTTTAAACACAGAACTATCCGATACTCCAACTTTATCGGCTACTCTTTTCTCAACAGCGGACAATGATAACGCCGGATTTTCTTGTAACTCGTGCTTATACACGTTTACAATTATTTCTTTAACGTCTACGCTTAAATGGCCTTTTTTCGATCTCTTTTTGGGGGAAGTTAAAGGTATGCTTACGACTTCATCGGCAGAATCCGTCTCCGACATATTAATTTGTTTTAGTGACTGTATATACAAACCTGCAAAATATTATTTACATGCTAATATTCTAATAAAATAATAGATAATAGATAATTGAACAGATATATTAAAAAGGTCATAAGTCACAATCACTACCTTTATTTTCAAGGTGTTACATAAGCGACCATTTTCGAGGCTTACAATATTTGCCTCATCCTCGGGCAAAGCAAACAGTTTGTTTTGTCACAAAACAATAATATAGATATCGGCAATAAGAAGTTTTCCGCTTACATCCAGGGTACTGTCTGTCTTCATCTTTTCCTTTATGACACTATCTATTGTAGTAAGGTGATATGTTGATCCTTATATATGTTGTAAATAAAGGCTCTTGGGAATATGGTTGAGCATTAATGTGTTCTAACTGTGTAACTGTTGCTAAAGGTTGTTGTCTTTGATCCTTAAAATACTTTTTGGATGTTCTAGTTTTTGTTGTCAAAGTTGTTTTATTATTAAAAAGGTAGGATTATCTTTTGGTTTGTAATAAAATTAAAAGTAGTTAAACACAAATACACATACAGTATAAGCTGCCACATCCGGACTGCATATATTTTAAAAACTTGTGGAAGATGGAAAATCACGTATTAGGTAGTAGGATGTCCTTTTTTGTTGTTTTTGTCACAGGTTCTTACAAGGTAAAGACCTACAGGTCTTTACCTTGTAAGACCTTTTATTTACATACATATATAATAATCAACATATCATCTCACTACAATGTTAGTGTCATGAAAAGATGATGACAAACATTACCCTGGATGTAAGCGGAAAACTTCTTATTGGCGATATCGATATTATTGTATTTTAACAAAACAAACTCTTTGCTGTGCCTGAGGATGAGTCAAATATTTTAAACTTCGAAACGGATCGCTTCTGTAAAACTTTGAAAGTAAATATTAGATTGTGAGTATTGACCTTTTTAATATATGTGTTTAATTATGGACTCACACTTGCAAACCTTTTATCATCATAATAATTATTATAATAGAGTCAAAATAATATTAAATTTACTTACTTAAGTTGAGAGAAAACAGCAAACACCTTAAAAATGTTCACAGTTCTAAGTTTATTTAAATAACACTATAATTATAAATCAACACTATAATGTTACCAACACACATACATATAGAGCTATTAAAAGTAAAAATTATATTTATATAATTAAATTCAACAGACATAAATAAGATTCGTAAGGATTATTGAATCCATATCTGTTAAAAAACTGCAAATTACGCGTCTTTGTTTAGAGGTGGAGATTGTCGTTACTTGTGAGTTTCTACTTGTTACTTTTTATACGCTTTTGTATACAATAAAATCAGTTACAGTATAAGTGATTTTGTAACAAGTATATACCACTTCAGCATCTCTAGATACTGGGAATGGACATATCACGCGTCCGTAGTTTTGTTATTCTACTTTTCTGTTAGGCGAATATACTTTAGTTTAAGTAGTTTTTATGCCACATTACAGCTTATGCCAATAATATAAATTAGAAATTGTTTGCATCTATCATTTAGTTTGTAGATGTACATTATTCATGTCTTACCTACCTACGTTTTTGGTGTCGATATTTTGTTATCTGCATTTAAAAATGACGTGGACAACAGGTTTTATCCCGGTTAAGTGTAGTTTTAAAGGTGCCTTCAGTCTAAGAGAGAAAAATATAATATTAAATGTACACGATGCACTTGTACATCAACGCCCTTTAAGTAATGTTCGTGAAATCGTTAATATGTGTTCAAATATGACAGGGATTGGAGAAGCAACAATTTATAGATTCCTAAAAGAAAGAAAATGAGGAACTGTTTCATCTCCCAAGAAGAGTGGAGGGAGTAAACCCGTGGAAATTGAAGAAATACATAAAAACATAATAAGGCGCAGTGTCCACTCATTTTTTTTTAACAAAGAATTACCAACATTGGACAAAATCCAAACATTAATTAGAAAAAACGAGGAGTTAAAACCAATTTCTACCAATCATAAGTAACAAGAAATTATGGAGACTATTGAGAGAGATGGGATTTCGTTGGCAAAAGAATAGAAGAAAATCCGTTTTAATTGAAAAAGATTACATTAATCTCCATCACTCCGACACTGGCAACTTTATTTAGGGATTAGTAACCCTCAAAACTATTGTATTCTATTCTGCTTCAACCTTTATACCTGGTGGTCATACTCAATTTAAAATTGTTTTCCTATATAGTTCTGTAAACTTGTTGACAAATATCTATTTTTCATTGAGTCACCCGTATCAACAGTTTAGGGATTTGCATACATAATGTGCTATCAATATGATGGAAATGGACTATAGTACAGTAAACGACGAAAGATAAATATACTTGTATACTAAAAGCTTTTTTATAATAATTTTAACCCATGTATACAGAGGACTTCCTTTTAATTTATTTCATATCTTGCGATCCAAAACAAATATAATGACTAGTAACAGAAAATTATGAGCCTCCTTGTATAGCGTTAGAGATTAACCAATGAGTAATGTACATAAAAATATTTGTTTAGAAAGACGATTACCAGCCGATCAGTGCAGCCGTGACCTCCAAGTAGAAACAACGATAATATAACCACCGGTAATATGGCGACTGACAGCGGTAAGTCCAAAAATACTATGATAATGTGCTAGAATTTTAATGACTATTTAATAGGAGTTTTATTTAAATATTTGTTGTTTGCTGCGACAGAGAAACTAAAAATAATTTGACATCGTTTATAATAATAAAAATTTGTAGGTTCATTTAGGCACTGATCGTTCATTGCTGTTTCAGAATTATCAAATATCACTAAGTAAATATACTAAAAATTTTATAGATATATTAGAATAGCGAAAAGTGCCGAATACCGATTTTGCCGAAAGTGTTTGTTGATTTTTAAGATATAAGAAAAGTACTTTTTGTTTATTCGCTTTGAGGCTCGTTGTAAATGTTGAACCTGTAAAGTTGTGAAGTAATTACATTTAATAAAGTCTGATTAACATTAGAGACCTAACTTGTCCCTCTTTTCCTTAGAGTTTCCTTTAATGCTTCTTAGTAAGTGTAGTTGCTCCTCATTCTTTTATTTATTTATTTATAGAAACTTAAGGTATTTTGCGACTTTAGATAGGAGAGATCATTAGCTTCGATTTCTTGTACTCAAAGCATTATAGTAATCATTTAAAATTTATGTTTCAGAGTTTGTAGTTAAATATTTCTGTTATTATACTCTCTTCTTTTAATAAGACTAAACTCTGTTTAATCCGCTGTGTTTAGCCCTCTTCTGATCTTTTCCTGAATACCAACCCTCGTAACGTATTTTTGTTCTCCATGTGTTTGATTAGCGAGCCTTATCCCATAGCCCATCTTGCCACCTCTCTTCTGGAATTCTGACATAAATACTCTCACTCTCTCGAATGTCGCTTCCATGTTTTAACCCACCTGAACAAACTCTGTACAGTAAGTTCTTTTCTAATAACCTGGATTCTTAGTTTTCCTAAGGATTACTTCATTGATAGTTCTTAATATTTGTTTTTCGGGAATTTTAAATATTGTTGTTGTTGATATTTCTGCTCTGGTTTATGTAACGTACATATTTACGAATACTCGGAGTATTCGCTCCGAGCGTGACTGTAACACCACTTGCGTCTTCTCATTTCGAATTTATTTAAAGTTATTTTCTTCTTCTTTCAGTACCCTGTCCGATTATAGAACTTTGGCGATGATATATTAGTAATAATAACTTTGTTAAAGGCACCGTCTGATGCTTTGAACTATTGAGTTCAAAGCATCAGACGGAACTGTTTTCTGTTCCTCGAAAACGGTTGAAATTATTGTTAAAAAATGAGTCTCTTACAAGAAATTACATATAACAACGACAATTATCTGACAGCCCAAAGCAAACTTTCCGTAAATGAAATAGTATTTGGTGTCCCCTTCGACGACTCTATTTCTTCTTCTTAGCCTTCTATCGTCCATTTTTGGACATAGGCCTTTCCCACCTCCTTTCATTGATATCTAACCTGAGCAACATACTTCCAATTTGTTCTGGCTATTCTTTTTATGTCGTCCACCCATCTAATATGTGTCTTCCTTTTGGTCGTCTACCTTTTGTAAGTGCTCCAATGTTGTATTGTGGCGTTGGCGTTCCAATGTTAATCTTTTTGTCTAGCAGTATGACATGCGAAGTTTCATTTTAGTTTGGCAATTTTTGTAGTGATATCCTCAACTTTTGTTTTTGATCTTATCCAGTCTGACAGTCTTATACCTAACATTGCTCTTTCAATTGCTGCCCGTTCTGTTGTGACTGGTTTATCCATATTTGCCTTGGTTAGGCGTCAGGTTTGACATCCATGTCATAATAGGCAGGATGCACTGGTTGAACATTTTGCTTCTTAAGTAATGAGGTATTTTGCGATTCTTAACTATCCAACTGAGTTTTACAAATCGTGCCTATGCCATTCTTGCTCTTTTAGTAATTTCCGCACTTTGGTTTATTTGTCAAGTTTCAGAGTTTGGTCTATGTTGATATATTCCTGGAGTTGTTCTATCTCACTGTTATTTACAGTTATACGTCTGAAATTGTCTGTGTTTATCATTGTTTTTGTTATATTAATTTTTCGGCCTACGTTTTTGAAGCTGTCTGTGAGTTTCTTTATCATAATTTGTAATTCCTCGAATGTGCTCGCTATAATTACGATGTCGTCAGCGAATCTCAGGTGGTTTAACTTGTTGTCTTTAACGTTGATGCCATAATATGTTGACTAATTTGTAGTTTTAAAAATGTCTTTTAAAAAAATTGTAAAAATTTCTATTCTACAATTATTTATAGCCTGTTCCCTTTTTATAATCTACGAATGCAAGAAATACTATAGTTGACACTCATTTGCCTTCTCTATCAATATTTGTTATTGTCAGCAGATGCTCTGATGTACTATAACCCTTGCGAAAACCAGCCTGTTCAACCGCTCGGTAATTATCCGTTTCATAAGTCAACCGATTGTTAATAATTCTCTTTTTGTATACGTTACAGAGTATCGACATATGTAGGTATATAATTTTTTAGGTTACATTTGTCCCCTTTTTGTGTAAGAGTGTTACTAGGCTCTTGTTCCAGTCTTTAGCGATTTTTTGCTATTATGAAGACATCTATTAAATAGCTCTGTTAGTACAGGAAGTGTTACTGTGTTGCTTTTTTCAAGAGCTCGGCAATTATACCGTGGTGTCTAGGTATTTTTTAGCCTTCTTAAAGCTTTGTCTATTTTGAATTCCTCTATATTTGGTAGTACCTTTGATCCCACGTTTTTTATTTTTCTTTTGGCGTTCTCCTTTGTTGATTCTTAGGCTGGCTTTGCGAGCTGTGCAAGGTTTTGTAGAAGTCTTCGACTATCTTTGTTATTTTATATTTGTCCTTCTCTTCCTTATTATTGGTTTCTTTCATTTTGATAATTTTTTGGATCCCAGTGTTGGTCTTAAACATTTTAGGCATCTGTTATTTTCAATGACTTATTCTTTTAATTTCTAGTTTCTTTTTTTTATTTCGCATTTTAGTTTTATTAAGTTTTACGTATGCTTGAGTATGGCGTTTGTATTCCGCTAGCAGTTGTCTTGTTTCCTTCATTAGTTGTTTAGTTTCGTTGCTTATTTTGTTTTCTTTAGTTCTTCTTTTCTTTGCTACCTGCAGTCTGTCTTCGAGAAGGTTTTTATTTATGTTTTGCGAATGTCGTCAATTTGGTCTTGATTATGTGAAAGATCTGATTAAAATTTACCCGCTAAGACCTTTTGGAATTCCTCTTCATATATTCTTACTTTGAAGGTATCCATCCACGTTGTTTTTTTAAAGATGCTTTTTTTTCTCCTTTATTGCATATTTTGGCTCTAACTGTACAATGGTTACTACCAGTTGTTATGTTGTTTATTGTTGTGACATCTTTAAATATTCTTTTGTTGTTTGAGTCTGATTTTGCGTCTAACTGTACAATGGTTACTACCAGTTGTTATGTTGTTTATTGTTGTGACGTCTTTAAATATTCTTTTGTTGTTTGAGTCTGATTTTGCGTCTCCGACTCTAAACTATTTAAATGCGTTTTTCCCCAAAAACAGTTAAAATTACCGTGTTTAAAAAAGAGTACCAATTTTATATGAAAATTATGATTATACTTGTTTATAATTTCTCCAGATAGGTACACTTTGGTCCAAATAATCCAACCCTAGTCGATGTCGTGACAGCTTTAGTGCTCCATGGATATTCTTATCGAGTTACAAGCATAAGCGAGAAGTAAACCTTAGATAGGTATTGTCCATGTGTTGGTTACCAGTAGTTAACATGATGGTTAATTATTTTTTTTTTTGGGAATGATGATGAAAGTTAGCTAAGGGAAATGTTTTTCTTTTGTTACTGAGTATCAACGAGAAGTAAAAAACACAAATTTGACTGGTGGTTGCTGTTATTATATCTTATTCCCTAAACGGTTTAGAAATAACTATTCTAAAATTTGAAGTTTAGTAAAAATATTGAACCAGTTATGCAGATATTAAAGAAAAGATACGGTAGATTGTGTTCGAAAGTAATAAAGCAGCATGATATTCTGCCACTCGAGTCTGAAAGAATTGTACTTTCAGATAAAACCTGTTTTACTAAAATTTAATCTAATTTACTTTTAATAAATTTCTGAATATTCTGAATTCGTCGTTCTTTTTGACAATGATAGACCTTGTTCTTCACCATCCACGGATGATCGAATAAATTAATAAAGTCCAAAAATAACAAAAGAAGAAGTTATTTATGCAGTAAAAGCTCAGAATAACGGAAAAGCCACCGGTCCAGACAATATCAATGTCGAAATACTTAAATTAATTGGAGACAACGAAAGTAAAAGCCTCGACTTAATAAGAGCACTATTCAATAAGATATATGACACAAGGTAAAATACCATCAGTCTGACTAAAATCAACATTCGTAACATTACCAAAAAAATCCAATGCGATGACTATCGAATATTAGGCATGATGTCTCATGTCTCATGTGAATTTACAAGAAGTGTGAATATCAGATGAGTGACACTCAATTCGGATTTCGAAATGAATTGGGAACACGAGAAGCTCTTTTTGCCTTAAATGTGTTAACACCACGATGTAGAGAGATGAATGCAGATGTCTATGCATGTTTTATTGATTATTGAAAAGCATTTGACTGCGTTAACCATCAAAAGATAATCGAGATTCTGAGAACAACTGAAAATGACGAACAAGACTTGCGAATTATCTTAGAACTATATTGACACCAAACGGCAACAATTGAAATAGAGCACACAACATCCGAAGATATACAAATCCGACAAGGAGTGCGACAAGGTTGCGTCTTATCACCACTATTATTTAATCTATATTCGGAATCTATATTAATAAAAGCATTAGACTAGGTTCAAGGTGGAATCAAGATTAGCGGAACCAACATCGACAACATCAGGTACGCTGATGATTTCGTCCTAATAGCAAACAACTCACAAGAACTACAAAATATAATAAATGCGGTAGTTTGTCATAGCGAAATGTTCGGTTTACATCTAATTGTTTCCAATACTAAAATTCTAGTATTTTCGAAGATACCAACAAACGTACATTTGTACGCCAAGAGACAAATAATCGAACAGGTAAGGTCCATAAAATATTTGGGGGCAAATATCAACAGACAGTGTAACCCAAAAAAATAAATCCGGTCAAAAATCGAACAAGCGAGGAAAACACATGAACACATTTTTTACAAGATCAGACCTTAGTCTAGAGCTCACAATTTGAATGATCAGATATTACGTTTTCTCTGTTTTGCTGTAAGGCTGTGAAAATTAGACAATGTACTCGGAAACAGAAAAAAGAATAGCTAGATGCCTTTGAAATGTATATATAAAGACGAATGCTGAGAATTTCATGGGTACAAAAAGTTACCAACGGTGAGGTACTTCGGCGCATGAGTAAACCAAAAGAATTACTAAGCATAATCACTGAGAGAAAAATACAATACTTGGGTCATGTGTTGAGAGGTGAAAGATATAAATTACTCCAAATCATAATGGAAGGTAAAGTGCAGGGCAAAAGATCAGTTGGAAGACGCAAGAACTCGTGGCTGAAAGACTTGACGAGATGGTTTGATCGCTCATCCACAGAAATCTTTCGTGCAGCAGTTTCCAAAGCTACAATTGTCATTCGGATCGCCAACCCCCTAAAGAGCGCAATAAGAAGAAGAAAAAAGTTCTGAAACTATTTTCTTGTAACATTTCTTTCTATTATGTATATTTAGTGAGAATAAACCACAATTTGAATTGAAAATATTTTGAGGCCACTTTGGAAATCGTTCTCTACAAATTAATGGTTTAATTTTTTAATTATCTTAAAACTGTTGACAAATTTTGTCAGTGTCTCCATCTTCCTCTCTCTATCACTCTCTAGTCATTGCCTTATTACTGCGAACATCCAGTTTTTAATTCTTACTCTGGTTTTATTATTCTCGTATAGGCTCTTTAACAGAGCTGACCGATGATCAAGATCTAGCATTTGGTGTAGAATTTTCAATACAACTTTCCAGTTTACATAGTCTAATACCTTTTGGTATTCTAGAAAGCAAATAATCATGGAAATTTTAAATTTTCGAGCTTTTTTAATGAGCTGCCCTGTATTCAGGGGCGGCTGGTCCTATGAGGCAGGTGAGGCAGTGCCTCACCAGTATTAATCGACTATTTACGTTCTTTAACTACAATTTAACTTTTTGGAATTTTCTAAATAACTTTATTTTCATTATGATAAAAAATTAAAATAGGTACACCCCTGATGTCTTATCTTTGTATATTTCTTCATAATCTACGGGTCGGACAAGGGACAAGCTTAAACCACAAAATATTAAATAAACAACGGCGCCTATCATCTGTGCATCTCATTCTCTCTTTAAAAATTATAGCCGAGGCAAGCCTCACGGCATTGCTCTGTCTAGCATATTAGACATCACATTATGTAGCGAAATTCAACATGATTTATTTATTTTCTGCCCACTATTTCACCGAACAGGAGAGGCAAGCCTCTCTCGTTTGGTGTAGTTCTTTTAATTAGCAGCGTTGCCGTTTTGGTACAAAGGTACCCAATTCGCTACATTTTTTCCCTCGGGGTATAAAAGTACATTTTAAATAAAACATAGATTTTTATTTGAAAATTGTAACAACATTGGAGTATTTTCCTTTAGTAGATGGTACTATACATATTGTTCTGTTGTTTTCCGATTTAACAAACAATATTTTTTTTCTATGTATTTACCAGATTAGCAACTTTGGTACATTTTGGAACATTTCTGCAAAATTGTTGTAGTAAGTAGTAGTTAAATTACTTCCTGTTGACCTGTTGGTGCGGCAGGATCACGTTTGACGTATCTCGTGTTGTTTTTCATTAAAAAAAACAGTAAGATTACATGTTATATAATAAGTGCAATTCTAATTAAGTTTTTTTAATAATTTTGGTGGGTTTGTTTTTGTCTGCAGGATTTTCGGTTTTAGTGAAAAATGGATTTAGCACCGAGCACTTCGTCACAACTTTCCCAGGTAAATGTAAATATTCGTAATACTTGTAATCTCGTAAATTTTTTAGTCAAACAGCAGAATTTTTCAAGTCATTCATATGAAGATAAATTATATATAGTTAAAGTAGTAAAACGACCTATTCCAGATTTAAGTAAACATCTTGTTTCTATCGGTGGCGTCGGAAAACCAAATCGGGGATTTCAAAATGCATGGTACGAAAAGTTTGACTGGCTTACGGGTAGTATAACATTAAATAAATTGTTTTGTTGGCCATGCATTTTATTTGCCACAGCTAATACTAGCGACAAAGTTTGGTTCAAAAATGGTTATACTGATTTGAAAAATTTGTCTTGGAGTCTATTGTTACACAATAAAAGTTCTCAACATATTACATTGAATTGCAAGCTTACTCTTATGAGAAAACAAAAGCAAAATATCGCTACAGCACTAGACAATTCGCGTAAAATAGATATTGAAAATTTCAATGCTAGGGTTAAAGAAAATCGGCAAATTTTAAAAAGCCTTACAGATATTACGTCACACCTCTGTATGCAAGAGTTACCGTTTAGGGGGCATGATGAATCTAATGAATCTTTAAATTGCGGGAATTTCAAAGAGCTAGTTGTTCTTGTTAGTAAATTTGACACTAATTTAAAAACATTTTTAGAACATGATAATGACTCTAGATCAGTTTTTTCTGGGACATCTAAAACCATACAAAATGAATTAATCGATTCAATTGCTTTTGTTATAAATAAAAAAATTGAGGAAGAAATTTCAAAATCATTATTCTTTTCCTGGCAGGTGGATGAGACTACTGATATAAGCTGCCATTCACAACTATCCATTATTTTTCGTTACGTAATAAACAATAAACCAGTCGAACGATTCATAGGATTTTACGATGTAAGTTCCGGGCGTTCTGCTCAAGATTTATTTGAATTTTGATCTACCAAATTTGATCGTGAAGAAGATGGCACTAGATTAGCAGTCGCCATTTATAACACTTACTAACAAATCTCCCAGATAAAAAATACCTACTAACCCCCAAAAAAATATAAAAATCCCAAAAAATTAATAAAAAATATATAAATTCAAAAAAAAATATAAAATAATAAAAAATTCACAAAAAAATTATAAAAATACAAAAAGGCCACGGGAGAGGCCACCTAGATCCTTGAGGCTACAACTTGGCCGCTAACCAAGGTGCAGGTTCGAGGATTACAGCTCCCTCGTTTTTCGTTCGCTTTTATCTCACGATATGAGATTTCATGATAAACGGGAATAAGTCACTTAACGACACCTTGGGTATGATTTAAGTTACATTTATGAGCACCCTATTACACATGGTGCTCATAAATACAGCTCAATCGCGGACTTTTTCAAAAAGCAGTCAGCCCTTATGTTGCACCTTCAGTGCACATAAGGGAGGGTGGAGGAGGGCTTAGGAGAGCTTTGAGGTGAGGATGACTTTTGTTGATCCGCGCGCGTATCGTCAGAAGTCCTTCTCACGCCAAGTCATTGTTTGCTGGCGCGAGCAATGCCTCCTTAGCCGGATATGACTGGAGCAAAGAGAAGCTAACCATAATAATAATAATTTTCCTTAAGTGTAGTGTGCCTCACCAGCTTGTACTATCACGAGCCGCCCCTGCCTGTATTGACAATTTTCTCCCACGTGCATGAGATATTTGATGATTTTCAATAGAATTTTACTTGTGGGTGTGAAATTAATGCGATGGTTCGGTAGTGACTGCATTTTGTAGTTGCACATTTCTTAAGAATTGTAGTCAATAGCATACAGGACCATTTACCTATTCTCCATATCTGATTGCACAATGTCTACATTAATTGGAGACAAGGTTCACCTATGTTCTGTAGCAGCTCTGCTGTGATATGGTCGAAAACAAATGATTTATTTATTTTAAGATGCTGGTGCTGATGCTTATATAGCTGGTGTGATGTTTAGCTAGGTGGAATGATAATGATAGACGTTTCCTCTTTATGGAGTTCTGTGCAGAATTTATTCAATGTCTGCATATTACCTGTTTCATCTTCTATAGCATAGTTTTTGGATTTCAATTCCAGAGCAAGCAAAGCTTCGCTTTCTGAAAAAGATCTCTTGTTTTATTTCGATGTACGTGGATTTCTATTTCTAACACGGAATTATTGCGAGAAATGAGCAAAGAATGCGAAATATTAAACACAATAAAAATAAGAAAGTTAAAATGTCTGGGACACGTAATGAATGGACAGCAATATAAACTGCTAAGGCTGATAATACAGGGAAATATAAGAGGCGGAAGAAGTATAGGAAGAAGGAAAGTGTCATGGTTGAAGAATTTAAGGGACTGTTTTAAATGCAGTTCTATAGAACTCTTCAAAGCAGCTGTAGAAAAAGTAAAGATAGTGATGATAATATCCAACCGTCAAGTGGGAGACGGCACTTAAAGAAGAAGGATTTCTATTTCCTGACAGATGTTAGAAATATATTAATCATCTTTATCTCACGACATCACTATTAATTTTAAGTTACCTTCTTTGTGCTATAATTTCCAATGTTTGGTTACTGATCTGTGGTTTACGACTACTGCGTATCTTGCGGATTAACGACATTGATTAGCCGGATCTAATATAGCAGAAAGGATTAACATCATCTTTGGAAGTACCGATTGTTCCACTTCAAACTGGGTTTATTCGTTCTTTGGAAGTTATCAGTTCACTTTCAGTTAAGATATAGAGTCGAAGAGTTGGCTTGTGCTTGTTTCTAAAACGTATTCAGAAAACAGCTACTAAAAGTTGGTGATAGCTTCCACAAACTGCACCTGGACAAGATTTTGCGTTTGTAACTGAATACTTTCACTTTAAATTGATCATTATAAAATATATCTTATTCCTTGTTATGTCCCTCGGGAATTTTCAAGCGTAGAATGATCGTGTCAAAAACAGCTACGGAGGCTCTATTAGGCCTGTCCCCCTTGCATTTGATAATACAAGAAGAGGCAAGATTGGAAGCCTACAGTATAAACTAATCTCTGCAACTACACAATAAAGGGACAGGGAATATGAGTATTACAAGGACTGTGACGAAAGGTATCTTTAATACAATCTTCGCTTGAGTTCGACAGGATAGTGTCATTACACAACTTCTTTACCTACGTCACGAGTATACATCAGATATTTTTATTTTTATTTATATATATATATATATATATATATATATATATTTATTTAAAGAAAAAGTCGCATCCACCTAATGGTTATTAGCGAGGGATCTATACAATTTTACAATAATAGATATATTACATGGTTACAAAAAAAAAATCCTACAAAATAGTACTAAAAATGTCAACAATTTTGTACAACAAAAAAAAATAAAGTAAAATCTTATGAAACACGTTGATGGCTTTTAAATAATCTATTAAGTTCTTTGAGTATCTATTTTGACCTAGCACAACTGATAAGTTTGAATCTATATTATAAACAGATTGTTGATGATTAAATTTGTCAGATTCAAAGATATGCTTTACTGTTAAGGTTGAGGTTGCTTTACTGTTAAAAAAGATAAGAGTGTATGAGTCTCGTTGGCCTAATCGTAATCGGTTAACTACACTCTGTTCATGACAATTTTTGTAAAAAGATTTAGTTCCTTTAAGTGTATCTTTAATTTGTCGTAGTTTAGACGTTGATATTTGCCATTCGTTATGCCAGACTTCTAAGATTTTTGCCTTAATAGAAATCTTTAAGTCATCTGGACCACACTTTAATATTATTTCTGATTCCGCACTAGACACTGCACTACGCGCTTTTAAGTCTGCTTCTTCATTTCCAGGGATACCCACGTGAGAAGGAATCCATATGAAGTCAACCGTTCTTTCTTTTTCTTGACATGTGTGAAGTTCTGATTTGATCATTTTTTCAATTGGGTGTTTAGGATATACTGCGTTGTTAGTTTTCCACTTTGGAGTAAATTCTTGATGTTTCTGCACATGGTTGAGGTTCGTAATAACTATGGGAAAGTGATCACTTCCATATGTAAAAGGCAATACTTCCCAGTCTAAACCTATGGTTAAGTTAGGATCACATAAAGAAAGATCTAGAACTGATGATTCACCTGTCGATATATTAAATCTAGTAGGGTTGCCATCATTTAAAAAGTTTAGCTGAAAATCTGTAATAATGTTCTCTAATATTTGGCCCCTTAAATTTGTATTTTGTGAGCCCCAAATTGTATTATGGCTATTCAGGTCACCTAAAATTAGGCGTGATGTGGGTATCTGATCAAGAAGTTTGCGGAGGTCTTCGTAACTAACTTGTATGTTAGGAGGCAAGTAAATATTACAGATGTAGAATTTTCTATGTGGTTTTGAAATCTTTACAGCAATGGCTTCGAGATCTGTTATGAGTGGAAAGGCTTCATGGTCTATTGAATTTTTTACCAAGATTGCCACTCCTCCACCAGCGCGATTGGTGTTCGTTCTATCTTTTCGAAAACATTTGAATTGTTTTGGTGAGTATATATTGGAAAGAGTAAGGTTAGTTTCTTGTAGGCATATTATTTCTGGGGAGTATTCTAATTGAATGATTTGTAACATAGGTAGGCGATGTAATAGTCCATCAATATTCCACTGTAGTATAGAGTTGAAAATTATGCATCGAGGGAGGATAATTGACTTTCTGTAATATCGTTACCTAGGTAGTGTTGCAATTTATTTTTAAGACGGATAAAACGGTGTTTCGTAGTGTTGTCGGATATATATGGATAAGATATGGTTAACAGATTTATTAGACCAAGAAAATCACAAAATCATGTTTCATTCATGAACAATTTAAGAGAATCAGGGGTTGGTGCTGTGCATTTGATTTTTTTGGGTTTCTGGGTTTTTATTTTGTGAGATATGGATCGGGGAGTAAATAATTTTGTATTTGTATTTAGATTTTCGATGGGGGGAGATAATGTTTCGTCAATGCTTCGTTTCACAGATGAACAGGGTAAATCTTTCTTGGTTTCCAGTGAAGCTTGTGGGTCCTTTTCTTCCGATGGTTTTACAGTTAAAGTTTTAGTGGAAATGTTCTCATTGGCAATTGTAGTTATTTGCATTTCACCAGGCGGTTGCAAAATTTCTGGAATAGAAAAAATTGAAGATGGTGTCGGAGTAGGTGTAATATTTGGATCACCTACGGCAACTTGATATAATTGGCTTTCAATATCGATTGAAGATTGGGAATTTGGGGTAGAAGTAGGATTCGGTATAGTTGAATTTTGGGCCTGAGTGGTAGATGGAATACTGTTGATGTTTGGACAATTGTTTGAAATATGACCTAATTGCTTACAAGTATAACAAGTCAAACTGTCTTGAGATATGAAAATTCTGTAAGAGGTGTTTTCATAATTGATTTCAATCGAATCTGGAATAGTGAGATTATGTGGACTGACAAATACCTGTTTTCTAAAGCTTAGTATATGGTTATAATCTGGTAGTGTAGCACCGATTTTTAAAAAAGTTATAGGAGAAACGAGGTTTAAGCCCATTTCTTTTAATTCTCGGATAAGTACATCATGGGGATTTGTTGGACTGACGTTAGATAACACTATCCTTTCAGCAGGTGTTATAAGTCTTCTAGCTCGTACGATTTCTCCTTGCACTTTAATAGAAACATATTTCTCCATAAATTCATCTACGCTGGATTTACTATTTAGATACATACATATTCTATTATTAGATATCCGAGAAGAGAATAAAATATTTTTTGGATTAATTAAAGTGCCTAGCGGGATTAAATAATCCTGAAGACGGACGTTATTTATAGCACTAAAAATAATTGATGATCTTTAGTAGGAAATTTCTGCTGTGATGCTGCCAAGGAATAAGATTTGCTCTTTGAAGAGACGTTCTGTATAGTTACATCCGACGACATACCAATTTGTTATTTTTCACAGTAGCAAAAATATAGTACCTCTCTGCCCCAGCAAAAAACAACACTGGTTGTTGTTTATTATTGATAAAATTATAATTATTTGCCATCGATAAACCATCCAACAAACTAATAAATCCAGTTTAGAATGCGTTTTTAAGTTTAACTAATAAGAAATATTTAAACTTACAGTTTTAAATAATGTTGGTAAACTTTAACTGTAATTTATAATGTTTAATTTTCAAAGTTTAACTCTTTAAAGTTTTAACTAATAAAAATATCAAGAGCCGAGACAAACGTCTTGTTCACAAGTTTTGTCCTAAAAAAAAATATATATTGTATTTTATAAATTCCCCGAAAAAATGGTTACTGTAGCAAAAAAAAATTAAGTTGCATTTAAAAATATCTATAAACAGATCAGCAGAGAAGAATGGAGCTATTATTGATAGGGGCCACTCTGCAAGATAGGATTAGAAACGAATATCTACAAGCTAAGACTTAAGTCATAGACGTCATTGGAAGAAGCTGTAACTTAAAATGGAAATGGGCTGGACACGTTGCCACAAGTAAGGATGGAAGGTGGACTCGCAAACTAGTTGAATGGAGGCCAAGAGCCGATAAACGTAGCAGAGAAAGACTACCAATACGATGACAAGACGGCTTACGAGAGACAACAAAAAACTGGATACTGCAAGCACAAGATAGAACACTTTGGAGACAAACAGGGGAGGCCTATGACCAACAGTGTCCAACAGATCATAAACACAATCCAAAAAACTTGAATTTAGTTCACATTCGCTTTATAGTAATATAACATTGCTAACTAGGAAAATTAAGTTCCTCAAACGAAGTTATAAAAAATCTCAGCCAGAATCTTGATACTGAGACTTAACTGAAAACATAATATTACTCACAAAGTTGATATAATGGACAAAAATGGTTAGTCAGTTCACACTTTCAACTCGACATAAGATAAATTATTCAATATTTTGCAATAAAATACGAAAAGAGATTGGTGAGTCCAATGAAGGATTTCCGATGATTTAAGAAACATTTTTATATTCGTATATTATGATCCTTAAAAGTATTCTCTCGAATAAGATCCAAAATACCATTTGATATTGCATCTTTTGTCTTTTTATTACTACTTTTCAAATAATAAAACATTTACACCCCTTGTTATCAAAGGAGCTCTCAATATTCGTGTGGAAATAATCTTAGGATTATTTTCTCTGCTTCGTTACCTATATGCCTTTTTTCAGTGCATTTTAAAATCATGACACCAGGAACAAACTTTTATTGCCTTTGTTTTCGTTCAATTTGTTATTATTCAATTTGTTATTAGATATCCTCTCTTATTTATTTTTGGAGATGCTTTCTGTTGATTTAAAGAGGGTGTATTATCTACAAATCTTGGTTCTTCGCCAGAATTAATTACATTATCTATTACCTTCAGTGTAACAAGGATTCGAAGAATTGTATATAATTTGTTTTACATATACGTTGCTGTTTTTAGGTCCTGGTTACGCTACTCCACTTGATGCCATGAAAACTGGCCCAAAAGAAAAGCTCATGTACGTCGTTTGCATTAATCCAAATGAAGGAGAAGATAAAACCGATCTTTTGGCGACGGTAGACGTTGATCCGGAGTCACCAACCTATTGTCAGGTAAGATATGTTAAGTAAGCAATACATAGTTAATATAGATTCTGCAGTAGATACTTGCTTTTTTAAATTCCAAGTGAATCTTTAGTATAAATAATTCTCTTTTCAGATTATTCATCGCTTAAGAACTGGTCACAAAAACGATGAGCTTCACCACTCTGGATGGAATGTCTGTTCCAGCTGTCATAGTTCCACAGGCTGTTGTAATGGTCTTGTCAGGGACAAACTTATTCTACCTGCTTTGGGATCTGATAGGATTTATGTAGTGGATGTTGGAAAAAATCCAAAGGCACCAGAATTTCACAAAGTAATAACTGAATATTTTTGTACAGTTTATGTAGTATATATATATATATATATATATATATATATATATATATATATATATGTATATATATATTATATATATATATATATATATATATATTTATATATATATATATATATATATATATATATATATATGTATATATTGTTATGATATGTAAAATCGAGAAAAATATTGGTTTGTTTAAAATATTTCAAAATTCAAAAACATTAAAATAATTCAGATAAGTAGGATAATAACCAACAAACATTTCGAAGAAGGAAAGTCTTTAAATTGTTGGATTACCTGTATTAAACAAAATGTAAGCTATGCATAAATTATTTCTTTGTTATACTATACTTGAGTGACCCGCATAATTTTAAGTGAAATCCAAAGACAATTGAACCGGGTTTTTCCAAATACATTAATGGAGTGATTAAGGACAATAGAATAGATTTTATAAAGATAGGTTTTTGTTAGTTTTTAAGAATCGTAGAAAAATATTATTTGTAAATAAGTTTTAGGAAATTTTATAATTATAGGTAAAAATTTGTTTGTTATCGAAATGAAAAAATGGGACGAGCTTTGATTGGCGGAGATTGAAAAAGGTGGGATAGGTATGTAGGAATGGAAGTTTAGCTAGATTTTGGAGAGAGAAAAAATAGTGAGTTGGTTTCCAAGGGTGCAAGGCGAACGGCCGTTTGTTCTCGGGTAGTTTCCCAGAGGTAGGAAGCAGTAGCAGTGAAAGTTTGTGAGTTTTCGTGTAGTTAGTGTATCTGACAGAAGCTGATCCAGTAAAATATTGTAAGTCATATTTTTCTACTTATATTCCAAGAGTCACTGTTCAGGCCAACGAGAGATTCAGTTTATCGTAAAGAAAAGATATTTCAAGAGTCATTTTTCACTCAGGCCAACGAGAGATTCAGTTTATTGAGAGAAGAAGAAGCTAGCATAATTTGAACGATTCGTGCATTTGAAGGAGATCATTAAGGACGATAAACTTGCAATAATTTGTTGTAAGATTGCTGATTACCTAGGGAGCGGCCACGAGTAAATAGTATAGTCTACAAATAACAAGGATTTGGACCACTCATCATCAGAGAGAGATAGTTTTGTTTTCTGCAGTTTTTTCTTTCATTGATAACACAATTTTTACACTTAATTTAGAAAGGATATAAATATTTTGATTAGGAGAGTTAGAATAATATTTGGATTTTGAGATTTCAACTAATATTGTTTGTACCATTAATTTTGAAGGTTCCCGTACGTAGAACAAAATTTTGAGAATCATTATATGAGATTTTGTTTATCGAAAACATTTGAGTGTGAATATTATTTCATTATTTTTATTTCAATATATAGTATTATATCATATGTGTTTTTCATTATTCCGGTATTCTTTGGACCTTACCTTTCACATGTAATAGCATAGATATTGAAGCACTAATTTAACCCTGAGATAAGAGAATTAAAAAGTGTGATAGAGTCATAATCATATCATTTAAATAATTTTAATTAATCAATTAATTAATTAGCTAATAAATTGCTTGGCGCACCAAGACTTTAAATATCACAATAATATATATATATATATATATATATATATATTATATATATATATATATATATATATATATATATATATATATATATGTATATATATATATATCTGTTCTGAAATTTTCCAGTACAATTAAACCTCGAGCTAAGATTAATACTATTATAGGAATAATATTAAACTCAACAGTCTTCCGGGTTGAACCACGTTATCACTGCGCCGAGCTTTCGACATCCTCTTCGATATCTTCTTCAGGGTTTCCGAGGTCTCAGCTTCCCGAGCCCTCAGACACTTCTACACTGATCACTAATGCATTGATTATAAAATCATATCTTTTATCTATATCATATCAAATAAAAATCATATCTTTTATTTATATCATATCAAATAAAAATCATATCTTTTATCTACAACAAAAGCCAAGTGTCTCAATAATTATTAGGTTTATTTATAGGAAGCAGCTAACGGAATTTTAGAAAATAAAACTTGAAAAATTTACGCGTTTTAAATCACCATGTATATTAAATATTATTTTATCCACATAATGTGAAGTTTTATAAACATAGACGATATTAAAAAATTTGTAAAAATGTTTACAATTTTATTATTGTAAAAGGGGTATACAGGGTGTCAAATCAGTCAATGTAACATAAAAAAATTGATCATATCTCGAAAAACACTCACTGTAAGGTATCATAACCCTATATTGAGCAAATCCTTAAGATCAGTAATATCGAAATACATGATAATATATAGGGCGATATATTTAAAATAAGGGACTTTTCGTCAACTTCCGGTATAAGCGTGATAGGAAGCACTAAATATTTTAAATTAATTGGGCATATATAAAAACCCTTAACTTTATATTCAGATACTAATTATGTCAATTATCTTAACTCCTAAATGTAGGTTTATATTGTTTTTAATTTTACAATATACAATATGTACAATATATAATTTTACAATATATATATATATATATATATATATATATATATATATATATATATATATATATATACAATATTATCAGGCAAAAGAATAATATTTCAAATTGAATTTATATTTCCTAGATCATAGAAGGAACCGAGATGAGACGTTTCAACTGCAGGACTCCTCACACTACTCACTGTTTAGCCAGTGGAGAGGTTATGATCTCCATCATGGGAGATAACGAAGGAAACTCGAAATGTGATTTTATTTTATTAGATGGCAAAAGTTTTGAAGTCAAAGGTATGTTAATCATTGATTCTAAAAATAAATAAATAATAATTAGTAGTCGATATAATTAAGACTTTTAAAAGTAAATCTAAGCGAATATGATATTTTTATATATCATATTCGATTCGTTTTATACAAAAGCAGCTGTCAAATATATACTGAAAAAAATAAATAGTAATTGTCAAATTAACGACCCCCAACAGAGTAATAGCTACACACGAAACCGTAAGAATAGACTTAATCTGGGAAAGGATATAAAGTAATATTCTCATTCATGCAAACATTTCATATTTTGTCATACAAGTAATGGTGCCTTAGATTCCGTATTTTGTATACCATGTATATATACAGAGTGTATTTAATAGAGGTGACTATATGCAGCATTTTCGTACATCTTTTCGGAATTTAATTGCATTTCCAAATTGTCTTCTTACTCACTATCCTTCTTCTTTTTCTTTTTTTATGTAGACATGACTCTCTATGTTTTGATTCTATGGCATGACTCTCTATGACTCTCAATGGCTGCGTTCACCAGATCACACCAGATGCAAACATTTTTCACAACTCTTTGCGCTTGTGTGATCTGGTGCAATTAAACTTGTTGACAACGAGCTGAACGGTTTGTTGTGGAGGTGGAGGTTGAGATTTGACATTTTGCTTGGTTGAATCTAACCTAAAATAAATATTCTCAGTTTTTGAATTATTTTTTAATAATAAAAAAAGAAAATGGATGATAACATAGCTAGCCTAACCTAACCATCCAATATTTTATGAACATCTTCGGTAGCTGTTATTTTATACACAAAACCATTATAAATATATTCTATAATTTGTATAATTTCCATTCTCGCCATATTTTTGCTAATAGTCAACAAGTTTAGAAAGTTCAACGTAAATATTTTATGCTTGCAAAAATGGCGATCGCTTTCCAAACACGTTTGACGTTAGCAACACTCAGCAAGCCGTTCAGAAGAATAAAGCGGAAACTGATTGCCAACGTTTGCATCTGGTGAACGCGACCAATGTGTCTCCAGTAAGTTGTGGTTCCATCGTTTTCGAGGTCTTCCTACTAATCGTCTTCTAATGGACTGTCTAATCTCTGACGTCATAATGTGCGAGGATTTTAAAAACCTTTCCAAACATTTCTAATTCGTGCGTATTTATCCCATAAGAAGTTGGAAATATTGGTTTTTTTAATTGTTTAAAGAATAAATAAGGACTTTTGGTTATGAACATTCATGCTGTGCGCTTGATATATTTGTTGTTTGAGAATTTGTGAGGTAGGAATATGCAAGTATTGAGATATTTACTATGAATGTTCATATTTTAAACGTATGTTGTTAGTTGATTAAAACTTTCATTATTTTTTACTGTATTTTAAAATTTTAAGGTATTTTGTTACTGTTTTTTTTTTCAGGATTATTTCAAAATTAATCAATAAATCATTGAATTTATTTACTAAGAAAAAATATGTAAATTATTGTTTTAGTCTTTTTTAAGTGCTAGTGATTTTATCCCCTAGAAGACTAAATATATTCGTTTTCTCGTAGTTTAAATAGTTAATAGTAGTTTTGTTATGATTACTGAAAAATTCAGTGATACTGAATATCTTCAACACATGTTTAGTAGCCATTATATGCCCAGATCTAAAAAATAAACCCAAAAACTAAGAAAATATTCAAAAAATATTTTTTTAACCACTCATTATGGCAATTTAATAAAATAGTTTTTACAAAATGTTATATTACAACTTGAAAAACGAATATCTGTAGTCTTTTACAGGATAAAATTACTGGCAACTACAAAAGAATAAAAAATAATTTAAATATTTTTTAACTTCGTAAATAAATTTAATGATTTATTTTGAGATAATCCTGATAAAAACAACAATTACCTTGAAATACAGTAAAAAAAATATTAAAGTTTTAATCCAACATTAACATAACCTTATAATATGAACATTTATAGTAAAAATCTTAATTCTTCGATACTCTTACCTCACAAATTCACGAACAATAAATAATATCATCACAAAGAATAAATGTTCCTAACCAAAAGTCCTTATTTATACTTCAAACAATTAAAAAAACAATATTTCCAACTTCTTAAGGGACAAATACTCACAAATTAGAAATGTTTGGAATGGTTTTTAAAATCTCCACCCATTGTGACGACAGACTTAGGTAGTCTATTGGAGAACCGTCTCTTGCCGTCGTTACTACTCTATTTGTTGTCATTCGGCTTATTTGATCGTTCCATTCTACTCCTCTATTTCTCACCCAGTTCTTGATGTTCTCCACGTTATATTTACGTTGTATATATGTACTTCTAGCTCTGTCCTATAGTAGGTACCTTACCATCGATTTTTCAAAAATGTTTCATCTCTGATGTTTCTAATATCCTTTTTGTCCTAACTGTGTCAGATTGTGTTTCTGCCGTATATGTCATTATTGATTTGATGATTGTTTTGTAAATTCTGCCTTTCATTTCTTTCCAGATATTTTTGTTTCTCCATATTGTTTCATTTAGGCAACCTGTGGCTCTGTGTGTTCTATTCACTTGATCTTCCTCTTCAGTTTTGAGCTTTGTGTAGCTAGATAATGTGATGCCTAGATATTTAAACTTCATCACTTGTTCTGTCTGACTTTTCAGCTCCAATTTACATATTAGTAAATTTGCTGTTATAACTATGCATTTTTTCTTGTTTGGGGAAATTAGCATGTTAAATTTTCTGGCGGTTATATTAAATTGTTGCAACTACACATACATTTTAATTTAAGTGTGTTACTTTTATTACCTTATCTAACGCCATATGTTTTATCTAACGCCATATGTTGTATCTTAGTATTTTTTATCATAGTGTCTGTTAGCATGATTTGTTATACTGTATCGAATGCTTGTTCATTATCGAAGAACTGAATACATGTTTTTGTTGTTCTGTCATGTGTAAATACTCTTGTATAGATAAATTAACCGAATCGTGTAAAATGATATCAAATTTATTAATTTGAAGTTTTAATATGTTTTGGGGTTTTCTCTCTTGGGTAAAAGAAATAATAACGTTGTTGATTTAATCTTATGAAATCTTGTTTGTTTTATAAATTGATTAGCTACATTTTTTTCGTATTGCATTACACTACATATTCATAAAAATATAACGGATAAATACGTTTTGTTCTTTCCCTGATTTCACTTCATTTTCACCATTACCAATTTTTTTAAGATTAATCCTAGATATTTGCATGTTTCTACACCATTGAGTTTGTTATTTTCTAAGTCGTTTTTTCATCTTTGCCCACGACTAGATATTCACATTTTATGTATTCCTTGTTAGATTCGCCGCATCATATTCTTTTGGTAACTTTCTTTAAAACCTTGGTAACTTTTGCAATCATTATGTGGCCATCCGGAAAGAAGAGTATTTAAAAATATGTCATCTTGCACCGTTATTCCTAGCAACGAGAAAGCAGTAGAATTTAATACATCTGCATCCATGTGTTTGATCGACCTCACTAAAGCATTCGATTGTATGTATTAGACTACAAGATGTGATTGAACTTTTACAGAGGGAGACATAACAGCTACTATAACACAGATAATAAAGGATATCTTATCACAAAACAAGAATAAAAATAGGAACTGAACTAATAGAGGAAGTCAACATTCAATCACGGGTTATTGACAGGGCGATAGCTTGAGCCCGTTATTGTTTAATGTGATATTGATAATGGAGAAACTAATAGAAGATGTAAAAAAGTCAGGAACAGAGTACAAAATGGGCAACAGAGCAATGAAAATTCTATGCTACGCAAATGACGCAGTAATAATATCAAATTAGGATTAGGAATTAATTACTATTTATAACTGGGAATAAGCCACAATTAAAGATAAAAAATACGTTTATTGACGTTTCAATTTCCAATTCGGAAATCGTTCTCAAAATACAAACAGTAAATTAAACAAATTTTGTTTTTTGTTACATAGTGAAAAAATTCTTCTAATAATTTAATTTTATCTGACTCATTTATATTGACAATTCAGACATACATTATGCATTTTAAAGTAGACGACTTTAAAATGATATTGCCAATATTGTTGAGTTGCGCTCCTGGGACGACTTTACTATAAGATAGTTCATTCGATTACATGAAATCAACTTTAACTTGAGAATATCATAAAAATTAAAGATGTTTTAACAAGTTATCAGAGAGGATTAATTACACCTCATTACAGTAAGACTCCTCATTTTTATGGAGTACCGAAAATTCATAAAACGAATATACCACTTAGACCCATTTGTAGTACCATGAATTCTCCTTGTAGTGAACTATCAAAATTTTTATTAAATATTTTAAAACCTTATACAAATAAAAATGACACATTCATAAAAAATACACAACATTTTTTAAATAAATTATCAAATATTGAATTTAATTCAAATAATACTTTGGTAAGTTTTGACATAAATAGTTTATTTACGAATGTGCCATCAAATAAGACTTTAAGTATAGTCAAGAGAAAATTAGAGAGTGATGATTCATTGGCAACTAGAACAAGACTAAACATATCGGCTATAATGGAGTTATTAACATTATGTACTGATAATACATACTTTCAACTAAATAACGAATTCTATAAACAAAATTTTGGTCTAGCAATGGGCTCTAGTTTATCTCCATTCTTAGCCGATATATTTATGGAACATTTTGAAACAAATATCATTTCTAAACAAAATTTCAAACCCACAGTATGGTGGAGGTATGTAGATGATGTATTCTCAATATGGCCTCATGGATCAGAGTTGTTGGACACATTCCTAAATGATATAAACGATAAAGAAGAGACAATAACATTTACCATGGAAAAGGAATATAATAACACGCTACCTTTCCTGGATGTTTTAATCTCTAAGAACGATACTGGATATGAGACTCAGGTGTATAGAAAACCAACACACACCAATAGATATTTAAATTTCAAATCAAATCATAATATTAATGTAAAAAAGGGAATAATTAAATCCTTATACGATAGAGCCAAAATTACTTGCTCTAACGAAAATTCGTTCTTGGAGGAGAAACATTTGTTAACATCTGTTTTATTAAAAAATGATTATCCTTTATCGTTTATAAATAAGGAATTTTCAACAATCGATCGAATAGAACAGAACAACTTAGAACGAGATCCTACAGCATACACAAGGAATAATATGAGGAAAGTAACAATACCGTACATAAAAGGATTATCAGAAAAACTTAAAAGGATAGGAAATAAATTCAACATTTCAACAACATTCAAAACAACAAACACGTTGAGATCTATTTTGTCCAAAACCAAACCTAACAATGAACAAGAAAGGACAAAGAATTGCATTTATAAAATACCTTGTGAATGCGATCAGTTTTATTTAGGTGAATCATCAAGGCCATTAAATGTTAGAATAAGTAAACATCAATCTTATATTAAAAATAGAGAATTTGATAGATCTCAAATATGTAAACACGCATAGGATAATGAACATAGGGTTCAATGGAATAATTCAAATATAGTCCTAAAAGAAACGGATGTTAAAAAAAGAAAAATCAAAGAAGCGGCTCTAATTATGCTAAATGAGGCCAATTGTGTCGCAAATTCCTCGGCAGAATGTAGTAGGATCTGGTTACCAATATTGAAAGAGGAAGTTATTAATAAGAAAATACCAGTATTAGTAAGTCAGTAACATATAGAGGATACATCATTTATGTTTTTTAAATAACGTAACATATAAAATCAGAATTTTGATGTTTGTTGAAGGTAAACTAAATTCACGAACAAATACTTACAATGTCGGGATAGTATTATGAGGTTTTTTTCCTGGTTTTTCCCTCATAATTTACTATGGAATCACTAACAGGAGAATTTTACTGTCATCATGTCATGTGTTTGTCTTTTTAAAGACGAATTACATGCTATGATTTTTTCTGACGGATATTCTCAAGTTAAAGTTGATTTCATGTAATCGAATGAACTATCTTATAGTAAAGTCGTCCCAGGAGCGCAACTCAACAATATTGGCAATATCATTTTAAAGTCGTCTACTTTAAAATGCATAATGTATGTCTGAATTGTCAATATAAATGAGTCAGATAAAATTAAATTATTAGAAGAATTTTTTCACTATGTAACAAAAAACAAAATTTGTTTAATTTACTGTTTGTATTTTGAGAACGATTTCCGAATTGGAAATTGAAACGTCAATAAACGTATTTTTTATCTTTAATTGTGGCTTATTCCCAGTTATAAATAGTAATTAATTTACAATGCCACAAGAAAATAGCTTCAGAACAATATTAGGATTAGGAAGATGACCTACAACGGATGGTCCACGCTGTGGAAGCTAACGCAGAAAAGTTTAACCTGAAAATATCAGAACTAAGGATTTTTTTGAAACGTGAATTGATTTAGATTCATTGAGTTTGATTTATCATTTTTTAGTCCAATTATGGATTTTAGTCAATTATATTTATTGACAACTGTAATTATTCTTCTGCTTCTTTGCTGGTATCACCTACTGCTGGATACCGTTAACATCTGCAAAGGTGGCTGGTGGCTATAGTAGAATTTTCTAGTCCAGATATGTCTTGTGTGTATAACAGGTAGAGGACCGGACCTAATACGCTTCCTTGAAGGACTACTACTGCAATTTCTTTTAGATCTGTGCACACGTATTCTTGCTTAATTCTGAAATGTCTGTCAGATATGTATGATTGCAAAATTTCTGAATATTGTTTAGGCATAAGAATTTTGATTTTGTAGATTTAAAGTTCATGCCATACTTTGTCGAACGCGTAAAAGCTTAGCTATGTTAAAAATATTGTATTGTAGAGCAGATTTTCTTTTCTTTTGATTATTTTTTTTTGTTTACAAGCACTGAATTTGGTGTTAAATCTTCTATTTCATTCCACAGTCCACTTTTTTTCTAAATAACGTTAAACTCTTTTTTGGGGCTATTTTTAAACAAATTATTTTTATTAGTGGATCTTTAGGCTCTTCAAGGTTGTTTGTATTTAATGTCTGTATTTATTAGGTTTTGTGTCATTCTTGAATGTAATTGATCTAGGATCGATATTACCGCTATTTATCTGTAATTTTTCTAATCGGTTTTTGTGCATTTCTTATGTATTGAGGAGATGAATGATTGTTTACATTCTTCTGGAACCACTTCTTCGTTCAAACCACTCTATAATAACTTACACCGCATTTCAAATAGCTTCGACGTTCCATATCTAATCAGCTTTGAGTATATTTCTAATTTTGATTTTTTTTTTATTTTGACTATTTGAGTATCTTCTAATTTTTCTATTGATAGGTCTACCTCTCCTATGATTTATACACGTTAACTTGTTAGCAGAAATGTATTTCCCGTTCCTACCAATAAATCCTTGTGATTATAGTAAATGGTATAATAGTATAATGAACTTATATTAAAAGGGGAATTTGGTTTTGTTCCAAGGTCACTAAATAATTTATTGATGAACTTTATTTGCGTTGTTTATAAAAGTGTTTGTTGTTATTTGTTACACTAGTAAAACTTTGCAACTTCTTCTTCTTAACATGCCATACACCAAAGTGCGTAGGTGACTATCTCATTACTAGAACTCTGTTCTTGGCGGCGTGACACAGCTCGCCTGTATTGTGTATTCCTGTCCATTCTTTAATATTCCTTAACCAGGATCATTGTTTGCGGCCGGTTCCTCTCCTACCTTCGATCCTCCCTTGTAGGATTAACTGTGGTATTTCATATTTTGCTCCTCTCAATATGTGCCCAAGGTAACCAATCTTGCGTTTTTTAATTAATTCAAAGAGTTCTCTTTCCACGCTGGCTCTCTTAAGGACGTCATCGTCTCTTCGAACTCTATCCACCCAAGGTATGTGCATCATTCTTCTCAATGACCACATTTCAAATGCTTCAAGTTTGTTGATAGATGTTTTTTTCAAAGTCCACGTTTCCATGCCATAAAGCAAGATGGACCATATGTAGCACTTGACCATTCTGTAGCGTATTTCGAAATTTAGGTTTTGATTACATAGGAGCGGTCTGAATTTCACAAAACCTTGTTTTGCCATTTGTATTCGGGTTTTTATCTCGTGTTGTGGATCCGATTGGTCATTCATTGTGGTGCCAAGGTATTTAAAAGTTTTCACGCGTTTTATACGATCGTCACCTATGCATATTATCGGGTTTTCTGGACGGTTTTTGCTAATGACCATATATTTCGTTTTCAAAATGTTGATTTTGAGGCCATATTTTTTACCTATGTTAATCACCCTATCAAGTAATAACTGCTGATCTTCCAAATTATCAGTTAGAATCACTGTGTCTTTTGCATAGCGTAGGTTGCTAATTGGTATGCTGTTCACCTTAATGCCTAATTCCGTGTCTTCTAACGCTTCCGCAAATATATTTTCAACATATAAATTAAAAAGCATCGGAGAGAGTATGCAGCCTTGGCGGACACCTTCCGGATTTCAAATTCATCCGTATATTGGTCTTGATCAATCCTCACCTTTGCCATTTGGTTCCAGTATAGATTCTGATTAATTCTGATCTCCTTCTGGTCAATGTTGGCCCTATGTAGTAGTCCCATCATGATATCATTTTTAACATTGTCAAATGCCTTCTCGTAGTCGATGAAGGTGAGGTAGACATCTTTTCGTTGATCTAAGCAGTTTTGTATTAAGGTGTTCAAACATAAAATTGCCTCTCTTGTTCCTAGTCCTCCCTTAAAACCGAATTGTGTTGACCCGGTAAGTTCTTTTAGTATCTTGTACATTCTTGAATGTAATATCCTAAGGAAGAGTTTCAGCAAGTGACTCATTAAACTGATTAAGCGGTGTTCACTTTGCAACTACTACTTTTTATTTTTGTATACATTACGTTTGTGTATATTTCGGTAATCACATTATTAGTCCAATCAATGAATGTAAAATACAACGTATCTTGTAAATGTAAAATACCAGTGCCTGGTAGACCATTTTATTGCAATCAACCACCCACTGTCTAATAGATTGTTTAGTTTATTTCTTGCATTCGCACGTTATGTCCACTTCATTTGCTCTCAAACTAACAACCTATTTATTATAGACAGGTGTAAGTGTGAGATCTGGATTATGCAATGTAGTTAAATTAAAATCTTCACAGTCGTCCAAAAATGTTAAGCTTTTCCTACCCGGTAAACAATGTACTATTACTTGTGAGTTCGGATTTTTCACATTTTTATATACTTAAATTTGTATTGAATTTTTCTTTTTTATCTTGATATATTCTTTTGAACATGGTTTTTTGATTTTCTATATTTTTCTCCTGAAAAGCATCTATTTAATCTCCTTTGTATTTACTTATTTGATTTTATTTGCATAAGTTTTTACATTTTGAATGTTTTAATAATATTCTTGTGGTATTGGATACGACTAAGATTTTTTCTGCGTCCATTTAATACCTATTTTGTCTATCGGTGGTCATGTTCTTCTTCTTCTTAGTCGTATTTATGGCTTTGGTCTAATCATGTTGAGTATTTATTAAGTTTTCCACAAAAAGTATATTGGATTCTTCACATTTCACGTTGAAACTTGAAACCAATTTTGACGTTTGACTAAGAAGGACCAACTTTTAATAAGCTAATTCTCCACTTGTAGTGGGACTACTACAGACACCATGAATCCATTATTATTTTTGTTTTTTTTTTATAGGCTACATTTAAATAATTTATTTGATAAAATACATACTTTTTGAGTAATTCGCAGAAAGACCGTTTGAAAAAATTTTTTTTGATAAAAACTTGACTTTCCCACTTGCGAATAAGTCTAAGACTATTGGCTTTCAGAAAAAAAATGTATGAAACTAAAGTTGCTTAAGATTGGTTATATTTTCGTTTCTGGAATTAATCTTAATAGAAATTTTTTATCCTCGAGAACGGTTGGCATCACCCCAGGGTAAAAGCACTCTTCAGCACAGTCATCTTTGAAGTTAAGGTTGAGTATAACCTATAGCCAAATTTTGGTGCAAATTGGTGGGTTCTCAGAAAATTATGCGGGGAAATAGTCATTGACTGAAATAATATTCTTTACTTGTAAGTTCGGATTTTTCACATTTTTATATACTCAAATTTGTATTTAATTTTTCTTTATCTTGATATATTCTTTTGAACATGGTTTTTTGATTTCCTATATTTTTCTCCTGAAAAGCATCTATTTAATCTCCTTTGTATTTACTTATTTGATTTTATTTGCATAAGTTTTTATATTTTGAATGTTTTAATAATATTCTTGTGGTATTGGATATGACTAAGATTTTTTCTGCGTCCATTTAATACCTATTTTGTCTATCGGTGGTCATGTTCTTCTTCTTCTTAGTCGTATTTATGGCTTGCTTTGGTCTGATCATGTTGAGTATTTATATTCCAATATAATTTATATTAATCGATTCATAGTCCGTTAGTATCGCGTTCTAACTGTTTATCAATTCTTCAATTTTATTTAATTTACTAATGATAGCAAAAGATCTGCAGTCAGCAACATTAAATAAAATTAATAAAATAAATTAACAAATAATTCTTATATTTTATTATAGGAACTTGGCTCAAAGGTGAAAAAGCACCCAAATATAATTACGATTTCTGGTATCAACCCTACTTCGACGTTATGGTAGCTACAGAATGGGGTGTTCCAAAAATATTCAAGAAAGGTTTTCAACCGTCCGACACAAATCCCGAAACTTATGGAAGAAGTCTTAACTTTTTCTCGTGGAAAAAAAGAGAATTTATTCAAAGCATTAATTTAGGTGAAGATGGTATTGCACCCTTAGAAGTTAGATTTTTACACAATCCCAAAGAACCACAAGGATATGTTGGTTGTGCTGTTAATGCAAATATCTATAGGTAGGTAGAATAAATTTATAAGTCCAGATAAATGCATGCAAACGAGAAAAAACAAAATTAAAATTAGACAACTACAGATTTCTAGATTCTTGTTGACTTTTACGGCTCTAAAAAACACTGGACGGTTTTGTTTGGGGAAAGGGACAAAATAATGAATTAATTACAATTTAACAATACAATAAAGTACAAATATCGTTATAGGCGTAAGTCAAATAAGTCTGTAGCAAAGATTTTCAACAGAAATTCTCATAGATATAAAGTAAATAGTAGTATGAGGTCAGAATAAAAATGATCACAAAAAAGAATTGCTCAAACTTTAAAGGGAACATAATTACAAGTAGAAAACTAAGGATTGTTATATTGACTCTGTAAAATCTTTGATACCTTTAAACATTAGCGATCATTAGCAATTTTATAAGAAGTATAAATGGATAAGACACGACTACAATATATAATATTTACTAGAACCATTTAGACTTTATACAAACTGGAAGCAGAAATAATAAACTTCACCATTACCATTGGTTCAACGATCCTTGTCAACTAAAGTCAAAAGTCTAAGTCAAAATTTCACATCTATGTACTTTAACTTATTCCATGTATCTGAATCTAAATTTCCCTTTTGTCTTTCTTCTATTAGTGTGTGCTTAGTTAGTTTCTAGAGCATTTCATGTTTCTGCATCCATTACACATGGACTACAGAGAGTTCTTCTTTCTGTTATGTAGTAACATTTGGTGTACTAATGCTTTCAATTTGTCGATTTCTTGGGCCTGAAAATTGGGCTGTAACTGTCCAATTTTTATAAATGTAACGATTTGTATTGCCTTATAAATTTTGAGTATGCGCCAGACATAGTTCTCCTTAATGTCTAGAATTTTTCTTCAATCTCCAATCAAACTCCAATCTTTTTTTGACGTTTGTTGACAATGCCTGTCTCCCATTCGTCTGTTTTACTGATTTAGGGTATCAAGAGTTTTATCTACAACAGCAAAGCAGTGTCACCGTGGAAATAAAGAATAAGATTTTAGTATCACGAGAATTTCAGCAACTTTCCATTAGTGAGGAAATTGATTATGGATTGGAGTTGCATTAAATACTTGTGTCAGTGTCTTTGTTGTTTTTTCGTTAATATTCTGTAATGTTTTTCAGTTATTAGGTAATATTCAGGGGCTTTTCTGGAATTAATTTCGTTCATTATTATATGGGATATTTCTCTAAAAGTAAATTTTCAAATTGGCTAATCTTCTGATGAGGTGTTAAGAGAAATTTTGCATTTTTTTATTAGTTTTTACGTCAAATGCCTTTGCCTTTTTCCTGTTATTTCTGGTCCAGAGTCCAGAGTTGTCTCTTACTGGTTGTATTTGTTGTGGAGATTGTTTAAATGTTCGTGTTCTACGCCAGAGAGAATAATCTGTTGCTTTTGTAAATGTTAGACTATCCAAGTATGTATTTATAGTTTGGTTTTTAATCGTATGTAGTAAAATTGTTTTTAGTTCTTTTAGTGGCATTTTTTGCCAAGTCTCCTTTTTTCTGCGAGATTTCTCTAACCGCAATTGGGTTTTCATGTTTATATGTATTGTTATTAGTAAATGGAGTTGCCTACCAAGCAGCAGTTTGGATTCTGAATGTAATGTTTTTTAGTGTCACTTCTATATTATTATACTGTGATTTGAGGGAAATATTTAATTCAATTGTTTCGTTTAGTTTGTCTCTAAAAGCAACCCAATTTGTGTTTTTGTTGGATATATGTGGATCTTTTGGTTTTTACGCTATCTCAGCGAAGTAGATTAACTGAATTGGAAAATAATCGGATGAAAGATCAAAACTGGATTCTATTTTTGTCTGGTCATAATATCAGATGTCTGGTATTAATACCTTTAGTAATAAAGAATTCAATGGTATATAATTTTTTTTAGGAACTGAAGGCCAGTATGTAGATTCGCCTAATTTCTATCGAATATAGGCTGTTGTCAGTGATAATCAGCATCAGTTATCTGCCTTTTGCGTTTATCAATCGGGATCCCCATAGTGTATTCTTAGTCTGTATTACTTTACTTTTCAGTGCTACTGATGTGGCTTGTACCTATATGTTTCTTCTTATTACCTTCCAGTTCATAATGTTTTATAGAATTGCGTATTACATGTAGTTGCTGTTCCCCATGGGCGGTATTATCTAGGTGGTTAGTGTGATAGATATTATATTTTGGTATTTTTAAGTAATTTTTACTTGTAAAATATCTCTACAACTAGTAAAATATCAATATTATTATTAATTATAAATATTTTGATTTCTTAAGCATGTGAATTCATTCCGTTGGCATTCCATTATGCTGTCTTGAACAGCTGTGTCATCATTTCGATATTTTAGCGACAAGTGTTGTGATCAGGTTCATCATTGTTCCCATTTGTGTTATCTCTTATCATTACTTTCATCTCGGAGAGATCAGAGTGCTGAGTACTGACTGATTAATTTGGTTGATTTATATTATTAGCAGCATGTGTTTACTGAGATGTATCCTATGCGTAAGTGACCCTTGGATTTGTAGATTGTTATGCTTTTCTGTTTATGTTGGTTGAAGTTTTGTCTCTTGATCTGGAGTATGTCTCTTATTCTGGGGTTTTTTGTTCCAATTCCTTATAAATGTTGCAGCCTTTGTAGTTTGTTGGATGGTTTTCCGAACAATTTACGCATTTTACCATGTTATTTTTTACTTTTCTTATGCACTGACTACTTTGGTGTGGTTCTGTGCATTTTACACATCTTAAGCTGCGTTGCGGGGTAAAATTAAAGGAAAAGGAGCCCCAGGACGAAGAAGAATATCCTGGCTTGCTAACCTGAGAGCATGGTATAGAAATACCTCAACACAGCTATTTCGTATAGGAACCAACAAAATCATCATAGCCAGAATGATCGCCAACGTTCGGAGCGGACAGGCATCCTAAGAAGAAGAAGCTGCGTTGGCAGAATTTTTTTATGTGGCTAAATCTCTGGCAACGAGTGCATTGAGGTATAAGCCTTCTTGTATGCGGGGTTTAAATATTACACTCGTATTTATTAAGAATTTTATTTCGTGTATCTTCTTATTATTTTCATTTCTTTTTAAATCCACAAAGCACATAGGTAAGGGCTCTTCTGTTTTATAATTTTTGATGATCCATATTTGTTCGACTTCATGTCCCAAAACTTCTATGTTATTTTTAATTTGATCTGGGTCGGTCGAATGATGTATATTCTTTAGTACAACCCTGAAGTTTTTTTCTAGTTTTATGTCTAGGTTTATACATATGGAACTCTGTTTTCTTTTCTATAAGGGCTTTTATTTTAGAATAAGCTTTTTCGGATTTTGGTTGTACTTTGAGTTGTTCTACCCGTAAGGCTTTTATTATGTACTGATCCGGACATAACTTGTTAATGGACATATCTTAATAGAATCGTGAGAGGATTGATATCTTCTACTTTATATATAAATAGAGGAGGAGGTTTGGCTCATTTGTTTTCTCAGTAGTTGTATCAGTTGAATTATCTTCAGATCTAAGATTGTTAAATATGTTATCGTATTTTTCTTGGTACCCAGTCAGTAATCCTTCATTGTAGTTTGTCTTTGTTTTTTTTAATGTTTTGTATATCGCTGGTAGATGGAGTATCAGCTGAATATATAATTATTTGATGTGTTTGTTCAACTGATATTGGTTGGAAGTTTGACGTAAATGTATGTTGTTATTGCTAAGGCATCGTGGGAGGAATTGGTACTATTGGATGTTGGTAGGGTGTTAGCGTTTGATTTATCAATAATTGTCAGTTTTGGTAATAGCATATAGCGGGATTAGTTTGCACAAGTTGCATCATATTTTCTTTACATTTTCCATATTTTCCATTTATTCGAATTACCCTGTATAAGTTAAAAATTGTGATATTTTCATACTCACAGTAAGTAAATCAGTTAAAGAACTGGAATTTATTTGGACACTTTTTAACACATTTTAATTGCCCGGTAATTATTAGCGATATATGCTATAAGAAATCACTTATGTGTTTTTTCTACTTGTTTTTTGACAAAGTATCGACCTCACTGTTCGGGCTCTGGAAGCCGAATGCTCGGGTCATGTGTTGAGAGGTAAAACATGTGAATTGCTTCAAATGGAGATGGTTTGACCGCTCCTCCGCAAATATGAAAAAGAACAAGACTAGAAAGAGGTTGTATAATTAAGTTATATGAAGGGATATTATGGGGTTGGTGTGATAATGTTATTATAGGATATACTGGCTTGGAGATTACTGGTTATATTTGGTAATACTTAATTACTTGCGATATACTGGTTGGATTAATTTACAGCAGCCTAAGGAAAAAAAAAATTCTAACGTAAGCCGTAGAGAAAGTTCTTTCACAATAAAGATGTATTGAGTAAATTTAGGGTTGATTTAGTTGCAGCCACATAGATGTAATATCCATAATAGAGCTTGAAATGAATTAGTGATCTGTAAACTTTCAGTAACGTAGTTTTTTACACAAGGATAATGTGAGAGTGTTTTATGTATATTAACTTTTTTATGCATACTCATTTATTTTCCTGAATGTTTTGTTTCCAGGCTAATCTTGAATCAAATATTAGCCCTAACATTTTTCTAATTACTATTTATAACTGGGAATAAACCACAATTAAAGATAAAAATACGTTTATTGACGTTTCAATTTCCAATTCGGAAATCGTTCTCAAAATACAAACAGTAAATTAAACAAATTTTGTTTTTTGTTACATAGTGAAAAAATTCTTCTAATATTCAATTTCACTATGTAACAAAAAACAAAATTTGTTTAATTTACTGTTTGTATTTTGAGAACGATTTCCGAATTGGAAATTGAAACGTCAATAAACGTATTTTTATCTTTAATTGTGGTTTATTCCCAGTTATAAATAGTAATTAATATACAATGCCACAAGAAAATAGCTTCAGAACAATATTAACATTTTTCTATTATCAACAACCGGTAAATTAAAGTTTTTAACAGTGACAGTGACAAAATTAAAAACTAATTAATTCTTCTGCTTATTTTAACAACTGTGGATTTAGAACAGGATAGGAGAGGGTAAATCCTAGAGGAGCCTTTTTAGATTATTTACTGCTAATTGCAAAATTTTGCTAGTAGTTACGTTAGATTTATCGTGTCATCGACATATAACACGCGTTTGATGGGTTGGGTGATATTGTAACTTAATCTGCTAATTACAAGAATGAATAAGGATAATGCTTAAAACTAAAACTTAAGGAACTCCTTCATGTTGGATGTGTAGTGAAGATAAAAAGTTATTGTCGGAAAATTTGAATGTTCTACATGTTAGGAAGTTTTTTTTTTGTAAATGCGTGTATGTTTCCAATGAGGTTACATTGAGAAAGTTTGTCAATAATTACGTTTCTAGAAATACTCTCAAATTTGCCTTATATTTCGCAAATAGTTGCTATTAGATCTTGTTTGCTATTCATTACGTTAGAAATATGAAAAATATTTGAAAACGAGTAAATACAACATAAGTTCAGGATATGTCGATCATTTATGTGGATCACCTGCTCACTTTATAATAAATAATTGAAAAGAAAGTAAATACAGGAAGGAACCTTCTTCCAATGTTTATAGACATACAGAAAGCATATGTTGATAAACAAAAGTTAACACAATAAAATTGTTTTTATATCAATACTTTGGTAGATAGTTTACCAAAAATTTAAGAAATACATATATGTTACATAAGTATAGTCACTACGAACATGTTAGAAAATGGAAAAAAAATTAAGGTAAATAAATAGTGTAAAATGAGATTCTTCTAGACAATCTGAAGATGTAGAAGATAATAAATAGTAATTATTTTCAAAGATTAACATGCAAACTACAAAAGTGCTGTGATACCAATATAATAATGTTGGATAATCATATAATGTTTATTAGATTGCTTCCATCAGGAGTTCCATATAATGAAACTCTAGGGGTAGTTTACCTCCTGCATGGGGTTGATTAAAATAAACTCATTGGATACTCATAATTTCTTTATTGGTTCTCTAAGTACAATAATAGAGAGAGTACCCAGTTATGGATGACAACACTAGCTTCAACTGTTAACTCTTAGTTCTTAATTCTTAATAATCTATTCCCGTTATTTTACGAGGCATTTAACTCACGTGCGTTTGTTTATACATTATTATTATTATTATTATTATTATTATTATTATTATTATATAACAAATAAGGGCAGAGGAGCGAGCTCCTATTATGCCCAGAAAGCAAAAATGAACAAAAATAAAATATATCCTTATAAAACTAATACTAATTATAAAGTTAAATACAGTTAAACAAATTAACAAAAATTGAATTGTGACACAATAAATAAATAAATAATGCTGTCCGAGAAAAAATATCCTATCCTATAAAAAAAATAAAGTTATGTCAAGTTTATTTTTAAAGATGTTAACACTAGCTGCCGATATGGTGTCATGATCCAAATTGTTCTAGATATTAAAGATTCTGTTTGGCAAGAAGTTCGCCCTGGACCTTGCAGTAGTTTGTTCCCTCTTTAATTTGTATCGATGGCCTCTTAATCTATCGTCTTCATTCAAAGTGAATATGTTGTTTAGGTTCCCAAAATTATGTTTTAAAATACGGAAGGACATAATTAGGTCACCTCGAAGACGTCGCTGCTCGAATGTCGTAAGATGAGCCATGAATAGTCTATCTTCATAGTTAGGTCTTACACGGCCGTATGCCAGTCTTGTGGCTTTACGCTGAACGTTTTCAAGTAGGATTTTATCGCGACTAAGATCTGGATTCCACACTGGTCCGGCAAACTCAAGAATAGGTCTAACGTATATTGAGTAAAGTTTACTAACAGAGGCTAGAGATATGCGTGCAAAACATTTACGGATCAAAAACAGTTTCGAGTTAGCACGTTTACACACCGACACTATGTGATCAGACCAATTTAAGTCACTATTAATTATCACTCCGAGATCGTTGTGTGAGGTTACAGAGGTTAAAGGATGTCCATTAATAAAGTACGGCAGTGATGGGTTATTTTTGCCGATATGTAAAACAACGCATTTTTCAATGTTAAGCGGAAGTAACCATTCTGAGGACCATTTGAATATTGCGTCAAGATCTTGTTGAAGAATATGTTGGTTAATAGTTGGATTCACATATAACTTCGTGTCATCAGCGTAAATGGAAACCTTACTGGATACAATGAGTGGAAGATCACTAGTGTAGACACAAAAAAGTAGCGGTCCAAGTACTGATCCTTGTGGAACTCCACTCTTGACTGGCTTATCTAGTGAATGGTCTTCCCCAACACGAACCCTGAAGTATCTGTCGGATAGAAAATCTTGTATCCAAATGTTTAGTTTTCCGCGGATACCATAGTGATCCAATTTAGCTAGTAATCGACGTTTTGGAACACGATCGAAAGCTTTGGAGAAGTCTAAGTAAACTACATCGACAGGATTCCGATTGTTTAAAGATAATGACCAATCATTTACACAATGAAGTAAGTTTGTGATCGTTGAACGACCTTTGATAAATCCATGCTGTTGGTGAGGGATGACATTTTCTTGAAGAAGGAACTCGGACATAGCTTCCGAAATAATCGATTCCATGACCTTGCCGACAATAGGAACCAGGCTGATTGGACGATAATTATTGCAATCAAGTTTATTACCTTTCTTGAATACAGGAGTAACAGAAGCCAATTTCCAGGACGAGGGGAGGGAACCTTGATTAAAAGAAGCAGTCATTATGAGAGATATAGGGATGGCGACAGAATCTGCACATTGTTTGAGGAAAAATGAGGTGAGTCCGTCTAATCCAGGTGATGAATTATTTCGCAGTTTCCTTAAATGATGTTTAATTTCATCCGGTGTGAAAGATATGTTTTCAAGAGTTTTAGACAAACGAGGGCACATTATTTGAGGAATGGTATCGTTAGATTCATCTGTAAAAACTTGAGAAAAGAATAACGATAAACATTCCGAAGATTCGTTATTCGAAGAACATAAAGACCCATCAGCTTTTTGAAGCAACGGTATGGAAACTTTAGAAGATAAAGATGTACGAATGTACCGATAAACTTTTTTACTATTACCACTTGCAATGATAGATTCTTCAAATTCTGTTCTTAACTTTAGCAAAGATTGTTTGACTCGGTTAGAAAAATTACGGTGGGCGAAAAAATCATCAGCGGAACTAGTGAGTTTATATCTTCGCCAAAGCTTTCGCTTATGTCGAATTAAATGAGTAGCTGAGAGGTTAATCCAAGGTTTTAGTCGATTTCTATATACCTGCCGTTCGGTTGTATGATCAGAAATTGTTGTAATAGCAGTATGAAGAAAAGTGTCCCACATTGACGATGGATCAGAGTGATTAGAAAAAATAGATTGCCAGTTTAACTGGGATAAAACTGAATTTACATCAATGAAATTAGTAGTGGCATACGTTACGAAATTATTTTTGCAAGGCGGTGTTAAACTAAATTGAATGTGAGCAGTAATAAGCGAGTGGTCAGAAAGACCCACAGGAGAGGACACTTCAAGTGAAGAAATTAATTCATCGTCATTTGTGAAAAATAAGTCTAAAATTGAAGGATTATTGTTGGCTCTAAACCTTGTAGGTTCAGTTATCAGTTGTAATAAATTTGAGTTCATGATAAAGTTTTTAAACAAATTTTGGGAATTGATAGTATCAGTTTTGGAAATAATGGGCCAGCTTATTTCTGGAAAATTGAAATCTCCAACAACAATGAGATTTTCAAGGGATGATAATTCCTCAAGTTTGTTAATAAGCATATTGTCCTGAGTAAGTACTGTATCAGGAGGTCGGTATATGCAAACTATATTAAATATGAAAGAGTTATTAGTAATAAGTAAGTGGATAATTTCTATACCGGGTACGTCTATTGTTTTATTACTGATAGAAAAAGTGTTGGTAATTTCATTTGCTAAATAGATGCATACTCCTCCCCCTCGACGAGTACCTCTGTCTCTACGAAATATCCACCCGTGATTTACTAATATAATTTGTACACAATATTAAATATTCTTTTGATTGCATTGCAAATTTCACTAGGTCAGCGCATCGGTGAGCGTGATCTAGTTACGCTAGTTAAAAGGATTTTAAATTTTTAAACTGAATTGGGTTACTTAAATCTGATTTCTGGATGCTTAATTAAATACCGCTACACCAACTTTAGATTTTATGTCTAAATTTTAAATTAAAATATTCATTATGGTAAATTTAATATGTCAGATTGATTATTGAGCTAATTTGTTTAATTTTGCCCAATAACTTTGTAGGTTCTATCGTAAAGATGACGGTACTTGGGCTACACATAAAGTTATCGACGTCCTTCAAAAGAAAGTTTCTGGATGGATTGCGCCCTACATTCAAGGTAAAATAATTTTAACAAAATGAGATATAATACAAATAACACTATAATACAAACAGTTATTAAAACAGTCTCGTCTAATTATAAGAAATAAAAAATAACACAAGCGACTTTTTTGTAGGAATGATAACTGACATCTTAATCTCCTTAGATGACAAGTATTTATACTTTAACAATTGGTTACACGGAGATGTTAGACAGTACGACATCACCGATAGAGAACATCCAAAATTAACTGGTAAGCATTATCTTAGAAGAGAATAGATTTTTTTATTTTTAAAAAACATAAGTTTTCTATAATGTAGTGTCTGATTTTGCAAACTTACATGTATATTGCAAATTAAATAAGGTCATATGAGTCCACTAGATGCAAAACTCTGTATTTGGAAAAATTGTAAAAATTGATTTTCAGCTATAATAGCTATCTGCTTATGTAGAAATTCAGCTGCAAAGTCAGCTATTTGCTAAGAAATAGACATTAGAAATCTTGAGTCAGATACAAAACTCTGTATTTGTGAGCCTATTCCAGTTGCATAAATGTGTAATTGCATTTTTCTAATCGCTTACATTGTTTGAGTCACAAGATACTTCGCCTGTGCACATCATACGCCATTATGAAGGCGCACATGCGACCGGGTGCAGTGTTTGTTCTTTATAGCTAAAAAACACCAAGTTTATTGCAAATTAAATTGACATTATGGATTTTCTGTGCAATTAGACATTGTGGAAAATAAAAAGGGGAAAACGAGTTGTACAAACAGAAAAATGGCAATGAAATGTAATGAAACTTAAGAGGTAAGGGGTGTCTACAATTAAATAGATAGGCTCGGGACTTGTCAATATTTTTAAGCATAAACGTAAGGATTTACTTGGGTTTCCCACATGTAATCATACAAAAAAGAATATAAAGTAATAATATTGTAAGGATTTAAAGATGCGCGACATTCAGTGGTTCCATAATAATATGTATTCAACCACTGACAAAATAAAACAAGATATTTTTTTGCTGAAATTTTGTGTCAAAAGTCCAAGAGATTAGGTACAAAACTAGATGGAATTTCAATTAGATATTTTGTTCCTACAGTAGAGGGTGGACTTTTAAGAGTGTGCAAGAAAGCATTTCTAGGAATAACGCATTAAGTTCTGAAAGAATAGAACGTGTTCTAAGAAGGTTTGTTATCCGGAGTGAAATTCCAAAAGAGGGAAGAGAGGGAGATAAAACAAAAGGTAGATTTGATCCAATAAAATTATATATCCAAATATTTATGGGACGGTTGAACGGTGCAGAGTCATTATAATATAGGACGATCAACTAGATTGTATTTACCATGTGATCTAAATTTTACAAAGCTTTAGGTACAGAATGTATTGTCTAAGTTATCCATATCATTTCGTAAAGTTATAACATTTCGGAGCATACGTTAATGAACAGTACAACATATCATTCGGCACTTTCTTAATAGATGCTTGTTCTCCGTGTCCCAGAAAGTAGGAAATTTTGAGAGAAGAAAAGTCAGAAGAAGAAAAGTTAAAGGTTATAACAGAGCAGAGAGTTCATACGTTAAGAGCTAAAGCCTTTTATTCTTTGTTAAAAAACGAATATGAAGACATAATTGGAAAACACTCAAAGGTGCTGATTGAGACTTGAGAAAAAGGTGAAGTAAAGACTGGCAGATATTAGACTGGAGAAAGACGAGTGACGTTGCTGTTAAAAAATTTCCCAGTAGCATTTTAAATATAATGCATCGAAAAAATTTATATTTTCTAAGGACAAAGATCATATGGCTACAGTGAGAGGGAAAATATCTTATCGTTATGACATAGGGTTCAGCAAGTCTATAATACGAAAAGGAAAAAGATTTCTATATTGAAACCTTAATTATAACAAATAAGATGTTCATTGAAAGGAGATAAATTATGCAATAGACACTGTTCTTAGAAAACATTTTGGTAAAAATTGGAGAGATCAGCCGAATCTCACATTTTATAAAATAATAGATATTGGCGTACAGACAAATAATAACGAGTGTGCTGCAAAAAATGATCATATTGATGATGATAACCCAAAAGAACTTAGGAATTAATATAAATATATACACATAATTTGTAAAACCTTTTGTACTTTGTTAACATAACTGTTGACTAAAAGTTTACTTCGACATGCTTTCTTCTTTATTGGTAACACACTAGGTTTGGAAAACAGACTAATCCAAGAACCACTAATGTCGTTAATGGTTAATTATTTCCATATATTTACAAATATTAGTTCCATAAATATATATTTACATAGTTCACTTGTAAAACTCGGAATTTTCAAATTTTTCTTCCTTTCCTAGCAAACATAATAACTTTTTAAGAAAAAAATCATTCGTCTTCTACGAGTGAGTATTCAAATACACCCCTCTGAACTTTTTTGAAAAGCTTGAAATTTTTTAGAGGACAACCCGGAACTCGATTTTCTCGAATTGTTCTAGTGCATTTTAAATTTCTTGATGTTAGCTCACGTAGTAATGGAAGTAAGGTAAAAAAATATCACAGAATAAGTGAAACGACGCACCTGGATTATCAGACTGCAATTTATCGGCAAATGACAATACGACACTGGCTCCTAATCCTAATTCCTTGTATGTATCAGAAAGTGGAGTTGTGGCACCTTGATAAGATTTAAACCACTCGACAGATCCCTGTTTTGTGGTTCCGACCCATAGTTTATAGCCCCATCTAATGGGTTTACCTCTGATAAACTGTTTTGATCCATGCTGCCCATAGCAAGGGACCATCGCTTCATCAACGATGTTCTTTAAAAGAACGAAACATATGAATTTATCGCCTTATTCTAATTCGGTGTTATTAGAAACATGTATATTTTGCATAATAAAATTGAATCTATCTCGCGATATAGCTGAATACACCAACTTACAACCTGCGTCATCGTTGTTTTCCCAGTACATAGGCCGTCGAGGAAATGAGAAATATCCACAGAAGTAATATCTCAACGAAACACCCAATTTCATTTTGATTGATATCTCCAGAGCAATTGTGTTGTGATGCATATAGATTACTAAAATGTGTACACAGTCCACAACTTTATCATCAATTAAAAGGGAAAATAACTGTAAAGGCGTGAGAAACTTTTTTGGTTCACTTACTGGCTTCCAGTTGGAAAAACTGGGATCACTATTTTGTTTTTTTCCAGGAATATTCTCTTTTTTTCTTCGGTTTAAGTTGTGAAGCGAGACACCAAAGCGAGACACACGCACAGACAACGGGAGGTTATCTTCACTATCAGAATCGTGATTGTAGTATCTTTTGGACCCGAAATAATAATTTCATTCTGCCTTCATCCTCCAACGGTGCACAATCAAAAACAACTTTAGCTTGTAGACCTAATTGACTACCTGGAAGGTTATTTATGTCAATGTGGTTTTCTTTCCCGGAATCTTCGTCGGTATCATATTTATCGGATGGAGGAAAGACAATAATACCATCAGGTAATGAAGATGGATCATAATGAAGATGGATCATATAGGTGTTTAATCTCATCTAATAACTCATTGAGAATCAATGGTTTCGTCCAATAACTAAAAAGTTACAAAATGTTATAACTGAGTAGCATGTTATCCTACCGTATGTTATAACATACAGTCGTTTTTGATCATTATTTTTCTCAGAAAAAAGAATAAATATTGATAACAGTAATATATATACATCGGTTTAGAACGTCTTTCGACGTTGTCCGATATCTAAACACCATCGCTTCCTATCTTCGCAGTCGTTAGTTGTTAAATTTCTTTCGCTCATTTACTTGTTTACGCCGTGTTGCCATTCTAATCTGGGTCTTCCTCTTTTCCGTCGACCTATCGGTTACCATTCTACTACTTTTTTGGGGAGTCTTGTTGCTGGTATCCGTTGAACATGCCCATACCACCTTAATTGTTTCTTCTCTATATCTTGAGTTATATTTCCTTCTATTCACATACGTTGTTTTATTGCCTCATTTCTGATTCGGTCTCGTCTGGTAATACCTAAAAATCTTCTCATTGCATCCATCTCTACTGCTTCTATTCGCTTTTTGTTCTTTTTACTAATTCTCCATGTTTCAGCGCCATAAAGAAGAGTAGTTTTAATCATGGTCTCATATATATATTAAATTTTCTTCCTTTCTTTATCTCTTTACTCCACAGTATACCATTGAGACATCCTAAGACCTTCTTTGCTTGAGTGATTCGTTTTTTTCTATTTCCTGTGTATCAGTTCCCGTATTGTCAAAGGCAACACCCAAGTAGTCATAGCTCTGACAGCAGGAAATATGTTGTCCGTTTTCGAGGTCTATGTTATCTGACTATGTTTCCGATACAAAGGTCTAGGTCTATGTTTTCAATACAAAGATATTTCTAAGCATGTACTACATGTCTTCCCTGTCGGTCGCTAGTACTACCTGGTCATCAGCAAACTGGAGTGTATATATTCATTCATTGCTAAGCTCTATACCCATCCCATGCACCTTTCTTTTCCATTTTTCCAATGCTGCCGCAACATATATCTTGAATAAGGTTGGTGAGATACAGCATCACTGTCGTAAGCCTTTTGTAACCAGGAATTCTTCCGTTAGATATTTTCCTGTTTTTATCTGTGCCTTTGAGTCTCTGTATAGTTCTTGTACAGCATTTATCAATGTGTGGTTGATGTTAGATGTTTTCAACGTTGTCCACAATTTTGTTAAGGGGATGTCATATGCTTTTTGCAGGTCTACAAAAGTAACATGAGCTTCTAGATTTTTAGCCGATCTCTTTTCTATTATTTGTTTAAGACAAAATACGTTATCGGTGCACGATCTTCCTGTACGGAACCCGCTTTGTTCTTCTTCTTCAGTGTGCTTAGATTCTTCCTCGATCATATTTCTCAAAATTCGTCCATACAGTCTGCTCAGGGTGCTGGTTACCGATATGCCTCTATAATTATTACAATTCCTTTTGTCCCCCTTTTTGTGTATTGAGGACATGTATGCCGTTCTCCATTGTTCTTATACTGGGTGTCCATTTAGACACTGATTGATCACATAAGTTAAGTTTTCAAATAGTTTATGAGTTCCATTCTTAAAAATTTTAGCATAGATTCTCTCAGGTCCAGCGGATTTACCATTCTTTAGGGTCATTACAGCCTTCCTTACTGTTTCGATGTCTACCCTCGCTTCCTCTCCTTGTATATGTACTGACTGTGTTGGGGAGTTCGCTAGGTATTCTTGTCTTGTCTCTGTCAGCAAGCTTTCATAGTGATCTTTCCATTGTCTTTTTTATGGTGTGTATGTGTGCTTTGTCTTTTCCTGTATTTTTTACTGATTGTATAAAATTCCATACCGAATTGCTTCCCTCCGATGTATGTATTGATTTCTTGACATTTCTGATCCCATGTTTTATTCTTTTTTTGTTTTATTATTTTTCGTAGTTGTCTATCGGTTTCTTTGTAAGCTTGATGGTCTTCAGTATTTTTTGTATTTAACCATTTTAGATGCTGTTCTTTTTTCTGTTTTACCATATATTCGATTTCTTCGGTCCACCATATTTTGTTACTAATTTTGTTTTGCTATGTCCCGAGTGTCTCCTTAGAGACCTGGTGTAAACTAGCAATACTATTCTCGTAAGTATCTGAAAATGTTTGATAACAGTAATAACTATAGTAAAATATAATCCAAAACGAAGGTAAATGTTAAAGCTTTCTGAAAAAATAATGCCATAGTATCCTCAAAATACTTACTTCCTTTTATCCATTTTGTATATACCACGTGCGCTAATATTTATTGCAAATTTTCGACACCTTACTTAGCTAAACGTCGACTACAGATAAATGCAAACCACTACTACTGATGCATATTTAAAAAACAGGCTACGTTGTGACATCTAGTGAATAATAGTAAAAGTCGAATAATACAGGAATTTGTAAAGCGTATGTTTTAACGGACAGTAGGAGTATAAGGGTTAAGTTTATGTCTCGATCTTGGGGAATCGCTTCCCACTTTTTATGTAACGTAGCTTTCAGTTTCTTAACTGTCGCTGGTGCTGTATTGGGTGCCTGAACTCTGCATTTTAGCTCATCCCATAAGTTCTGGATAGGTTTCATGTACAAACTTAATGGAGGCCAGCCCAATGTCGTTATTCTGGTATCAGCCATGTAATCATGTTGTGTGTCATCGCTCGTTATCATGCATGCATGCATATTAGCATGCTGTTATCGCTGGTGTAGCTGACGCAAATAACTACATAGTCTAAGCTAAGGGAATATTTTAAATGTATCGGTTCGCTGTAAAAACCACTTCTCGGTCACCATGGGAAACCAACACCAGTTCTGTTTTTCCGTCAAAAGAAATATAACCTCAAAACATACACGAACCATCTCCATAGCTCACCTTTCGTTACTAAAGAATTAGGTAAATTACTATCCGGGTGTCATGTTGAAGCGGCATCTTTTGTCATTGCTATAAATACACATGCGACTCTCATGTATAAAATTTTACTGTAAAGGTTTCAATTGACGTGTTCTCAAGCCCACTAAAGACGATTTTGTTTCTGATTTACATTCAATTAGAGACCTGTATTATCTTTTTTTGAGTTAATCTGGGCATCTGAAATCTTTTTCTAACTGTTCTTCATCTGCCTGACAGTGTCAGCCTCGTAACTCTCTCAATACTTATTGAGTTATAATTACTACTCTTGAGACAGAAGACTATCATATGAGTATATTGTCATACGTCATACATTGTCATGAGTCACACTCAAGCGACGGTCCTCAGAGTATTGCCCTATAGCAATAGTGCAATTAACTAAGCCATGCTACCTGGTATATCCACCTGAAAAATATTCACCTACTGATCCAACGTGTGTTTGTTAAATCTTAACAAATGACTGGAAAAATTACAGACCAATTTATAGATGACACACTTGCACGGTGTATTGTGTGCTATATTAACTATTCTATACAAAGTTTGATAATTTTACAATGCCTCTTCTTCTTATGGTGCCCTATCCAATTAGTGGATGTTGGCGACAATTCTGGAATACTCCTCTCGATCTTGTGTGGCTCTAAAAAGTGCTTGGGCATCGAGATTAGTCCAATCCCTTATGTGTTTAAGCCATGAGTAGTTCTTTCTTACGATGATCTTCTCTTCCATAATAAGCTTTAAGAACTGGTACTTGAAATTTCTAAAAACAGTGCCTCAGCAAATTATATATATATATATATATATATATATATATATATATATATATATATATATATATATATATATATATATATAATTATATATATATATAATTATATATATATATATATAATTATATATATATATATATATATATATATATATATATATAATTATATATATATATATATATATATATAATTATATATATATATATATATATATATATATATATATATATTGTTATGATATGTAAAATCGAGAAAAATATTGGGTTGATTAAAATATTTCAAAGTTAAAAAACATTCAAATAATTCAGATAAGTAGGATAATAACCAACAAACATTTCGAAGAAGGAAAGTTTTTAAATTCTTGGATTACCTGTATTAAACAAAATGTAAGCTATGCATAAATTATTTCTTTGTTATACTTGAGTGACCCGCATAATTTTAAGTGAAATCCAAAAGACAATTGAACCGGGTTTTCCAAATACATTAATACAGTGATTAGAGACAATAGAAGAGATTTTAGAAAGAGGTTTTTGTTAGTTTTTAAGAATTATAGAAAAATATTATTTGTAAATAAGTTTTAGGAAATTTTATAATTATAGGTAAAAATTTGTTTGTTATCGAAATGAAAAAATGGGGAATTTTGACGAATTTTGATTGGCGGAGATTGAAAAAGGTGGGATAGGTATGTAGGAATGAAAGTTTAGCTAGATTTAGGAGAGAGAAAAGATAATCGGTTGGTTTTCCAAGTCTGTAAGACGAACAGTGATTTTTCTCTGGCGGTTCCCGAGAAGTAGCAAGCAGTAGTGTTGAATGTTAGTGAGTTTTTGTGGAGTTAGTGTATCTGACAGAAGCTGAAGCAGCAAAATATTGTAAGTCATATTTTTCTACTTATATTCCAAGAGTCACTGTTCAGGCCAACGAGAGATTCAGTTTATCGTAAAGAGAAGATATTCCAAGAGTCATTTTTCACTCGGGCCAACGAGAGATTCAGTTTATCGAGAGGAGAAAGGCTATCATAATTTGAATGATTTGTGCTTTTGAAGGAGATCATTAAGGACGATATACTTGCAACAATTTGTTGTAAGATTGCTGATTACATAGGGAGCGGTTGAGAGGAGATAATATAGTCTACAGGGAACAAGGATTTGGACCACTCATCATCAGAGAGAGATATTTTTGTTTTCTGCAGTTTTTTCGTTTATTGATAACACAATTTTTACACTTAATTTAGAAAGGATATAAATATTTTGATTAGGAGAGTTAGAATAGTTTGGGATTTTGAGATTTCAATTAATATTGTTTGTACCATTAATTTTGATTGTTCACGTACGTAGAACAAAATTTTGAGAATCATTATATGAGATTTTGTTTATTGAAAACTTTTGAGTGTGAATTATTTCATTATTTTTATTTCAATATATAGTGTTAGATCATATGTGTTTTTTATTATTCCGGTATTCTTTGGACCTTACCTTTCACATGTAATAGCATAGATATTGAAGCACGAATTTAACCCTGAGATAAAAGAATTAAAAATTGTGATAGAGTCATAATCATATCATTTAAATAATTTTAATTAATCAAAAAATTAATTAGCTAATTATTGCTTGGCGCACCAAGACTTTAAATATCACAATAACTGGCGCCCAACGTGGAGCTTAAAAATATCGCAGCTTTACATTTGAAGGAAGGGAAAGAGATCTGGAATAAGTACAGGTGATCCAGAGATAAAAACATATAACATTGAAGGAATTTGAATTTAAAAGTATTTTGACAATTTTTGCCAGTGGATATAAATTTGATTTATTGATTGATCGTAGTTAGTTGATATTTACTGCTATTGAATTATTTGATTTTTATTTTACCAATCGTACATTTGATATTTATTTTGAATTATTTGAATTTTACTGATTGCATATTTGATATTTGTCGTGAAAATTTATAACAATTGGGTAGAAATATTGTCGTGTCCTGCAACATATAGAGTGTTGTAAAATTTCACATTTGGCGGGGACAAAAACAGTAACGAAAATAAAAATGTCGACCACAAGGAGTCAAAGCAAAATGCAGGAAAGAAAGGAGGATAATAGAGAAGAGGAAAGAATTGTGGAAGAAGGATCGGATAATGAAGGAAATGTTACAATAGTTGAGGAGAAAAAAGAATTATCAGGAATAGAGAAAATATTACAACTAATGCAATTACAGACACAACAAATACAAGAATCAATAAAACAAACAATGGAAGAAAACCAACGGGAAACAAAACACATATTGGACGAAAATAACCGCAGACTGGAAGAAAACCAGAAGGAAACTAAACAGGCAATACAAGAGACAAAGCAAACAATAGAAGAAAATAACAGGAATATAGAACAGCGTTTGGAAAATTATGAACAGAAAATTAAAGGATGTGTAGAGGAGATGAAAAGAGAAATGATACAACAGATAGAAGAGATTAATGAAATTAAGATTAAAATGGGAGAACAAGAAAAGAAAGTAGAAAACAAGATGAAGGAGATACGAAATTGCCAAAAAAAGGAATTAGAACAGTTAGAAGAAAAATTTGAAATGGCGTTACAAGAAGACAGGAAAGAAATGGAAAGGAAACTTAAGCAAAATGAGAAGCAAATGGCAGAAATTGAACTGAGAGGAATAGAGAGAAAAGAAGTTATCGTGCATGGAACAAGCGAGGCGAAAATACAATTTGGCGGGGATATTAGAAAAACACACCCAGTGCCGTTTGTTAAAAATTTGAAAACCAAATTGCAACATATTAGATATTTTGACGATTGCAAAGAAACAATTAGAAACCATTTAAAAGAAGGAGCAGCGTTATGGTATGAAAGCAAGGAAGATGAGTTTGAAAATTGGACAGATTTTGAAAATAAATTTCTCAACTATTTCTGGGGGAAAAATAAACAGAGAGAAATCAACCAAGAGCTACAGAATGGAAAATATCACGAAAAAATGGGAATATTTGAAGAAAGATATGCTTTGCAGATATATAACAATTCAAAATATCTAGAATACAAATATTCTACCGAACAGCTGGTAGAAATGATCAGCAGACATTTTGAGGAAACGTTGGAAGATCACGTGATTTTGAGAAACTATCAAGATATTGATAATTTGTGCCAATTCCTTCAATTAAAAGAAGCTAAAAGAAAAGAAATGAGAAATAGAAGACAACATGACCAATATAATGGACCGGAAAGAAGGTATTCATCAAATTATGACCAGAGAAACCGACATCCCAGATCAACAAACGAATATAGGCCGAGAAATTACAATAATTACAATAGACAACAAAATTACGATAACCGGAATGATACACAAAATAGAACAAATGAAAATCACAACAGGAATAGAGATGCACAAAATCCTCCGAATAGGAATACGAACGAACAAAGGGACGATAGAAATAATCAGAGATTCCAACGACAAAACAGAAGAGAGATGAATCATGTAGCAATAGAAAAGGAGGAAGAAGAAGTTTTCAATGAATCCAGACAGGATTTTCAATAAGGCATCCACTAAACAAAAGTAAAAAACTCTCCGGTACATTTTGTCACCCGAGAGAGTTTATACAGTTGGCGGGAAACGAAAAACAAAATTCTAATTCCAATCTAATTTTTTTAGATGCATTTATAAAACATAAAGCGATTAAAATTCTGATTGATTCTGGATCGGAAATTTCGTTAATCAATAAAAAACTAGTAAAAGAATTAAATATGGACAGATTTGTGTATAAGATTCCGAGGGTTGCTTTAGTGGGTGCAAATAATAAAAAATTGACGACAGTAAACGAAGGTTTAGGAGTACGGATCAGAGTGGGAGACCAATTCTATATTATGCAATGTGTGGTGATCGAAGATCTAAATCATGATATGATAGCGGGAATTGATGAATTGAGTGAAAAACATATCACCATCAATTTTTCGGAAAATCAACTGGAAATCAGAGCAGAACCAGACAACATAGAAGAAGAAAAGGAAACAGATAGGAGAAAAATTTCTGAAAGGATAAATGGACAAGAAAAACATAAAGAATTTAATATGATGGTAGAGGATAAATCGAAAGCTCAAGAAAAAAATCAATCCAAAGAGGAAAAGAGAATAACAAAAAAGAAGAAGAGTTCGAAAAGAAAGCAGGAAGAAAAGGAAGTTATAAGCAGAAAAATGAAGGAGCCGAAACATGGTGCTCGGAATACCAGATAGAAATTAAAGATAAAGAAAAAATAGAAGAAGAAATAACGGAAGAGGACAGAGAAGAAATGGCAATTATGGACGAGAATCCAGAATTTTGTGAAGAAGTAATATGGACAGTGAACACATGTGAACAAACTGAGGATGAAAGAAAAATAATATGTGGAGAAAACATGGAGAAGGAAATAGAGAAGATTTTAGAAAATTATGGAGATCTTATTAATAAAGAAAGCCGAGTAGCTAAAAATTATGAACATTCTTTTAAAGTTAGAAACTTAGAAAATTTTAAATCGAAAACATATCCAATCCCGTATAAATACAGGCAAAGCGTCGGACAGGAAATTGAAAATACGATCAAAGACAAGGTGATCGAAAGATGTGACTCTCCATATATCAACCCGATAGTATGCGTAAAAAAATCAAATGGTGATTTGCGATTATGTTTAGATGCAAGAAACATTAATTCGCACACAATCGCGCAATACGAAGCGCCTTTGAACATAGAAGCCATTTTTGGACGAATCACAGGATCACACGTTTTCTCCAAAATCGATTTGAAACACAGTTTTTGGTTAATACCTTTGGCAGAAAAGTGTCGAAATTATACCGCTTTTTCTATCGACGGAGTGGTGTACCGATTTAGGGTAGTACCATTTGGACTACAAAGTGCATGCGCTGCTTTGGTTCGCGCATTACACACAATTTTAAATAGGCATGGAGAATTTGTTGTACATTACATAGATGATTTATTAATTTTCTCACTGGATATAACAAGCCATCTACGACATATTCATACTGTTCTCGAAGAACTTGATCAAGCCGGATTAAAATTAAATATTCAAAAGTGTCAGTTTTTCCAAAAAGAGGTATTGTATTTAGGATTCAAATTAGACACAAAAGGGATTAGTCTTGCAGAAGATAGAATCGAAGTCATAAACCACTACCCTAGGCCAACCAATTTAAAAACTTTGCGGGGATTTTTAGGAATGGTAAACTATTTCAAAAAGCTGATACCAGACCTCAGTACAAAAGAAATACCGCTAATAGCATTACTTAAGAAAAATGTCAGATGGAAATGGGGAACTGAACAAGAAATCGCTTTCAAAAATTTAAAAGGAGCGTTTTCCACAGCTGTAAGAGTGCACCACCCAAGATATGAGCAACCTTTCATTCTCAGGACCGATGCTTCCATAAAAAAATTTGCAGGGGTGTTATCACAGATACAAGACGATATAGAGGTGCCAATATGTTTTGTTTCCCGTGTAACCAAAACGTATGAGAGAAAATACAGCGTTACTGAATTAGAGTTTGCCAGTGTGTTATTTTGTGTAAACAAATTACGTTTTTACCAACTTGGGGCAAGATTCACCATTGAAACGGACCATGCAGCGTTGGTACACATAATGAAAAATAGGTTGGTAAATAATAGAATTCATAGGGGCATTCTTTTACTCCAAGAATATGATTTTGAATTTAAATATATCAAAGGAACGGACAATATTTTGGCTGATGCGCTGACGAGAGATGAACAATTCCGCAAAGAGGATCACAAAACTCTCCACGTAGGCATGAACATAATGAGAGAAGAAGCAGGCTTATTTTCTTTGGCCAAAATCAGGGAAAATCAGGAAGAATTGAATGAAAGAGAAAAGCAAAGGGCTGAAGAAGAAAATAACCTATATTTTAAGAGGGTCGATGGTAAAGAACTCTATGTAATCACGGAGCAAATGGCAAAAGAAGTTTTTTTAAAGTTACACTGTGACAACGGACATATTGGAAGTAGAAAGGTGTGGCTTATGTTCAGAGAGAACTACATTTGTCGACAGGACTATACAATAGCTAAAGAGGTGACTCGAAATTGTGTGACATGCCAAAAGTGTAAAAGTAGGAACTTTAAAAATGAAAACGTCACAAAAAACGTCGTAGCTCGGAAGAAACTGGATATTGTTGCTATTGATATGTTGAGCGATTTGATATCAACAACTCAAAGAAATAAACACATATTAGTTATGGTGGATCTTTTCTCAAAATATGTTAAATTGTACGCATGCAGAACCACAAAAGGAATTGAAATACTTAGGAAGATAGACAATTTTATAGAAACGGTGGGAAGACCAGACAATATTTTATTGGACAATGCGACATATTTTAGGAACAAACGTTTTAAAAGGGAATTAAGAGAGAGGGGCATCGATACAAAATTTATAAGCATCCGTCATCCACAGAGCAACCCATCGGAGCTTTTTATACAAGAAGTCACAAAATTTCTACGAATTGCCGCGGAAGAACATAATCGACATTGGGACAGAAAAGTGTTTGAGATCGAGACCTATTTGAATTGTGCTCCAAATACGGTTACCAAAGAGACGCCTTTATATATAATGAAAGGAACAATGCCTACAAGACCGTGGGAAGACACCGCCCCCAGACAATACGAAGAAGTGATCGAGTTGGTTCAAAGAAGATTGAAACTAAGTGGAGAGAAATATCTCCAAAGACAAGAGAGAACCCGAAGAAGAAGGCCGATCAAATTCCAGAAAGGAGATAAAGTCTTAGTGAAGGCACTGAGGGTGTCGAATTTACAAAATGGTATTTGTGCTAAATTGATGCCGGTATTTGAAGGTCCATATAGGGTCAATACGGAAAATGGGGTAAATAGTTATGAATTAGCGCACATAGAGACAGGAAATATACGGGGTATTTTTAACATTCACGACATCTATCAATATCATGAATAGATTTTAATAACATAGTGAAATAATTTGATCCTGGAAAACTTTTGTCATTTTTAAAATTTAACAAAGAGTTTTCGGCAGATCAAATGGCGGGGATTTGTTATGATATGTAAAATCGAGAAAAATATTGGGTTGATTAAAATATTTCAAAGTTAAAAAACATTAAAATAATTCAGATAAGTAGGATAATAACCAACAAACATTTCGAAGAAGGAAAGTTTTTAAATTCTTGGATTACCTGTATTAAACAAAATGTAAGCTATGCATAAATTATTTCTTTGTTATACTTGAGTGACCCGCATAATTTTAAGTGAAATCCAAAAGACAATTGAACCGGGTTTTCCAAATACATTAATACAGTGATTAGAGACAATAGAAGAGATTTTAGAAAGAGGTTTTTGTTAGTTTTTAAGAATTATAGAAAAATATTATTTGTAAATAAGTTTTAGGAAATTTTATAATTATAGGTAAAAATTTGTTTGTTATCGAAATGAAAAAATGGGGAATTGTGACGAATTTTGATTGGCGGAGATTGAAAAAAGGTGGGATAGGTATGTAGGAATGAAAGTTTAGCTAGATTTAGGAGAGAGAAAAGATAATCAGTTGGTTTTCCAAGTCTGTAAGACGAACAGTGATTGTTCTCTGGCGGTTCCCGAGAAGTAGCAAGCAGTAGTGTTGAATGTTAGTGAGTTTTTGTGGAGTTAGTGTATCTGACAGAAGCTGAAGCAGCAAAATATTGTAAGTCATATTTTTCTACTTATATTCCAAGAGTCACTGTTCAGGCCAACGAGAGATTCAGTTTATCGTAAAGAGAAGATATTCCAAGAGTCATTTTTCACTCGGGCCAACGAGAGATTCAGTTTATCGAGAGGAGAAAGGCTATCATAATTTGAATGATTTGTGCTTTTGAAGGAGATCATTAAGGACGATATACTTGCAACAATTTGTTGTAAGATTGCTGATTACATAGGGAGCGGTTGAGAGGAGATAATATAGTCTACAAGGAACAAGGATTTGGACCACTCATCATCAGAGAGAGATATTTTTGTTTTCTGCAGTTTTTTCTTTTATTGATAACACAATTTTTACACTTAATTTAGAAAGGATATAAATATTTTGATTAGGAGAGTTAGAATAGTTTGGGATTTTGAGATTTCAATTAATATTGTTTGTACCATTAATTTTGATTGTTCACGTACGTAGAACAAAATTTTGAAAATCATTATATGAGATTTTGTTTATTGAAAACTTTTGAGTATGAATTATTTCATTATTTTTATTTCAATATATAGTGTTAGATCATATGTGTTTTTTATTATTACGGTATTCTTTGGACCTTACCTTTCACATGTAATAGCATAGATATTGAAGCACGAATTTAACCCTGAGATAAAAGAATTAAAAATTGTGATAGAGTCATAATCATATCATTTAAATAATTTTAATTAATCAAAAAATGAATTAGCTAATTATTGCTTGGCGCACCAAGACTTTAAATATCACAATAATATATATATATATATATATATATATATATATATATAATATATATATATATATATATACATATATACATATTTATATATATATATATATATATATATATATATATATATAAATATCACAATAATATATATATATATATATATATATATATATACATATATACATATTTATATATATATATATATTATATATATATATATATATATATATATATATATATATTTATATATATACATATATATATATATATATATATATACATATATACATATTTATATATATATATATATATATATATATATATATATATATATATATAGATAGATAGATAGATAGATAGATAGAACGTTTATTGACCACTTTACATAAAGTTTGAAGTCCGTATAAAAAATACAATAAAAGATATAATAATGAGATAATATTAAATATAAAAGAAAGGAAGGTAATCTAAATTGAACTTAAAAGGTGATTAAAGAAATAATTTATATAGTTATATTAGAGAATATTATAAAAAGTATTTATATGAGGGCATTCTTAAGAAATTAGCATAATAATAAGTTCGAATAGTTTTTATTTTGTAATGTATTTGGTTATTTTAATAATTATGATGTTATGAACATATTTAAGTGCACCATCTAAATAGGCTACCAAATTTACTTCAAAAAAGTTTTTTATTTTTATTTTAATAATAAATATATTTGTTTGCGCCATATATATATAGGCAACCAAATATACACTGAAGTAAGTCTGGGTTATTATGATTTTTGTAAACAAGAGTGAATTTGAACAGAAAGTAGACATTTAAAATGATAATTACGGATTTAAAATAGTGTTATTTATTAATTTAAGATATTTAATTTACATATAAGTTTACATTCTGATCTGAAAGCCTAAATTTCCATAAAATTCTCCATAGAAAAGTTAAGAATTCTCTAGACAATTGAAATAAGACGTCAATAGAAGAAAGTTAACCTTATTTGCGTAGTAGAATATTCGAGAACATTCAAATATCTATGAAATAGAACAATTAGAATATGATTTCTTTCAAGAATATTCTTGAACATTGAAATGATATAAATACTCGGTGATTTTGAGGGTATTGATTATTAGTTAATTAGTTAGTCAGTCAGTATGGTCAGTAAATAGTACAAGCAGTTCATTAATAAGTAAGTTAGTATACAGTACAGTATTCAATGAGTAATATTTGTTGGTCAAGTCAGTATACAGAAGACAGTGATTTAGTATGAAAGTTTTATAATATTTTGGAAAGTATATTACATAGAGATTGAAGAAATAGTATTAAGAGAGTATTAGTTGGAGATTAAAAATTATATTATGTATATGGAGATTAGAAGAAATTAAAATTATAATATTTATATGGTGATTGGAGATTGAAAGAAGAAAAAATAAGATTATTAGAAAGAAGAATAAACAAGAAAGCAATAAATAAAGAAGAATATTTTGCCGATTTATAAATGCTATTGAGAGGAAAAATATTTTAAAATGGTGGAAGCTGATAATTAAAACATTGTGGTGTATTTAGAGAAGCAATTTCACAAAAAGAAGGATAATCGAGGCTGATAATGAAGATATTGAGTGGTGATTAAACCCTTTATTTTGGAAAACAGTTTCATTTAGGCATTCAGTGACAGAAAGGTACCAAATTTTGTTAATATAATTTAAATATTGTAAGAATTTCAATTTTAAGATAGGTTGTTCAAAATTTATATTGTCTATATTAGATATATGTTAGTTATATATGTATTTTAAAAAACACTCATTGCTCATACACAAACAAAACATCACAGCAATATATATATATATATATATGAACGCATATGTGTTTGTGTGTGTATGTGTGTGTATTTCGTCTTTCACCGTAAATTATAGATATCGATATTATCCAAAAAGGGTTAGCATAATTTAGTTTCTTGTTAATTTTTAGGTCAGATTTTCCTTGGTGGTAGAATACTCAACGATTCAGACCTTAAGGTTCTAGAAGACCAGGAATTAAAAGAGCAACCCAAACCAGTCTACATTAAAGGTAAACGATTCCAAGCAGGACCACAAATGATGCAGCTCTCGCTTGATGGTAAAAGACTTTATATAACATCCAGCGTGCTTTCTCCTTGGGACAAACAGTTCTACCCTCAAGTTATAAAGGAAGGTACAAAGATGGTAAAGATTGATATAGACCACGAAAACGGCGGTATGAAGCTTGATGAGAATTTCTTGGTTGATTTTGGTGAAGGACCCGATGGACCACTTTTGGCACATGAACCTAGGTAAATATATTATTCCTAACATCATTTATATAACTAATCATAAATATAATTGAAATAATATATTTCTAAATAAGTATTTTCACATGGACGTTGTCTGCATTGTTTATGGAAGAGTGTGTTTTGTGAGTATTAAATATAAATCAACATATAGTTAAACAAACAAAAAAATTTTCTAATAATTTGTGATCTAAAATCTTCAAAATCATAAGATGTACAAGTAATAATATTTTATTAAGTTCAATACTTTTATTTTAATCTACTTTCTAACAAAAGTCAACAAGAATAAAAAAATATGAAATCCCATATTTTCTAACCAGAAGTTAGAAAATCTGTTCATGTGTTGTACGTAGAGCCCCATGATTGTAATCATAACCTGCCGACATGACATATTTCCTCTTTGTTTTATATATCACTAAAACTGTATGTCATTAAAACGCACTGGAGCTCTTTTGAGTCTAGCGCTAGTTCTATTTTCAGCATTCATCTGGAGCGTTGAAGGTTCATCTACTCTATGACTCCGATTCCCAACTGAGGAGTTCAATGAGCGATCGGTATCTCCCACTCTTCCTTTAAGTTTCTATCTTTCTGCTTTTTATTTGATGGTAGCTTCGATCTAAGAACCCTGTTAGTCACTAACTGGGTCGGTGTTTTATCTGTTTCATTGATATTCCAGGAGTGCCATATGTAAGTTATCACACTTTCTAAGCATGTTTTTTTTTTCAATTTGAACCACTCATTCGCCTGCCCATTAGAGTGTTACTGGATGTTACAAACACTGGATGTTACAAACACTGGATGTTAACCGATATGAATTCGTAGGATATTCTGTGCGTCGAAAAAATTTTCTTTAATTCCTTGATGACAACTTGAGAAGTTTTTAAATTAATTTTCACTATATCGAGCCATTTAGAAAAATAATCGATCACAACTAGATATGACTGTCCGCCATAATCTATCACTCGCTACTTTTTAAAAAAGCGCTTGAGGTAATTCTCGAAGTAATAATGGTTCTTTAGCATTGTGACTTTTAAATATCTCACACTTGCTATAATTTCTTACCCAGTCTTCTATACTTTTGTTCATTTGGGCCCAATGTAATATCTGTCTTGCCCTCTATTGGGTGTTCTGAATGCCAAAATGACTCGAATGCAATAATCTTAGCATGATTTCTCTTAATGTTTTTGAGACTAAAACCCTGTCTTTATAAAATTTTAGTCCATCAAGTAAATATAGTTCTTTTCTTATGTAATAATAATACCTAATTGAGACGCTCATTCTTGACAAGGTTTTTGGCCACTCTGGTATACAATATTTCTTCACTAGTTTCAGATTCTCATCAGCATCCACTTCAGTCCTAAATTACTTTCTCTTCTCATCAGTCATGCCAATAGTGTGAACTATTTTTGAAATAAATGCGTCCATTAAAGTTTTGGTTCAAATGAAGCGCTCCTGCTCCTATTGGTTGGCGTGAATGTAACCATGTTTGATGCTTTTCTGTGATTCATCCTCATCATCAATCAGCCAATCGCGTCCACTGCTGGACATCGTTATTCACAGACATAGGATAATCCCTCAGTTCTTTCCAGTGTTCTCTACACTGGGCCGCTTGTAGCCAGTTTCCCGCTACACTTTTTATATCATCGGTCCATCTAGTCGGTGGTCGTCCTCGGCTTCTTTTATAGTTTCTGGGCCTCCATTCCATAATACGTCTTGTCCACCGTCCATCTTGTGTTCTGGCTAAGTCCCTGCCCAGTTCCACTTAAGCGCTGTGGTTCTTTCGATGACGTCTTGAACTCCTGATATTTGCCTGATGTATTGGTTTATTATGTAGTCTCGAAGGCTCACGTTCAGCATTACACTTTTCATTGCTCGTTGTGTAACTCTGATTTTATTCGCAGAATTTTGCGTGAGTGTTAAAGTCTCTGCTCAATAAGTGTGTACAGGCAAAACACATTGGTTATAACCCTTTCGCTTAAGACATATGAGAATTGAACTTTTTAGAAAAAGCACGAAAGGCGTTCAACAATATGAAAAAGTGGTTCACAAGCAATATCTCAATGGAACTAAAATTAAGACTGATCAAGTGTTATGTCTTCCCGGTCTTGTTCTATGGAGCAGAGGCATGGACCACAACGGAAGCCACCTTGAAGAAACTAGAATCCTTTAAGCTGTGGATATATCGCCGTATTCTTCAGATATCCTGGACAGACCACATCACTAACGTGGATGTAATGCAGAGAATAGGCAAAAGCAAAGAAATAATCTTCACAGTAAAGAAACGGAAGCTTGAGTTCTTCGGACATATCATGAGGCATACTAAGTACCGGCTGCTACAGTTAATAGTCCAAGGAAGAATCGACAGTAGGAGGGGGTCGGAAAGAAGACGACACTCATGGATGCATAACCTGCGACAATGGTTCGGACTAACATCGACCGAACTGTTCAGAGGTGCCGTAAACAAAGTCAAAATAGCCTTGTTAATAGCCAACGTCCGAAACAGATAGGGCAAAGGAAGAAGAAGAAGAATATGGCTTAATTTGTCAAATGCTGCCCATGTCAGGCCTATTCGCCTCTGAATTTCATGTGTTTGATTGTCTCTGCCTATTTTGATCTCATGTCCCAGATATTTGTAAGTGTCTGTTTGTTGTAGGGTATTATTGTCAATAGTTATATTTCCACTCATTACTAGATTTGTCATAAGTTTAGTTGTCTCAAAGTTTATCTTTAATCCTGCTCTTTCAGACAGACTTTTTGTGCGATTGAATGGCGTAATACCATTTACTAATTTGAGCTAGTCCAAAGAAAAATTGTGGATTTTGAGTTGAAGAGTTTGTGTGGACGTAACCAAGTTTGTTTCAAACCAAATTTTTAATCAAAATAACTTGATACTAAGCTAAATTTAATCTAAAATTGTTTCTTTAAATGCCGTAAAAACTATTCAATGCCGTAATGCAGCATGCATTCCAGATGTTAGAATGGGAAAACAGAGGTTTGAGTGTCGATGGCGAAAGGCTGAACCACCTACGATTTGCAGATGACATAGTTCTAATAACCGACGACTTAAAGGAGGCCAACGAAATGCTACAAGATTTACAACGAGTCTCCCAAAAAGTAGGGCTGGAAATAAACTTTGCGAAAACTAAAATGATGACCAACTTAGTACCTAGTGGAGCATTGAAACTAGAAAACTGGCATATTGAAACGGTTGACAAATACATATATCTGGGCCACGAAATACAAATAAGTAAAGACAACCAAACATGCGAATTATCTAGAAGAATAGCTTTAGGATGGGCAGTCTAGGCAAGCTAAAAGACGTGTTTAAGGAAAATATCCCAATAAAGCTAAAGAGAAAAGCATTTAACCAGTGCGTACTTCCGGTGCTCACTTATGGAGCTGAAACACTGACATTGACTAAAGCAAGTAAAAAAGATAAGATAAAAATAAAAAAGATAAGATAAGATAAAAAAGATAAAAAAGTTACAAGTAGCACAACGAAAAATGGAAAGATCTATGCTTGGCGTAACTTTGAGAGACCGAATACGAAATGATGAGATACGGCGAACAACTGGAGTGGAAGACGTCATAAAACGGATTACGAAGTTGAAGTGGAAATGGTCAGGACACGTCGCAAGACAGAGAGACAACAGATGGACAAAGAAGATTTTAGAATGGCGGCCAAGGGCAGACAAGCGAAATCGTGGAAGACCACCTACCAGATGGACGGACGACATTAAAAGAATAGTGACAAACTGGATCGCAGCTGCACAGGACAGAGAAGAGTGGAGACATCTTGAGGAGGCCTATGTTCGACAGTGGACAAATTTGGCTGTGTGATGATGATGATGATTTAAAATAAAACACACAATGTAGTTGACTAAACGAACGGCAAAGATATCTCCAAATTTTATAAAATTGGACCGAAATAATAATTTGAAATAAACTAATTTTCTTTTATTCGTAATGTAATATTGATTTGTCCCAGTTTTTATTGAAAATAAAAAAAATAAAGTATTACTGCACTATTTTTTTTAGGTATCCTGGTGGAGACTGCACTTCAGATATTTGGTTGGCGTCCAAATGAAATCACAATTAAAAAGAAGAGATTATATATTTTTAATAATTATACTTAAAGGATTTTCTCAATTCTTTTACTTATAAAGCTGTTTAAATAAAATAAGATTAAGCTATCATCAAATGTGTAAATTTTTTAACAGAATGTTATCAAATGGAATACCCTATAGACCATATGAATTTAAAACATATCAAGCAAAATTTAGACAAGGATACAGTACGATATACCAAATATACCCAACGATAAAACTAATCCTGAACATGTGGTCTGTGTAGGTCAATTTCAAATAAGTAAAAAAAATAAGAATAAGACTTACTCACAATCAATTTATTCTACCACCAATGACCGCTTTCGCATACTACAATTTGCTATGCATCTTCAAGTCAACGGTACAAGGTAAACTAAATGATGCAGATACAAGGATTATTATTTAATGTTTGACTGTAAGTAAGTAACTATGTATTGTCAAACATTAATAATACTCATTGTATCGGCATCATTTAGTTTACCATGTACCGTTGACCTGAAGATGCATAGCAAATTTATACTATACGAAATCGCTTATTGGTGGTAGAATAAATTGATTGTGAGTAAGTCTTATTCTTATTTTTTTTACCTAGATAAAAGTAATATACTCAATATTTATTTATCAATAATAATATTAATAATAATATTTTAATCAATATTTATTTATCTGCACCATATAATAAATACTTATGTTAAATTATAACAACTAAAATATATTTTTTAAATATATACTACCCAAAATTTGATGGGTTTAGTATACACTTCCACTATTTAGAACAATTCTTCTTTTTTCAAAGAAAGAAGTCTGCAATAGTAGTATACTTGAGCTATTAATACTGAGAAATAGGAATTGTTGTGTTGTAGGTTTCCGACAATGAATTTGTTAAAATATGCCCGAGCTAAGCGAACGGAGTATATTTATACCTCTTTCTAAAAAAGCCAACACTAGGAAATGTGAACACCGAATAATTGGTTTGATAAGCCGTGAACTTAAAGTTCTCCGTACTTTCATTCACTCACACTTATATACCAAATTAGAAAAACACCTAAGAAATCATTAAAAGTGCCAACAAAGTAAGAGGATACAGAATGGTAAACAAAGAACTCATTATATATATATATATATATATATATATATATATATATATATATACAAGAAATACTACTGGATATTATTGACTGGCGATATAAACAAACAACACAGTTTATTAGGGTTGCAGTCAAATGCTTACAAAAATAATCTCAACGACTAGTAAGTTACACTGAAGAATTGTGATATTTTTTAAATATTTACATAATTGTCTTTTACAGTGTCTTGAAAAAGGAATAAAATCATTCCGAAAGCTCGACAAAAAAGTCAAAAGAGTGTTTTTTATTTAACATCCCGGCCAATATTCTGACTGCAACCCTAATAAACTGTGTTGTTTGTATGTATATATATATATATATATATTATATATATATATATATATATATATATATATAATATAAAATTAATGTTTCTTGGGTTTAGGTTCAATAAATATATGTTACATGTGGAACTAGATTTTATTTTCCATTGCAATAAATCAACGTTTCGGCAGGAAACCCTTGCCTTTGTCAAGATTATAAAATGTGTATATATATAAGGACAAACAGATATTTTAAAATATGTATATATATATATATATATATATATATATGACTTACCAAAACGTAAAACGTGACACAGACATTAACGAACTGACATATAAAAGTTGATATCTGATATCTCATTGTTTACTGTCATTAGTAGATAATTATTTTTATATGAGCGTATCGTTGATGTTTTCGAAAAAGGTAAGGTGGAGATATGTTATGACTTTAAGAGCTTTTTATGATGTTATATTATTATTATTTAAATCAGATTTAAATATATTTTATTTAGGTTTTGTGTATCTTTTTTGTCATTTATTGCGTTGGTGTTTCTTTTTATTTCTATTGAATTCGTCTACAGGAATTTCGTTTTTATTGTGTTCTATTCACAATAAAAACGAAACTCCTGTATCTGATATTATATGTTCGATTGAAAATTCAATTTCTAATTTAAATGAAACTTCACAACATCAAATAAGAACAAAGTGCTGTAATATCTTATCCAATTTTAGAAACAAAAATAAATATTCATTTGAAAATAAAGAATTACATAAAAATATTCAAAAGACAAAAGCCTTTTTGAGGGAAAATCCTAATGTAGTTGTATTAAAGCCTGATAAAACTAACAAAACCGTTATTATGGAATCTAATGATTACGACAATAAAATGAATGATCTTTTAAAAGATGACACCATATATCATAAACTTAGAAATGATCCTACCAATATCTTCCAAAAAAGAAATAATGCTCTTATTGACAGATGGGACAAAAGTGGATATATATATTTATATATATATATATATCACCAAATACAGCAAAGTCACTTAAGATACACAACGCTATTCCACCAAAAATTTATGGTTTACCTAAAACACACAAGGAGAACATACCTCTACGTCCTATCGTTTCCTGCATTCAGTCACCCTTCGAAAATCTTTCAAAGTTTTTGAAAAACATTATCTCTAATGTCATCAATAAAAATCCTTATTGTATTAAAGATTCCAGTGATCTTATTTCTAAAATTAAAAACATTCACGTACCGGATAACTATAAATTAATCTCTTTAGATGTCATTTCACTATACACTAACATTCCAATAAAACTTGCCACTGACATCATTAAAAAGAAGTGGAATGACATAAAAGAATACACTAACATCCCATTGCAAGAATTCCAATCATCTGTAGAGTTAACGTTAAACTCAACATACTTTTTATATAAAGACGAAATATACCAACAAATGGATGGATGCGCAATGGGTGCAAGTATCTCTAGTGTCATTGCCCAACTGGTTCTGGAAGACTTAGAAGAATCTGTCATGAGTCACTTAGATTTTAATGTACCTTTCTTCTACCGCTATATCGATGACTGTGTCTGTGCTATTCCAACAAATAAAACAACCGAAATTTTAGATATTTTCAACAGTTACCATCCAAAATTAAAGTTCACTATAGAAATTGAACAAAATAATAAAATAAACTTTCTGGATGTCACCTTACATCGCATTAACAATACAGTTAAAACTATGTGGTTTACAAAAGAAACATGGTCTTCACGATATCTTAACTACAATTCCCATCATCCATTTTCCCATAAGAAGTCTGTAATTATAAGTCTCGCTGATAAATCTATAAAACTAACAGATCCAGAATACAGACCAACTGCAATAAAAAAAGCAAAAAATGCCCTCCTAAAGAATGCATATCCCGAACATCTAATCGAAACTATTTTCAAATCAAGACAATAAATTTTATAACAATACAACTAACAACAAACCCAACAGTATCAAAACCACTTATACAACTCTTCCATATATAAAAGGTTTATCTGAACAACTAACCAATCTTTTAGTCAAACATAACATAACAGTGGCCCACAAAGGCAACAATCTCTTAAATAAATATTTCACAAAACTAAAAACACAAACTCCAAAACTTAAAAAATCACATGTTGTTTACGAGATACCATGTACAAACTGTGAAGGTGTCTATATCGGTCAAACCAGTCAACTGCTTCAATCCAGAATTCGTTCTCACAAATACGACAAGAACAACGTCACTGCGCTCACAAAACATGAAAGCGGGAAGAAGCATAAATTTGATTTTAAAAACATCAGAACTTTAAAAACAGAAAAAAACAAAAAGAAGAGGGAGATATACGAATCAATAGAAATAAAAAGAAACACCAACGCAATAAATGACAAAAAAGATACACAAAACCTAAATAAAATATATTTAAATCTGATTTAAATAATAATAATATAACATCATAAAAAGCTCTTAAAGTCATAACATATCTCCACCTTACCTTTTTCGAAAACATCAACGATACGCTCATATAAAAATAATTATCTACTAATGACAGTAAACAATGAGATATCAGATATCAACTTTTATATGTCAGTTCGTTAATGTCTGTGTCACGTTTTACGTTTTGGTAAGTCATATATATATATATATATATATACATATTTTAAAATATCTGTTTGTCCTTATATATATACACATTTTAGAATCTTGACAAAGGCAAGGGTTTCCTGCCGAAACGTTGATTTATTGCAATGGAAAATAAAATCTAGTTCCACATGTAACATATATTTATTGAACCTAAACCCAAGAAACATTAATTTTATATTAAATATAATACGGTTCAAGAAACTCAAAGCTACTATATATATATATATTATATATATATATATATATATATATATATATATATATATATATATATATATATATATATATATATATATATATATATAGAGTGTGTATAACGACGCTAAGAATACAATTCTTTGGAGTGTAACTTTCGGGAAAGCGTCAAAACAAGGATCAGCTAGAGATGGTATAAGCCAGCTTGGTGTAGAACTTTATTCTAAATTTGAAATTTTCGGTGATATGTTGTCACCTTCATCAGCACCTAAATGGAAAACCTATTATAGTACAGTGGTGGAAATCAACATTTAAAAACCTACATTGAAAATGTTCAGTTGGTCCTAGTTGTAAAGAACACTGTCACAAACATGTTAAAAATATTAAAAAATACATTTAAAATTTTGAATAAAAACATTACAACACAACAGGGTAGTTTTTCAAATACAAACACAACAAAAAGTCTAAAATTTACAACCTACAAAAACTGCAAATAGAAAAGAAGAATTAATCTTCTTTTTTGTGGTATGCTGACAGAAATATGTCATGAAAATGCATATGAAAATGCAACTATGATAGTACAACTAGACGAAGATACAAATCCCATCCCCATTAAGAGATGAGTGAGACAAGGAGACGTCATATCGCCAAAGCTTTTCAACCTAGACCTAGAAGACTTCTTCAAAACTACAAATTGGTCAACCTATGGCATTAACGTTAATGGCAACAAGTTAAACCACCTCAGATTCGCTAACGACATAGTGATTATAGTGAGCACATTCGAGGAACTGCAAATTATGATGGGGGAACTAGCAGGCAGCTCCGAATACTTCGGCCTAAAAATGAATATGAAAAAAACAAAAATAATGACAAACACAGATGACCTCAGATAAATGGCAGTGAGATAGAACAAGACCAGGAATATATCTAGATAGGCCAAATCCTGAAACTTGACAAACAGAACCAAAGTGCGGAAGTTACTAGAAGAGTAAGACTAGCATGGGCAGGATTTGGAAAATTGAGTTGGATACTTAAGAACCGCAAAATACCCCAATACTTGAGAAGCAAAGTGTTCAACCAATGCATCCTTCCTATCATGACATATGGATGTCAAACCTAGACCCTAACCAAAGCAAACATGAATAAACTAGCCACAACAGAAAGAACAATGGAAAGAGCAATGTTAACTATACGACTCTCAGATAAAAAGAGGAACGACTGGGTAAGATCAAAAACAAAAGTAGAGGATATAACAACAAAAATTGCCAAACTTAAATGAAGCTTCGCGGGCCACACTGCTAGACAAAAAGACCAACGTTGGAAAACTACAATACAACATTGGAGACCTTACGAAAGTAAACGACCAAGAGGAAGATCACAGATAAGATGGGTTAATGACATTAAAAGAATAGCCGGAACAAATTGGAAATATTTTGCTCAGGTTAGAGACCGGTGGAAGGAGTTGGGAGAGGCCTATGTCCAAACATGGACGATAGAAGGCTAAGAAGAAGAAGAACATATAGATATCTTAAAAACCTTTTTTGTACCTTTTCAATTAAATCTATATTTACTTCTGCATGGGATGCCCAAACTACAGAAGCATACTCAAGATGTAGTCTTACCAAGGAATTATATAGTTTAGTTATGCTATCTATCATCTTAAAATGTTTGGTGTTTCTAATTATAAATCCGAACATCCTAAAAGCCTTATTAGTAGCAATGTGATAGTGATCATTGAAGTGCAAGCTTTACTGAAAATTCACAGCAAGATCTTTACTCACTGATTTTCTGGGCAATTCTCTATTATTGATATAATAAACCATTTTAATAAAGTTCCTGTTACAGATTCCTGTTAAAGATGAAGATCATCACTGAACACTTGTCAACATTTAGTTCCATTCTATTTATCTGAAACCAATTAAATACCGCATTCAAATCTAGTTTTAATAGTTGGCAATCACATTGATCTTCTGCAACTCTAAACATCTTAAAATCATCTGCAAACATTAAACAAATGGAAAATTTGAGACAACTAGAAAGATCATTTATAAAGCAAGCAAATAAGAGTGGTCCCAGGCTGCTGCCCTGCGGAACTCCAGAAGTTACGGAATATTCCTCTGAGAAAAAATTACCAACTCTAACTTGCTGACTTCTATCTGCTAGGTACAAATTCAAAAATGTTAATGCATTAATTAGAGGCCAAAGGTGCTCAGTTCTTCTAGTAATAAACCATGAGCAACTCTATCAAATGCTTTTGCACAATCAGTGAAGATTGCATCCATTTGTTTCTTAGTATTTATGGCATATGCAGCAGATTGTGTGAAAATACATAAATTTGTAAGTGTTGATCTATCCGGTAGAAATCCATGTTGATATTGATTAAAAGATTTGTTGATATTGAAAAACTGAAAATGGAGTCAGAGTGGCAATAATCGACAGCACAGAGATTCTCAAACATAGAATTCCAGATACTGCAACTATATTAACAGAAGAACTCTATGCAATTTACCAAGCGATACTACACTCAATTGCAAATAAGATTAACAAAATATTAATCGTGAAAATTTCTATGTCATCACTACAAATAATCAGAAAAATATACACGCAGCATCCATTAGCTTTACTAATAAAGAAATATATTTAATTGCATACTAAAGATACAGCCATCAAATTTCTCAGGGTCCTATGACATGGTGGAATAGCAGGTAATGAAGCAGCTGACAAAAATGCCAAAGAAGCTTTAAACGACAACAGCATTCCCATATCACCCCAATCCGTACGTATGGATCTAAAAACCTATTTCATAAAGCACCGTTTCGAGAACTGGAAGAATAAATAGAAATCCACACCATCGAAGCTTCAGAAGATAAAAAATAAGATTGGACAATTAAGCAGGTAATTATTTCCCTCTTACGACTTGGACATACCAAGTTTTCTAATGAACATTTGTTCAAGAAAGAAGAACGCTCACCCTTATAGTAAAACATGTGCTAGTGGAAAAGTTCAATAGTCACAGAATTAAATTCCATTTACCAGACAACCTTAAAAATATTTTAAATTCAGAAAACAGTATAGATAACCTACTTTTGTTTTTAATAGACTTTAATTCACTAAGTAAAGTGTAATTAACTGTTACCGTTCTGGTTTTTTGTAAATAAAAAAAATGTAAATAGGTGACTGAAAAGAAAATGCGAGCATAGTAAAAAAATACATATAGTTAGTCCAAAAACTAACCCCAGAGGAGCAATCACAATTAGGCGAAACCGAACGAAGAATACATATTGTATCGACAGCATTCGGCAAGTAATTAGTCTTTAGAATCTCTTTTACACAGTAATAAAAATGTCTTACACAATGAGTTCTCCCACTGTGATTTATAAACATATAAAAACTAAAAGTAACCCAAAAAAAAAATGAAAAAGTTATGTGCTCAGAATAAAACAAACACGTAAATTGCCAATAAGTCAAGAGTTCAAGCCATCATCATCATCATTCTCAGCATATTCTACCGATTATGATGCAGCTCCCTTCCATAATGTTGTACCGGATTGTTTCCTTATGTCATAGTCCCATCTTAAATTTGGACGTCTTGTTGGTCTCTTGACGCCTCTTGGGTACTGCAGTGTAATTCTAGTGAACCACGTGTTGTCAGCTCTTCTCGCTAGATGTCCAATTTACTGCCATTTTAGAGATTTAATTATATGGATTACATCAATGACCTTATTGTTCTGAAGCTATTTTCTTGTGGCATTTTAAATTAATTACTATTTAACTGGGAATAAGCCACAATTAAAGATAAAAATACGTTTATTAGATTTATTCGCTCTTAAGAGAAACCAGAGTGTATACATACTGGTCTACTGTCTCAAGTTAAACGTTGTTTATTATTACATCTTGGACATCTACTAGCTCGTTGTACATGGTTTTTGTTTTTGTCAAGTTAATTTTTAGCCAACTGCATTGCTAGCTGCATTTAGGTCGCTTGTAAGTTGGATGCCAATCAATAGATATTCCGTTGTTCTGCCAGTTTATTTTTGTGAATATATTTTCTAGAGTTGTAGTGAAGAGCTTTGGTGGTATTGCGTCTCTTTGTCGGAAGCTTCTAGTAGTGGGAAATTCTGGAGTGTTTTCATAAATTTCTACCGTGACTATTGCTTGTCTGTACCCATATATTTGCTAAAGTTTCTTTGTATGGTTTGTCAATGCCTTGATTGGTCAAAGCTTCTATTACTGCCTTGGGTTATATAGAATCGAAAGTCTTCTCGAAATCTATGAAGGTTCTATGAATATGATCCACGGTACTGAATCCACTTCTAAAGCCACCTTGCTCTTTCGGTTGTGTTGATGATATTGGTGAATATCTTGTACATGATTAATAGTAGAGTTATAGGTCTGTAGTTTTTGATATCCTCTCTGCTACCTTTCTTATGAATGAGAATTATGTTTGCTGTATTCCAGTGGTCTGGTATGCATCTCTATCTTAGGCAGTTCGTAAATATGCCTGCTAAGATTTTCCATGTTTTATTGCCAGCGTATTTAAACAGTTCCACTGTTATACCATCTATTCCAGCTGCTTTACCGCTTTTTATTTTTGTAATTGTCGATTTTACTTCTTCCGTAAAAACTTCTGGTACATCTTCTTGATTAATGATTACTTCTTCAAATGTTTCAGGAGCTTTGTACAGTTCGCTGTAGAATTTAGTCAGGAGTTGTATTATTTGCAACCAATATGATGGGATATATTAGAGGAGTGTAATATTTAAAAAGACCTTGGAAAAAAAGGAGTGATCACGATGTTATCATCGTTATTTTTTCCTTATTAATATGTGAAATTGGCTTCATCAATTATATATTTTCTCATATGTTTTTATTTCGAGTCATGCCTTGCTTATAGCGTCACAACTGAATCTATGTTTATCATTTTTATAACGATTATTGCCACAACTAGCCTTATTATAACATATTCATTATTACCATAAGGTTTTGTTGGAGGTATTTTGTAAGTGTTTTTAATATTGGGGGGTATAGGCGGTAGTGCGAAATTATTTCTTTCTGACGTTTCGTGCCTGTAATTTTCGCAGATATTATCAAAGGTGGCTCAATAAAGATCGTTACTGTCTTTTTCTCACTGACGATGTTGCAAAGCTTAAATATCTGTGCGATCCGAGCTCCCTCGGTTGGTCCGAATCGATATTGGAATTTTCCGTGTATCTGGGGAGATATTTTGTATTTGTTCAGATATTTATATTTGTTCACATAATAATTGTACTCTTCCACAGGGTCAACAAAGTGTAGTGGTCGACGTGATGTCGTGTATTGTCCGTCTCCAGAGATCTCTGTCTCTGGTCATTTCTTTTAATTCATGCATAGGTCTTTGGCATATTCCTGTAATTTGATCTATCCATCTTGTTGGGGATCTTCCTCGTGATCTTCGGCCTTCTACCTTTCCTTGTATTATGAGTCTTTCCATGTTTTCTGTGTTTGCTCTCATAACATGCCCAAAACATTTTAATTGTTGGAGATGGACTTTACTAGAGAGTCGTTGGCTAACTTTTAGCTCTTTTAAAATTGAATTATTTGTTCTGCGGTCGGTCCAAGGAATTCGTAACATTCGTCTCCAACAGAACATTTCAGTGGCGTCTATCTTTCTTCTCTCCGATTGTCTCAGAGTCCAAGATTCACATCCGTAGGTCAGTATTGGGAATATTAAGCAGTTGATCAACCTCATCTTTATCGCTCTTGAAATTTGACAGTCCTTCCATATTTTGGTCATTTTTGCTGTGGCAACTTTTGCTAGATCAGATCTACGTTTAATCTCTTCTTGTAATAACCCTAGTTAATAAAGAGACCCTAACTGAAATACTTTGGTCACATCCTCTCATCTGTCAGTACCTTCTTTTCTTAGTTCTTGATGACATTGAAATTTATATGAACAGAATTTATTCTTTTTCAAAATTTTAAGGCCCTTTAATTATGAATATTAAACTGGTCTGGAAAACTTATTCTAGGATTTTCTACTACTGCTGTTAATATATTTATTTCATTTTGATTTACTAAATTTCTTGGTACCTCAGCAATATTGTTTGTACAGGTATAATTAAAAATTCACGGTTCTAGTATTTTAAGTTTTTTGTAAAACCCTTTGAATTGTTGAATGACTTGGAATTGGTCTACTGAGATATCTTACGCTAAATAAAGAACTGACACTTCGCGCGGTATTGCCTGAATAAAATATTTTTATTATTGCTGCTGTATCCTCAACTCAGTACATTTTTTAAACAACTTTATTGTTTTTTAAACAATAAATCACAAAATAAAAATTTTGGCAATTCAAATATTGTCATAGAAAAATAATATAGTATATTGTCATATATCAGAAACATCTTCTTCCTTCTTCCTTCTAGCATATAGGCTTTAAAGCCTGTTTCTTCTTCGATCTTAGCGTCATAAATTGTCGCACCATCTTTTTCTTGGTCTGCCAATACTTCTTCGTCCATTTGGTGACTTATCTCGTGCTATTCGTACTATTCTATCCTCTGCTATTCTACAGATATGTTCGTTCCACTCCTGTTTTCGTTTTGTCACCCATCCATTTATGTCATCTATATTGCATGCTCTTCTTATGTTTTCGCTTCTCTCCCTATCCAATAGACTTTTCCCTGAGATTCGTCGGAGTATTTTCATTTATGTTGTTTCTAGCAGTCGTCTCGTTTTAGGTGTGTCAGGTCTTGTCTCCGCCGTGTATGTTAATATAGGTCTAATTGCTGCTTTATAGATTCTTGTTTTTGTGTCTTGTCTTAGGTGTTTGTTCTTCCAGATTGTGTCATTAAGAGAACCCGCCGCTTTACTTGCTTTTAAGTTTTGTTGTCGTACTTCTTCTTCAACATCTCCGTAACTAGTTATATCTATTCCCAAATATCTAAATAATCATTCAGAATTAGTAAAATTGCTCCTGTACCGTTCGATAGATGAAAATGACCTTAAAATCATAAAGAATCTGGAATCTACACCATATTTCTCAATCGAAAAAGGTTTGTGGGGACAGGATTGTGTTCTGTCACCTCTCCTTTTTAATCTTTACTCTAAGACGATTTTCGATAGAGCCTTAAGTGACACTGAAGAAGGAATCAAAATCAACGGACAGACTATTAGTAATCTTCGCTATGCTGATGATACAGTCATAATAGCTGATAGCCAAGAAGCGCTACAACGACTAATAGATAAAATAAACACTGAAGGAGAACGACTGGGCTTGAAGATTAATATAGACAAGACAAAGGTAATGGTGGTTAGTAGAACACAAAATATGCTATTAAATATAAGAGTTAATAATAAGAATATCCAAAAGGTCCCCAAGTTCAGATATCTCGGTAGTTGGATAACTGAAGATTTAGATCCAGACATAGAGATACTTAGCAGTATTGAGCAAGCCAGAACAGCATTTACTACCTATGAGAACCTTGCTAAGCAACATCAGCCTTAATTTAACGCTTCGATATCGCTTTGTAAAATGTTACATCTACTCCATACTGCTACATGGTGTAGAAACCTGGACCATAAACGCCAATGTGATGAACCGATTGGAGGCTTTTGAAATGTGGGTATTTGGAAGACTACTTAAAATTCCCTGGACAGATCACACAACAAATGTCAAAGTATTAAATCGAATGGGCAGAGAACGAGAATTGCTGCCAATAATAAAAAGAAGAAAACCTGCTTATATTGGTCATATCATATATTACGAAATTCCAAGTTTCCAAGTACTAATTCTTAAAGCTTATTATAGAAGGGAAGATAGAAGGAAAACGGGGCATCGGAAGAAAGAAATACTCATGGCTTAAAAACATAAGGGATTGGACAAACATCGATGCCCATGCACTCTTTAGAGCCACGCAAGATCGAGAGGAGTATGCCAGAATTGTCGCCAACATCCACTAATTGGATAGGGCACCATAAGAAGAAGACAAGGTGACCTGCCCAGCGCAATCTTTGTAATTTTCTGCCTCAAAGCTACTTATAGTTAATTGCAATTCTGTCTGACATGAACGATTTCTGCGAAAACCTGAGTGTTTGCCAAATAAAATATGATTTCTGGTAATATGCTCTAAGATTTCATGATGTACACTCAATTCAAGTACCTTTTCTATTGTAGGTAAAAGTAAAGTTACAGAAATTAATTTCAATTCTTTCTATATTGGCGAAAATTTCGTCAATACTCTTTACAAAATACTTTTGTATACGTTTTTAGCGACCTTTAAAGGATTATGTAAAATATGCTTTCGGTCGAAAGTTTCAAAATTCAATGAAGTCTGGAAATTTAGTCTATGTTGGATTAACAACATGCCCATGCACTCTTTAGAGCCACGCAAGATCGAGAGGAGTATGCCAGAATTGTCGCCAACATCCACTAATTGGATAGGGCACCATAAGAAGAAGACAAGGTGACCTGCCCAGCGCAATCTTTGTAATTTTCTGCCTCAAAGCTACTTATAGTTAATTGCAATTCTGTCTGACATGAACGATTTCTGCGAAAACCTGAGTGTTTGCCAAATAAAATATGATTTCTGGTAATATGCTCTAAGATTTCATGATGTACACTCAATTCAAGTACCTTTTCTATTGTAGGTAAAAGTAAAGTTACAGAAATTAATTTCAATTCTTTCTATATTGGCGAAAATTTCGTCAATACTCTTTACAAAATACTTTTGTATACGTTTTTAGCGACCTTTAAAGGATTATGTAAAATATGCTTTCGGTCGAAAGTTTCAAAATTCAATGAAGTCTGGAAATTTAGTCTATGTTGGATTAACAAGTTATTTAAGTATTCTCCACTATAGGGTTATTTAAAGACCTGTTCATCTAATCTAAATGACACTATTTTTCCTTTCCATCTAACAAGTTTACAACTGTGCAAGAATTGCTAATCCGAGCATTAACATATTTCAACTCATTATGCTAACAAAAAAAACTTCATAGCAATATCTTCTTCTTCTTCTTAGCCTTCTATCGTCCATGTTTGGACGTAGGCCTCTCCCAACTCCTTTCATCGGTCTCTATACTCAGCAACATATTTCCAATATGTTCCAGCTATTCTTTTAATGTCATCAACCCATCTCATATGTGGTCTTCCTCTTGGTCGTTTACTTTCTTAAGGTCTCCAATGTTGTATTGTAGTATTCCAACGTTGGTCTTTTTGTCTAGCAATGTGGCCCGCGGAGCTCCATTTAAGTTTGGCAATTTTTGTTGTTATGTCCTCGACTTTTGTTTTTGATCTTACTCAGTCGTTCTTCTTTTTATCTGACAGTCGTATACCTAACATTGCCCTTTCCATTGTTCTTTCTGTTGTGGCTAGTTTAGTCATGTTTGCCTTGGTTAGGGTCCAGGTTTGACATCCATATGTCATGATAGGAAGGATGCATTGATTGAACACTTTGCTCCTCAAGTATTGGGGTATTTTGCGATTCTTAAGTATCCAACTCAGTTTTCCTAATCCTGCCCATGCTAGTCTTGCTCTTCTAGTAATTTCCGTACTGTGGTTCTGTTTGTCGAGTTTCAGGATTTGGCCTATGTAGATGTATTCCTGGACTTGTTCTATATCACTGCCATTTATAGTTATACGTCTGGGGTCATCTGTGTTTGTCATTATTTTTGTTTTTTTTATATTCATTTTTAGGCCGACGTATTGGGAGCTGCCTGCTAGTTCCCTCATCATAATTTGCAGTTCCTCGAATGTGCTCGCTATAATCACTATGTCGTCAGCGAATCTAAGGTGGTTTAACTTGTTGCCATTAACGTTAATGTCATAGGTTCACCAATTTGTAGTTTTGAAGACGTCTGCTAAGGCTAGGTTGAAAAGCTTTGACGATATTACGTCTCCTTGTCTTACTCCTCTCTTAATGGAGATGGGATTTGTATTTTCGTCTAGTTGTACTATCATAGTTGCTTTTTCATATACAGTATGTATTAGTTGCCTATATCTCGAATCTATTCTACATTTATTAGTAGCTTGTTCTACGGCCCACATCTCGATACATAGCAATATACGAACTCATAAAGAACAGACAAACACAAACCGTGATAGAAAAGGAGTCGAAGAAAAGGAAAAGGAGAAGGGATGTCGTATCAAGTACTTTATTCAATATTACTCAATGAAAAAGAATTGTAGAACAATAACAATAATACCAAAATGTGTACAAGTTTTAGCATCTATTTGCACACGACGATGATAACATAGATATGAGTATTGTTGTGAATGTTGTCTGCAGCAACTAAAAAAAGAAGAATGATGACATGCATGTCAATGTCATGTTCATGTTCATAACCATGTAACTTTATGAATAAAGTTATCTTAATTATACCAATGTCTTTTAATTAAAATACATAACATTATTTGGCGACGAGTCAACGTATCCACGTGTAAGTCAGTCAGTCCACACGTTCAAGTGTGAAATCAAAAGTTTTTGGAATTAAGTGCCGATGTCACCAGGTGTCCACCTAACCTAAAATAGCCAACATATTGGGATTTTTCACAAGTCTTAAGTGAATAAAATCATGGCAAATAATCTAATTGGTAATATAGAACATTTTGACCCAAAAGTGGGAGATATAGTAAGTTACATGGAGAGAATGGAACAACTGTTTGTGTGTAATGTGGTAGAAGAACAAATGAAGGTGTCTATGTTATTAACACTGATCGGTGGAGAGGCATATTCAACTCTTAAAGACATTTTAACTCCAGATTTACCCAGTGCTAAGAGTTATGATGTGTTAAAAACAAAATTAGTTGAACATTTTAGTCCAAAAAGGTTACAAATTGCAGAAAGGTATAAGTTTTGGAATGCAATTCAAGACCAAGGAGATGACATTAAAGCTTATGTGAAAAAGCTCAAAAGTTTGTCAGTACACTGTAAGTTTGGTGCATTTTTGCAAGAAGCTTGGAGAGACAAGTTTGTATGTGGTATTAGGTCACAAGCCATTAAAAGAAGGTTATTATCAATGGATAATTTAACATTTGATGTTGCAGTACATGAAGCCTTGTCTATAGAACTGGCTGAAGGTCAAGTAAAATCTATGAATATGGAAAGTGCAGTCAGTACGATGGCAGAAAGTCTTGATAAAATTACGTTTAAGAATCAAAAAAAGTCAAATAGTGCTACTGTGTTTAAGAAAGACAGTCAAAAAGTGAAGCCATGTTATAGATGTGAAGTCCGAAAGCATGACCCAGAAAAGTGTCCAGCAAAGGCGTGGGAATGCTTTAAATGCAAAATAAAAGGTCATACAAGTCGTGCATGCAGAAGTGAGAAAGTCAACAAACTGGATGAATCAGAGGAGACATCTACAAGTGATGATGACCTAGTTCTAGGGTTTTTGGCAACTATAAACCAAAGCCAAGATGAAAATCCAGCTCAGGTAACATTGAACATAGAAGGTAAGAAGATTAAATTTGACATAGACAGTGGAGCTTGTAGAACTGTCATGCACATCACAGACTCTGAAAAATACCTACCAGAATTGAAGTTGTACAGTGTTAAGTATAGGTTAAAAGTATTAACAGGAGAAGGTGTTAAGATTCTGGGGAGACTGATGTGTTTGTACAAGTCAAGGACAAAATAGTAAGTTTACCATTAGTAATTTTGGATAGCAGTCATAAATTTATACCATTGCTTGGTCGAAATTGGCTAAATGTACTAAGCCCAGACTGGAAACATAAGTTGTCGTTTGACTGTCTAAACATGATAGATTCAACTAATAAGTTCATGGATGGACAGGATATTTCAACTGAGTGTTGTCAGTCTGGGTCACAGTTGAATGAATCTTTGTATGAACCATGTCAGTCAAGTAGTTCTAGTAAGCAGTTGCCATTTGAAGTTAATATGTTTCAGTCAGATAGTCAGGTAAATGTTAAAAATCAGTCTAGTAAGCACCCAGTGTCAAATATATGTCAAAAGCTGCCGGGTGAGTCAGGCAGAATATCAGAGGTAAGCTCAAAAATTGAGAAGTTGGTATTGTCTTTAAAAAAAGATTTTCAAAATGTTTTTAATGATGAGTCACAGTCCTGTATTAAAAACTTTAAAGTTGAATTGAATCTGAAGGAGGGAGCAAAACCTGTGTTTCATAGAGCTTATGATATGCCATTTGCATTGAAAAGCAAAGTAGAGTCAGAATTAAAAACAATGTGTGATTTGGGTATATTAAAAAAAATTAATTTTAGTAATTGGGCAAGTCCAATAGTAGTTGTGCCAAAAAAAGACAGTTCTCATATTAGAATTTGTGTTGATTTCAAAAAAACTGTGAATCCAGCTCTTGATACAGATCATTGTGTTTTGCCACTTCCCGAAGATATATATGCTTGCTTAAGTGGAAATCGATATTTCTCAGTCATTGATTTGAAAGGGGCATACCAACAGCTTGAAGTAGGTGACAAGTCCAAAGAACTGTTAGTTATTAATACACACTTGGGACTTTTTGCCTATAATAGGTTAACTTTTGGTATTAGTTCAGCCCCTGGAATTTTCCAAACTGTTATGGATAATATTCTGGTGGGGTTGGAAAATACAAAATGTTACTTGGATGATATTTTATGTTATGGAAAAACATTAGAGGAATGTTATCAAAATGTGATTGAAGTCCTTAAAAGACTTGAGCAATATAATGTCAAAGTCAATCATAAAAAATGTAAATTCTTTAAAGATAGAGTCGAATTCTTAGGTCATTATATTGATTCGTCAGGTATCCATCCTACTGAGGAAAAAATTCAAGCAATAAAGTCTGCTCCGTCCCCAACAAACCTTACTGAATTGAAATCTTATCTTGGGTTATTAAATTATTACATCAAGTTTATTCCAATGTTGTCATCAAAATTAAAGCCATTGTATAATATTTGCAAACCTGATGTAGATTTTTCTAAAGAATGGACTGATGAATGTGAAGACATCTTTAGACTCAGTAAGGACTTGTTGACCTCAGATAGTCTGTTGACACACTATGACCCAACTTTACCTATTTATGTAACATGTGATTCTAGTGGCTATGGTGTGGGAGCTGTATTGAGTCATATTATTGATGGTATTGAAAAACCTGTACTATTTGCCTCTAGCACCCTCTCTCCAACTGAACAAAAATATAGTAATTTAGAACGGGAGGCTTTAGCTTTAATATTTGCAGTCAAAAAGTTTCATAAATATCTCTATGGGCGTAAATTTACCCTTATTTCAGATCATCAACCACTTCAATTTATTTTTGCAAAAAATAAAAATATCCCAACAACTGCTGCTGCTAGAATTACTCGATGGGCGTTAGCTTTGTCAGGTTACAGATATGATATTATTTACAAAAAAGGAAACTCTATTGCCAATGCAGACGGGTTGTCACGGTTACCTTTAAAACAACAAACTGAAGTAGATGACTATATTTTTTTCGTTTAGCTTAATTAATGAAATACCATTGAATGCAGATGATATTAAAAAAGCTACTAATAAAGATTCATTACTTCTGAAAGTCAAGGACCTTATTTTGTCAGGTTGGCCTATTAGTGTTGAGGATGATAACTTAAAAACTTTTTTTAAACGCCGGAATGAATTATCAGTTGAACAGAATTGTATTATGTTAGGGAATAGGGTTGTAATTCCTCAGTTGTTAAGACTTGAAATTTTAAAAGTTTTTCATGAGCAACATTCTGGTATTGTACGAACCAAATTACTAATTAGGTCATATCGAGGGGTTCGAGCGAAAACCCGATAACTAACAAAATCATTGTTCGGAGATAATCGCGATTAAAGATTTTCGTAACATTGAAGAGGCTTTAAAATCGTCACCGGAAGTTGTTTTAAATATTTGTTAAAGCCAAACAGTAGAGAATTTAATGTTTAGTTAGAATAATTTATTTTTAGTTTAACTTATTAAAACGTATTTACAAAAAAAAATAAAACATGATATTTATCGGGTTTTTCCTCGCTGAATGAGTACAACAATTCATTTTATTGGTTTTTATTTTGAATTTTGTCAATTATATAATGAGAATGAACTGTATTTTATTCAAATAAAACAAATAATAATCTACATTCCTTTTAGGAAATTAAAGGGTAATATCTTCTTCTTCCATTATTATGTCTGGAATTCGATCTACGACATTATTCCCTGTTTTTAAACTTGATATCCATGCAGCTCTTCCGGAAAAATGTTTTCTTGGCATGTCTTCATTAAATACTTTTTTTGCTTCGCTTATTGAAAGAGTACTTTTGTATTCAAAACTATACTAATACTAATACTATACTAATTCAAACCAATATCTTCTGATATGTTTAAACACTTTAATTCTTTTGAGAGATCGTAGTTGATAAAAATTTTCCTTGTTTCACCTTTAATATATTTTAGTCTCTTGATTTTTAACCACTGCACAGTATTACCGGCATAATCTACTATTCTGTTTTGCAATATATTTGCTGCAAGTGACTTTAAATCTAAAAATTTATTATATTGTATTTCTTTTACCTTGTATGGGCCTATATTATGTTTCACATTGTCTACTGTCGTCATTTTCTGTTTTCTTGCTGTTTGAAATATATTTTTCCAGTAATTTATGCATTTACATATTTACTTGCAGATTCTATTGCCGAGTTCATAGAATCCACTTCCATATAAGTATGTCCTGCTTCTAAGAACTTTTGTTCTATAATTTCCAATTGGTCGATATTTTGTACGATTCACAACAGCAGTACGGCTATAAATTGATTACGATTTTGACCGTCACAAGTATCTGAAGAAATTGTTACATGCTTAACCTCAGGTCTTAAGCATTCACTTGAATAGTAATACATACAAGTTCCGATTTCAGAACTACCCTTTTGCCGTTTTTGGGTAGCGGTGATTCCCAAATAGTAAGATTGTATACTAGAAAATTTTCTACGATAGTATAATTGACTAATAGATCCTTTGGTTATTTGTAAAATTGCTTGTAATTCCAATGTTACAGACATAAATGTCTTGTCTTTATTTGCTTTGTCTTTATCTATTTTTTTAGCGGCCTGACAAATTTCGTTTCTTTTTCTATGTTCTTCGTAGATTATTTCAAGATTTTTTCTCTGCTCTAGATCAGACTTAGCATATTTGGCACAGATAAGATAACTTAGATTAAACTCTTAACAAAAAATAGATCGATATTTACGTAAAGCAACAGGGTTTCCACTATTTTCGATGCAGTTATCTGAGTAAAACTGGTACATTTTTTTGATATTTAAAGTGGGATCTGAGTATTTTCTAATGGTCTTCTTTCGGGTATAATGAGATTCCATAACCGGAAAGGATTCAATATGACTTTTAACAAATTGAACATCTTCAGCCTTTGTTTTGTTAACTGGTTCCTGTTTTCCGCGATTGTCTTCTTTAGAATAGCAACCAATAGAATCACTGTTAGCTACAGCATTTATTATAACATCTTAGGATATACACAGCGTTTTTGTAAAAAAACTTTTGGCACACTGGAATCCGTTCGTTGTTAGCTAGTGGAAAAAAAACATTTCTTGCTAAATTTTCCTTCCTTTCTTTTGGAAGTTTTAAGGAAAAGTCTAGTCCTAATTTGTTTTACAGCTATGTTGTGTAAAATAAATTTTTTTCTAGATTTAAAATCTAGACTCCAGTAATTTCTACAGAGTTTGTTTCTATAATCTTCAGAAAACTTTTCAGTATACTTAAATTTACCTTTATCACAATTGATTTGCTGGGGTACCTTGGGAGCGCTGGTTTTGTTTTTCGTTATATATGTGCTCCCTTCTGACCGCCTTTGTTTTCGCAATATTTAATTTCCATTCAGTAGGATTACTTTTACGCCACCTTTTCGGCTTTGTTACCTTACGCAGTACTGGTTATAAAACGTCTTTAATTATTAATGTCACCAAAGATGTAGACGTCTCAGCGTATAAAATTTTCTTACGTTAAACTTTTTTTTTGATTTACGAGATCATTTTCAGATCCAACAATATCTTCAAAATCCAAAGATAACTCTGTGCAGTAGTTTGGATCCACGTCAGAATAATCACCTCCAAGTAAAGAAGTAGTATCGTTAAATTCATCAATTTTGTCGATGGACTCCTCAGCTTCTGAAATAAAAACCAAAATAGAATACTAATACATTAAATATTATTCTAAAATGAAGTCACCTGTGTTAAAATCATCATCTTCCATTGTATTTTTGATATACTCTGTGCTATCCGGCATTGATTTTCGACTAGCTCAGAAGAAGTTTCAGATATGTTCTATTGCACAGTCTTTGACATACAAGTAGGAATTTATTATTCACCATTAACGCGCATACGAGTAATCTGACGGCTGATGTGGTAATATAACTTTTTTCTGGTCTAATGTAAGCGAATGAATCAAAAAACCAAACGTTAAGAAAACATGAAGCTATAGTTGGATTTTAATTTCAGTATTTTATATGCCAGAAAATTTTCAATGCTAAAAAATTCCACAGAGTGATGCAAACTTTGAGAAAAAAAAACATACTTTGATTGGTACACCCGGTATACAATGAAAATTTATCCGATTAGCAACATTATTACAGAGATATTGTTAAAGAATAAGACTTATAACATGTTAAAAAAATTACTGAAATTGGACAACAGGTTTAGAAGATACGAGACATCAAAAATGACCCATTTTTAAGGTGTCCGGTTAATTTTGCACCCCAGTACTGAATAATTTTAGGTCTTGATATCGAAAATGAATTTATTGAGATAAAGTAAATTTAAAATAAAACATCTCAATTTCACCTAATTACTCTTAAATTTAATGGATGACAATTCAAATAACTAGGAACTGTATAATTATACACATAACAAAAAATATTACTTACCAGTCTTCAAAATAATGGTTTTTGGTGACCATTTCCACTAACATCTTACTTCGATTACTCATTTTACTAATTAATAAAAATCAAATTGTTTATTTCGAAAACAAGCACGAATCACAATAACAATTCAACATCAAACTATACATTTGTTAGAGAACGCAACGTCCATAATCAAGTCCAGATATGTGTGAACTAATCAGAAGTACCGACCCAAAAAGGTAAATCGTTGTACTTCGTGTAACCTAAAATTGATTTACTGGGTTTTCGCACAACAAAAATGGGCTGAAATTGAATAAAGTATAATAGTATAAAATTCTTTATTGGATTTTCGCATGAATATATTTTGTTAAAATTAACAGCTTTGTAATCTTCATATCCGATAAATGTATTTATATATTTTTAAAATCCCAACTTGCGAATTTCTTTAAAAAAGAAAGCAGTTAAGTTGTTCTAGCTTATTTTTCCTAGAACTGATTTTATATTTCAGACATTTATTATGAATTTCAATTTCCGATAAAATGAATTATCTGTTTTTAACTCAGAAATATTTCTAATAAAATTAGTAACTTTACATAGGAAAAGAAGATAAATGATTCTATCGGATTCTCATATTATAAATATGTTTACTTCAAAGTATTTTTATCAGTAAAGTTATATATGGGGTTGGTGTTATTTAAAAATATGACTTAACGGTTTTTACCATGTTTGGTTTTTATCAATTATTGTGCTTAAAAATGTTAATATCATTTTAAAAATTTTTTCAGTGATAGAAGACGTGTTTTTAATACAGAAGAAATAAAAATACCGTATTTCATAATTTTGTCATTTATCGGGTTTTCGCTCGAACCCCTCGATATTGTTGGTGGCCAAATCTAAATGATGATATAGAAAAATTTATTGCATCATGTGATATCTGCCAGGAAAATCAAAATTTCACTAGAAGTAATGATCATATGTCTTGGCCAGAATCACCTCATAATTTTTATAGAATATTTATTGATTTCCTAAAGTTGTTTAACCATACATTTTTGCTCATGTATGACCAAAAATCGAAATGGTTAGATGTCAAATTAATGGATAACAGTACCATTGCGTCAGAAACCATTTCAAAGTTAAAGGAAACCTTTTCAATTTTTGGTCTTCCAGTAGAACTAGTTTCAGATGGAGGTCCACCCTTTAATTCAGTAGAATTTGTTTCGTTTTGTCAGTCAAATGGTATAACTCCAATAAAATCACCTCCAGGTCATCCACCCAGCAATGGCTTTGCTGAAAGAGCTGTACAGATAGTAAAGAAAGATTTAAAAAAGGCTTTATTTTCAGTAAAAGGGGAAGAGATAACTAAACAACAAATTTTGCTTAAATTATCAAGTTTTCTTTTTGCTTATAGAAACACCCCTTCTACATCAACAAATATGACACCATCTGAAAGTATTCTAAAGTTAAAACCAAGAACCAGATTTGACTTAATCAAACCCTCTGGCCATAGCAAATATGCTAAAGGTGGTTCACAAAATGCAGTCAGAGCTAGAAAATTATTTAAATTGAATGAACCAGTTTATGTAAAAAATAAGCATACCAAGTTTTGGCAAAGGGGTAAGGTTATGAAAATATTAAGTTATTGTACTTATTTGGTACAAGTTGGATCTCTTATCAAATTTGTTCATGCAGACTCTTTAAGAAGTGATATGGGTGATCCAACTTATTCACATACCAATATAGTACCTAATATAAGTAATAATCTTGCCAATTATAGTGGTCCAGAACAAGAAATGTGTAGCAATATTCCCAGTGTTCCTCAAAACGTAACAGTTGATTCCCCAAGAAGTGAGTTAACACCAATATCAGTGCCACCAAGTGTTATATGTGAATCTAACAACACACCCATAATTGCTTCTCCAAAAGTGACTTTAAAAAATAGTGATACTCCAAAAATGTCTAGGTTTGGCAGAGTTATAAAACCAACTCGCAGGCTAGATCTTTAATAAAAAACAAGGGGAGAAATGTTGTGAATGTTGTCTGCAGCAACTAAAAAAAGAAGAATGATGACATGCATGTCAATGTCATGTTCATGTTCATAACCATGTAACTTTATGAATAAAGTTATCTTAATTATACCAATGTCTTTTAATTAAAATACATAACTATTCTACATTTATTAGTAGCTTGTTCTACGGCCCACATCTCGATACATAGCAATATACGAACTCATAAAGAACAGACAAACACAAACCGTGATAGAAAAGGAGTCGAAGAAAAGGAAAAGGAGACGGGATGTCGTATCAAGTACTTTATTCAATATTACTCAATGAAAAAGAATTGTAGAACAATAACAATAATACCAAAATGTGTACAAGTTTTAGCATCTATTTGCACACGACGATGATAACATAGATATGAGTATAAGGGATATATAGCAAAGAAAACAAAACACCACATATATAATATATGTATATATATATATACATATATATATATATATATTATATATATATATATTATAAATATTATATAATATAATATAAACGATTTTAAATAATTAAACTGATTTTACTATAAACACTTTACTTTCTGTATAAAGTATTGCCTAACTAACAGAACATTTAAAATTCAGTATTATTTAATTTCTGCACCAGTTGAATATGATTTAGTAGAATCGTTCGCCACACAATCGATATTTCGGATAAAAATTTTAGAATAAAAATATTATATTTTATATAGATGTTAACGAATAAATTTTGTCACTAAGTTTACTAATATTTATTACCAATTGCAAAAGTATTCAATTTGTATTATTTTGTTAAATGAAATAAATTTATTTCCATTATTCGATTAACAGATTTTGTCATGAACACTTCGAATTCGATTCTAAAATTCGTTTACGATCAATGTTGACTTTTAAATTTTCGATTTTGCAGCTGTCAGTTGATAAAATGTGTTGGTAGAGGAAGGTAGTGCGAGTTTGTAAGGAATTTGAATTTGGACTGACCTTTTCTGTGACCTCTTAAATTTAGTAAATAACACTTTGTGACAGTTTGTTTAATTCAAAAGTGCAAGTGAACTTATGTTGTTTTTGTTCTCCGACCACTGCTCGTTTTAAGGTAAGTGATTACTATTTGAATTTTAGGTTTGGGTAGGTTTTGTTTTTGTCAATGTTGGTCAGTGTTTCTAAAATCAATAACACCCAATTGCAGTTTACATAATTTAAGAGGTTCATGTCAGCTGGTTTTATGTACCAAAATTTAAAAAAATAGGTCGGTGCAAGAAGATGTAATGTGATTTAAAACCTTTATTGATCCAGTTTACATGCAACTCTTGCTTATGTATTGATTCTTCATTAAATATTGTCGAATATGTAAATGACATCTGATTGTATTTGTTGCTAACACGGCTTCAGTTAAAAGTAAAACACATGATCTGGTTTTTGTCTGTTTTCTATTGACGTTTTTTTTATAAATACCTAAATCTTTTCAGCTGTTGTCAAAAGTACAATCATAGGCATTCTCTCTCTAAACTTGTTTCCATATAAGTAATGTACAGTTTCATATTCTTTTTGGGGACATTTTTCATTATCAAGACAGTGTACAAGAAGAATAATTGGTTCTCATGAAATCTATATTTTTTTGTGGAGATCGGTAGTAAGGATATTATAATCATTGTACTAGAATTTATTTTATTTAATCAAGTGGAATTATTGCCTTACTTGTATAAATAGTCTCAAACAGAAAATGAAAACATTTTTCGTTACAGAAAAGAAGAAAATTTAAAACAATAGTTACCTAGAACCATAAAACATATTTTATATTATAATAGAGATAAGAGTAATTGTGGTTTGGTTATACCAATGAATATAGGCTATATTCTTTCCTTATACTAAAAATAATTGCAGAATATCAAAAGGCTCTTAAAAGTGGCATTTTAATTACCTAGTCACTTTTTGTTAATATAAATAATATAATTAATCAGTAAGGTGAATGTACTATTATAGTAGTTGACATTATAAGAAAAAAAATTCTATTATTTAGCCTCAAACTGATGCTGTTGAACTTACTAAAATATACATGTATAAAAAAAATATATACTTATAGGTATATTCAGGTACTCTAATCCTTCCTGAATATTTAACAAATAAATTTTTGGACAATTTTGCTTTATAAATATTTTTTATAAAATTTCCAAAAAATGTTGCAAAATGTCAGTAGTTAACACAACAAAATGAAAAAAAATTTGTAGTTGACACATCCAAGGTTTAGTTAATTCACACTCAAATATGTTTTGGTAACTTTATTAAGAATATGTAATAATAGGAAAACTTTATTAATGTTATGTAGTTATAATTATAATAAAATATTTAAATTCAAAAATTTAGCCATCTACATCCACTGAATCTGGAAACTGATACTTCAAAATAAAGTTTTACTGCCATCACAATAATTCATACCCACAACTTCTGCTTCAAATTATTGAAAAATTTTTGTATTACACATACAAATATATATTCTTTTTTCTTCCCAGGGAATTTTGCAATTACATAATCCCCCTCCATATAATTTATATTTTTAGTATTTTCCTTATCACTGCAATCACCTGTTTCAAAAGATATATCATCAAGACATTTCCCTTTTGTTACTAACTTTATTTCTTCTTCACTTTTAGTTTTTGTTTTTAACAAAGTTTTTTTTCTTCTCTCTTCTCTCTTCTGCTCTTTTCTGGTCTTCTCCAAGAAGCTTGATCTTCTTATTTTCTTTATATTCATGATAAGTTTGCCATCTTTTGAACTAGCCACAGAAGAATTTTTTTTCCACTCTTCTATTATTTACTGAGGATACTCTGTGTTCATGCCCAAACAGTATTGGTTTAAAAGGAGAGGGTATAATTTCATTTGATGTAGAAGATGTAGGTAGTTCTTCAATTGCTGAAGACGGAACTTGTGATTGTGTTCATAAAGAAGCACAAGTGTCTTGAATAATAGCAAAATTGTTATATTAAAGATTTTTCCTAGTGGGACTAGTGTGATCTTCCACAACATCTGAAATGTTTTTATCTGTTTCAGCCTCAGATTTGTTTAATAACTCACCTATGTCATACTGTTCTTCAGTTGGCTTGTCAGGATTGTGGTCTAGGTAAATGTCTTCAAGATTTGGTATGTCATCATTATAAGTGGCAGAGTTAATAATTTTGTCTTCATCATCTGGTGCTTTTGCACTTTGTTTCACTTTCAAATTGTTGTATTTCTTCTTCTAAAAGTCTGTATTTTATGCAAATGTTTTTTGTAAAAGTGAAAGAGAGATAAATCTTCATTGCCATTGTTCCATTCCATGATCAGGATTAATTTGTTGGTAAACAGTTTTGTCACCCTTTCTTGTCAATACTTTATTTGCTTTGGGGTTAAGGAAAATTAAAATATTAAAACTTTTAGTACCTGAACAATGCTCATAAGCTACTATAGTATAAGTATAAGTACTAAGTATAGGAAAACCGGCTCTGGATACATCAATAATACACTTCACTAATATCTTCTCTTGACCTTCCTGTAGATATGGTTCTATGCTCCTTTTTCTTTTGCATGGAGTTTTGCCTTTTGACTTGTATAACATGTATAACAAAGTCCCTCTGGGTATACCATATTTCTTTTCTGTTGTTGAAACGGGCTTTCCACATAGTACTTCCTCAATAGCTTTCTCCATAGCTTCTTCTGAATATTGGAACATTTGTCCTTTTATAGGAGAAGGAGGCATATTTTTAACTGAAAATTAAAATTTTTGTTTAGTAGTTGGCACCCAAAGTGTTTCAGTAGTTGACATAGTGTCAACTACTAGATAGAGCGGACACAATTACATGATATTTAAAATTTAAGTATACACATTATATACAGTGAAAATCACAATAAAATATGTTTTTACAGTCTCAGAATAGAATGGTTAGTAGTTGACACCTATGTCAACTACTATATATATATATATATATATATATATATATATATATATATATATATATATATATAGTATTATATTATTTTTGTGTATTTGTGTGTTAGTAATTGACATCAAGCCTAAATTTTGTTTTAAGAACAAAACTTAAAACATTAGCAAGATGTTACCTTAATATTCATATAATATAGTGATATATCTAAAACTATAATCATTCACAATATAATCAATAAATAGAATTTTTTTAAACTTACCTTCTTAATACATTTTTAGAAAACTTGTTGCCACTTGAACACTTTGACAAAAATTTGGTGAGAATTTTCTGTTTAAAGGTTTAATAATTCTATAGTTACAGAGAAGATGTATCGATGACACTAGTTAACTATTATGGTAATAATTACATTAAAAATAATTGGAAAAGATTATTATTTATGCTTAAAATGGAAAATGTCAACTACTGGTACAGTGTCAAGTACTAGTGCATTTACCTTATCATTGCAAATTAATTGCTAAATAGTCTAAACTCATAACAACTAATCCTTGTTCCAAAATAAGAATATATTAGTCAGCTCATTTCTTCTTATTTACCAAATCACAGAGTACAAGAAGACTCTAGTGTCAGTATTTTGGATTAAGACTATGTATTTATTGCTCTTTATTTTTATACCTTTTTTATTTGCGAACCTCTTTATCATATACTTGTTCTATTAGTATATTTTATATCCAGTTCATAACAATGAATTTTCATGAATTTTTTATATAATAATACAAGGATGCTGAGACTGAATATAACTTTCTTTTTCCTAAGATATTGAAGATTCAAATTTAAAAATAGCAAATGTTTTGAAATTTTGAATATGTACTGAAACCCTGATTAATACAAAAATACTATGGAGACAGAAATTTTGGTGATTATCCTCATATTCCAATGTAAATAATTTAATGTAGGTAGGGTGGTATCCTGCTTATGCCAGGAAATGGGCATATTACTAATTTACCAACCATGCATTCCTTCTATGACTTGTTATTTCTTTAATCCATTAGATAGCTATATTTTTTACATCTACTTGGGATATTTTGATTACTAGGTTCGCAAAGCAAACTTGTTTGTTTATTTTTGTTTAATAATGTTTTGAAATACTTGTTCTATTCCTATTTTAATTATTTTAATTTTTGCATGTGAAATTCTCTTTCAAACAAGTTCTTAGAAATCAAATAGCAATTTTTTTTCAAGCCCTTTTCTCTATTCGAATTGCTGTTCCTAAGTCTCGCCATTTATTTCTGTTATTTGTAAGATGTTTCCACATTGGCCCTGCAGTTCGTTTAATATCGTCGCTCCATCGCATTTGCGGTCTTCCTCGTGGTCTTTTGGCTTCATATGGCCGTCAATTCCCTATTTCTTTATTCCTTCGTCCATCAGTAAGACATTCGTTATGTCCAGCACATTTTCATTTTAGTTTAGCTGCATGTTTGACAGCATCTTTTACTTTTGTTCTATCACGAATGTCTTCATTGGTTTTATGCCTTGTAAGCAAATAGCAACATATATAGTAAATAGCAAATGCATAATATATGCATGTTATATATTCTTTCTTTCTTTCTTTCTCCCCTTCCTTTTACCCTATCAGGGTGTCGGATATATTATTATATATTCATTTAATTACATAAGAATATTGGGAAAACTCTGTACTCTGTACTACTTTTTAGGATGCCAGGAACCGATATAGAGATGATCAGGATCTGGAAGGCAAAGGGCAACAAGTGCTCTTAGTAATTGTTTTCTTGTGGTTTATACATTAAAAATCACCATTTACAATAATTTGATGTGCTGAAATAAGTGAGATGACAGTTAGTAGAAGACTGGCAGAAAGTAGTGTAGTGGTGTAGTGTAGAAGGCCTACCACACTATCAAAATTTACTGTAGGCACTATTACATGCAGATTGGACTCTTCATCAATGCAGTAAAGTTTTATTTACTTACAAGTCAGAGGACCGCGAGACCTTATTATGTTGGAGGGTCATTTCTTGCTTGCTTTATCATGGTAGCTAATTCTGTGATGTGAGCATGACTAAGTAGAGCTAATAACGGCCTAACTTCAGGTACCAGGAGATACACAAGTTTTATTCCCGGCATACAGGGCTCTAATCGGGTGTGACTATTTCTCAAATTTTCATGGAACAAGAAAGAATCAGGAATATACAAATGTAAACCACAATGGATTTAAGCATGCACTGAAAAAGCAAGCAAGCAACAGCGCAGAGACGAAAAGGCTTAAGTGCATGTTAAAGTAAGACTTGATACAAATTGAAAAGACATACACAAAAGATAATTTCTCAGGTCGCAGTTCCAAAAATATTGGGGCTAAATGACCTCTTTCTTTACAATCTATTAATTAAAAAGTTTTTGTATGTAGTATATGGTCTTTGGACTGACCTCGATCACTTTTTTGTCTCTGATCGCATTTAAACAATTCAATAATATATATTTCTGTCCCTCAAAGTTCAAGATCGTAATAGAATATCATAGTATTTCAGAAAACGTAATTATACCTCACGCACATGGAAATTTTTCAAGAATTTGATCAATAATTCGACAATTACATATAACTTTTTTAGAGTTTGATCAATACTTCCTAAATTAGATATGTTGACGTAAATATGAATCAATATTTGTCCTTTGCCATCAAGATAAAAATATAAATTTAATTATGGATGTCGATTAAAACAAATAAAAAGGTTATTTACATCACTTACAAGATTAGAAATGATAAAATTTTAATGCAGTATGTACACAATATTCTTCACATATTTATTATTAAATATAAATTATTATTAAATATAAAATATAAATAAACATTAAAAATAGCATCAGACATACGTTTTTTGACAAAAATTAAATTATACCTTTCTACAAATTTATTGAATATCATTAAGTAAATTCAGTTGTGTTTAAAGAATAGTATTAAAAGACTAGCAAGTATGACATAGAATGGAGTAAAATAATAATATAAGTAGCTCCTATTCTTCTTAATAAAATCGTAATAAGGAAAGTAATTGTTGTGATTAAATAATATTCCGACAGGCATACCTTATATACAGTGTGACTCTGTACAAGTCTTTACAAAAATATCAGTACCAGGATTAAAATTTAATAAAGTAAAAGTTGATAAGACTGATAAGAAAAATAAGTTTTAACTACACTATGATTATTAATAATTTATTGTCGGTTGATTGACATCCACTTTGGATCCATTCTAATCCGCTTTAGATATCCACTCTCTGTTTTATCTTGAATATATATGCCACTATTTGCTATAGTCCATGGCTCTCTGGAAGCATTCCTCCTGCTTCCATTTGATGAATATGTTCATCCTATTCTTTTTTTCTTTTTAATAGCCAGTTAATTAATTTCTTTTGATTTTAAATTATTGATTTACGCTTCCGCTTCTTTCTCTGTTGGTGTTTTCCCAGCTCTTCCCGAAGTATCTTCATTTATATTGTTTCCAGTCTTTTGGTTTTCGATTTTTTTTTACAGTTATCTTATAGATTCTTAATTTGGTCTCAATGCTAATGTTTTTGTCGTATTATATAATTTTAACAGGAAGTAGATCAGTATAATGATATAATACTAAATCAAGCAGGCAACAGAGAATGGAATCACCTTAATCGACAAGATAAAAACAACAATCAATGGATTCAAAAAACTTTGCTGTAGAATACATACTGGCGAAGATGTATTGATTAATACACCATTTCTACATTGACTTTAAAGTAAGCAGCACATTGGGACGCAGGTGACACAGGTGACGCAGTGCAGGGCAGGCTACACAGGTCAGAAAATATATACGTGTCACGCAGTGTGAGCGCATATTTGGAAGCAGTCTTCTCGAAAATTTTGAGGTGTGAATATCGAATATATTATATGAGCATAGAAAGGAAATTTTATAATTTAAATAATGGCGTTATTTCTGGACAGTTCCGAATCAGAGTCAGACACATAATTTGAAGAAATAGTTTTATTATTCAACATATCAAAGAGAAAAAAATCATTTTGGAAAAGCAACTATATGAAAAAGAGAAATACTCATGGGGAATTTGCACTATCATCAGAATTATCTGAGTCTCGTTGTTTAAATTATTTTCGGTTAAGCAGAAAACAAGTTGATGAAGTACTTAATATAATAGAAAACAGTATTTATTCAGATGGTTGCAATGCCCAAAAATCAATAGAAACCAACGAAAAACTAGCTGTTTTTTTAAGGTATTATTTTTATTAATTTTGTTTTATTAAAAATTACAGAAATAGCATTTTTAACAATCATAATTCTATACTCTATAATTTTCTACAAAATTACGAATATTACCGGTATCAACGGTTTGAGGAGATGTCTCAGCAGACAACCTGGGGGTGAGTGTAGTAGATGAATAATAACTGGTGCTTCTAAAGTTGTAATCATTTGAGCATAAAAAACAGTTGTTGGGAATAGCAGCTAGAGGATTATTACAATGTTAATTCTCAGTATGCTGGCTACTTTGACTGGAACTTGGTGATGGAAGAGGTGTTGACGAGTAATGGGGCTGCTGAATATGGGTATTAACATATGTACTTGTAAAAACTCTTTGTTCAGTATGAGTGAGGTTTTCTTGACTGGGATCATGAATTTCTAGATATGCAGCTTCGAGCTGCAATATAGCTTGTAACACATCATTTCTTGCACGATGTTGAAATTTAGGAGGCATTTATTTAGTTATTTTGTACATCGACTTATAAAAATAATAGAGATCATCATCCAAAGGCTTCTGTGCTGCCCTTTCAACTGCTCTTTCTTCGGCCCTTTTTTGACGTTGCATAATTGACTGCTTTATCACTTCCTGTATATCATCATTTTTAGGTTTCTTATTTTTAGCTACTTTGGTTGTGATTGATTGGTCTTTAGTTGCCTTACTTTTGGTATTTTCTTTTACGTTATTTTTTTGTATAACCAGACGTAGACGGCTTATTACAATGTCATTTTTAACACTCTTGATTTCTTCGGTATCATGTCGAATGTCGCTGGTCACCTCGTCAAAAATTTTACTCTCTGGATCAACTATGGAGTCTTTCTGTTGTGGGTCTTCATCTTTACTACCTTCTTGTAAATTACTTATTTAATTTAAACAATTGGTATCGTTGATATCGTAAAGAATTCTCTGGCTTCTCACCAATTCGATTAATTGTTCATTCATTTCGAATATAACCACACAAAATTTTACTAGAAACAAATAAACTGCTCTGCACGTGGCACAGGAATCTGTGTCCGAACGACTGCGCTGGCAGGTTTTCTTAAACACAGTTCTGTGCTGCCCTGCCCTGCGTTCCAATTCGCGCGGGGTAATGTAATTGTACTGAAAACAGAAACCTGTGCTGTCCTATGCTGCGTTGCCTGCGTCACCTGCGTTTGAATGTGCGGCGCGCCTAAGAGTGCCTATGAGCATATTATATACCAAATGAAACAGTACTCTGGAAAATAATTGGATAATCAGCAGTAAATATAACACACAGGAACAATAATACCAAAATACGTACACATTTTAACGTTTGCATATGACGTCGATTTCATAGCTAGACTTAGAAGAGAAGTAGAAGCATTTAATTCGACCGAAAGAGCAGCTCAGAACAGCGTCTTGAAAATTGACAGAACAAAAGCAAAATAAAATATGTTCACTGGTATGTTACCAGGTCTAAAGAACCTTCAAAATCTAATAAGAAAGTATTATATGAAAGCGTGAAAACTTCACATACTACATGGGTTCACCAGTCACGTCAGATAGTAATATCCTTGAAGAAGTTTAGCAAAGAATACACACTAAAAGTAGAACATATAGTAGATTTAAACAACTGAGATCTGACAATTTATCACTGTCAAATGTATAAAACTCTTATAAGGACAGCTTTAACATACAAATCAGAGACTAAAATACATTTGAAGGAAAATTCTAAAAAGGTGTTTATATAGAGACCTTAACGAAAACAATTTCTGGCGCAGTCGACATAATTTTATATTTTACACAACTACTAAGGAACCTTACACCACTACATTTATTACATTACATATGCCATTTATAAAAATTAAGCGATTATGCTGATTCTTGGAATGCAAAATAACATGCTGATGGTAGAGATGAATGGACAGAAATAGTTAACCAAATGACCTACCTAATGACAGTTCATATGACACGATCATGCAAATAATTACAGATCAAAGCCGTAGATTTTCCCGAAGGCACAGGCAAATTTTTATTTCACTCTTTAACAACCAGTCGATCACGAAATAAAATGGCACAGGTAATTTCATCATCTGGAAAGGCGGTAAAACTTTTGATGGTGGACTAACAGCACAGTCAGCACTGAAATCGCTGGTTAATTTGAAAACTGCTGGTCCAACATGGAATATCACCAATTATTCACGAAATGGCAAAACATGGGCTCACAAAAAACCGTTGCAACCGATTAATACTACGGGGCAAGATTTGAAGGGACATCACATCCTTTCGTTGGAGCACTAATTTTATAAAATTGATCACAGAGTTGTCTGTTCATTTTCGGTAAAATGTCAGTTGATATCACCTTCAATACTCTTGAACGCTGTTGAACTTAATCTCAAATCATCAATTTTATGCCAACAAGTAAAGTTTATTTAAAGTTAAATATTGACTTTACTGATATGCGTGTTTAACACAAAAGGATGCACCCGCCAAACATTTCGGAAAACAATCGGTAAATAATAGAGAATTGACAATCGATAGATTTCCACCGCAGATCGTCAGATCACCACCGCACTGCCAACTAACTTTGTAAAATGACAATCAAAAAGGAATTTATTCGAAAGCTTTTCCCAAATATTGCGCGGAATTATCACTGTACGTGATATATTAGCAACTACGAAGAACGATGTCAATATCATCAATTTTAGCATATAGGTTGGAATAACAGGTAAAGCGACAACAAGTCCATCAACACCTGTTATGAAATTGTAAATTATTCAACGGAATTCTTGAATCACTTGATTTACCAGATATGCCATCGTACATTTTAACATTGAAAATTGGCGTGCCTATAATTCTTCTTCGAAACATCAATCCACCTCGATCCTGCAACGGTACAAGACTTTCGGTGAAAAATATGTACTTTGAATGCAAATTGAATTCCAAACTGCAAAAACGAACGTTTGCCAATTGCGCTGCGTCTCGCTTTTGCAGTGACTATCAACAAAACAGAAGGACAATGGCTGCAAATGTATGGGCTAGATTTGGATACAACTTGCTTCTCTCATAGTGTGGCTTGCTCCCGTGTAGGAAAACCTTCAGATTTATTCGAGGTAGATGGAAAAACAAAAAATATCGTGTATCCTTAAACAATCAAAAAAGCATAGAATTAAAATGACACTTCAAAATCTTAAAATGGAAAAGTTTCCTGGGGTTGGCTGTAGACAATATGTATTAAAAAACTTTACAATTAAGTAAAAACTTTTAGTGTAATTAGCATAATAGGTTTAATAAAACAAAATTAAAAATGAAAATGGACATAATCAATTTTATTCAAAAAAACTTTCTATAATTTCCATTTTGTTATATTTTGTAAAATAGATTTCCTTTATTTTGATTTTTTAAATTTTAATCAACCTATTTTGGACCCGCCGAGTTATTTAGACATTTCTCCAAGACAACATATACCAAGCGAAGAAATAAGAAAGATAACAAAAATGGAAGACTTACTCGGTAAAATTTCTCAAATGGAGTAGAACTGTGACAACGAGAATAGAAACGTTGTAGAAGAAGAGCACAGAAACGGGAAGGTATGGCATCACAGCAAAAGCTGATATCCATCACCAAAAGAGAACAGAAAAATTATAGGGTCCAAGATTGGCTCAATTTGTAGGGGTGGATGAAAACAAACTAATAAAAGAAGAAAAGAAATATTTTATTAACTAGTGATTCTACTTCTTAGAACCTAGTTATATCCTGCTATAAATTTTGGTTCAAATATTTTTCTTGGTATACTTCGTTTCTTTGATGTTCTTCAAAATGTAACATGCTTTTATTACATTAAAAAGCAGTTTTAGATAAAAGTTAGTACTTGGTGAGGCCAGGGAGCGTTTTATTTGTCTAGAGATTACCTTATCGCCCCGGTGTTAGTCGATTTTACAGATTTTTTTAGTAAATAAAACCGTACAAATATGCATAACTCTTTTGTAACCATGTTTCGCAATTATTCACGGATTATTTCAATAAATTCCCTTTTCCTTTTAAAATACATCAAAAGAATAATAGTATTTTCTGTAAAGTCGAAAGAAAAGTTTAAAGAATATAAATGTATGGAAATGTCTTACAGAGACACATATATATTATATATATATATATATATTATATATATATATATATATATATATATATATATATATATATATATATATATATATTATATTTAATTTGAAGTCCACCATTGTTCTAAACGTGTTTCGAGTTATTCAACTCTGGTCACGAAAACTTTTGATTCAAATTGAAATAAAATGCAATCTATTGGCAGTTATAGTAACATAATAAAAAACATGATAACAAGGTAACATGATAAAAATTACAATATGAATATATAATAAATCAGCACGATTCAACTAGGCAATATACAAATCATAAACGAATATATAAATGAAAAATGGCGCCATATAACTTTCTTAAAATAAAAATTAATGGGAAAATCCCAGTAGTTGGCTGTATACCATAGTTTAAAAAACTTATACAGAAGGAAAACACCTTAAATTTTTGTATCTTACTATAAAACATTTAATTTAAAACTTTTTAAAAGTGTCTTCCAAATTTTACAGGTGCATAACATGAACTGTAAGGAGGAGGTTTTCGATCTAGTTCAGATCATCCTCAGTGCCTTCTTTTTGTACTTTAAGCTAACGCTATAATAGTAGCGGTGACATCAACATATGGTTTTACATGTTCAAAAATTTAAATTCTAGTGCGACCCTAGATCGATGACATTGGATAAAGATTTTAATACTTAATTTGAATTTAATTACCTTAAATTAAATATTGGACTGGTCTTATAAAAAATGTGCGAGCTGTGTTACCTCGAACTTGTTAATTTTCTTTATAGTTTTACTTTATTTCAGTATTTTACCATTACTTTTTTCAGTACAATGTTGAAAAGTGTAATAAAAAGGATTTCACTTCAATATTCATTCGAAATTGCTCCTACATCCTTACCAATTGTACTTATCATTAAGACTAGGAAACTGATCTACTTGCGCTAGCTATTAGAAATAAAACTGCAATTCTGAAAGAAAATTTATAAAAGGGAATCATTAAGAGATCGCAAAATTAACGAAATATCATAAGATCTCACGGTAACATCATTAAGCATTCAAAAATTTTAGAAGTATTCAAAATAATGACTTTAGAATATGCAGTGTTCAAATTTATTTATTCAAGAGAAATTTCACCATGAATTTTACCTTAATATCTGTAAATAGATTCAACATACGGAACAGACATAATGAACTTCAGAAGTTATAGAGGCTCAAACATAGAAATATCATTTCTTAGTGATCTCAACATTGAGGGCTAGAACTTCAAACGCCAGAAAAGAAAATAAACTGGGTAGAAAGAAATCATGAACTAGAAACCAATAGGCTAAGGAATCAAAATGTAACGAAGAAGGCCAGAAAGATATTTACAGAATAGGAACAGAAACTTGTGTCCGTAAACATCATTGGTTTGACGATGTATGCAAGAATGTAAAGATAAATATGAACCTACCTATGAAGTAAGCTGAACAGACGCGAGGGAAGAGGAACCACATACGATTCTTGAAGTTAAAGATGCAGTTAAAAAAACTATAAAATGGGTACAGGAATTTACCAGTAATTTTAATATTGGAATACTTAAATACTATGATTTTAAACACCACTCTGGAAATCGTTTTCTGAAAAGATTATTAAAACATTTATAGTTGAAAAACTTTTGAAAATTTGAATGACTATGAAAAGTTGTCAACCTTGTCAACAATCTTGACGGTTATACACTCCGTTTTTCAACTAAATTATTTAATAATCTTAGTGGAAACCGAAACATCAGATTGTTTAGGTAAAATCTTAAAATCTAATTGTCATTACAATAGATTGTCTTATTCTCATATAAACATATTTAACTTAGATATGCCACAAGATAACAGTTTCAGAAACTTATTGGAATACTTTGCAAAGTACACAAAAAACGAGATATTTTTGTATACTCTAACCACAGAAGGAATTACGCACCTAAATGCAGTATATAAAATATTTCCCACTATATATAGAGATTTTATAGTCCATGAAAAGACCTTTAAAATGAGCACTAAAACAGTCATTTGCATGTAAACTGAGTAAGGTACAGCGCTTGAAAATGGACTCTTTGAATATTTTAAGAAAAAAAGGGCAATATAACTAACCTAATATCCACCAGAATAAAAATTAATTGTTTTCCTTCTACACTACACTTTATTTTAGTGTTCTTTATTAAAACTCAGACCATTATTTAGTGATCTCAACACTAAGGGCTAGAATTTCAAATTCCAACAAAGAAAAAAAAATAGATAGAAAGAAATGGAATGTACAGAAGCTGAGAGATGCAACTGTTGCAAAACAGTACTGGGAAAATATTACCAATAGCTTAAGAAATCAAAGTCCAAGCGAAGAAGACCAGAGAGATATAGACTCCTACTGGAACAGGATAAAGGAAGATATTGAGTCAGCAGCACAAGATGAAATAGGGACAGAAACTTGTACCCGAAAAAATCACTGGTTTGACGATGAATGCAAAGACGCAACACAGAAAAAAAATGAAGCCTATGCAAAAATGCTTACCCGCCGAACTAGAACAAGTGTAGAGAATTACCAGACAAAAAGAAGAGAAGAAAAGAAAATACACAGAATGAAGAAACGAAACCACTTAAAAAAGGAACTTCAATATATAGAAAACCTCAACAGAGAGAAAGAATTCAGAACATTCAGAAAGTTAAGATCAACAGAAAAGAATTCAAGGCAAACACAAATCAATGTAGAAGTTTGAATAGCGATCTATTAACAACAAGAACAGATGTACTAAATCGATGGACGGAATATTTTAACCAGATACTCAATACAGAGGAAGAAGAAGAAAACTCGGAGGACGAAAGCTTTGAGGTAAGCGGAGCAGACGAGAGGGAGGAGAATTCACCAACGATTCTGGAAGCTAAAGACGCTGTAAACAAACTACCAGAAACAAATCACCCGGAATAGATAATCTCCCAGCGGAATTATATAAAGAAGGTGGCCACCATATCATAATAGCGCTACAGCAGCTTATACAAGAAATATGGATACAGAAGTCCCTTTCCAGTGATTGGAATATTGGAATACTTTGCACCATACACAAAAAGGAAGATATCTTTGAATGCTCTAACTATCGAGGAGTTACGCTCCTAAATGCAGCGTATAAAATATGCTCCAATATACTATGCCATCGTATGGCACCATATGCAGAGCGAATAATAGGACAATACCAGGGTGGCTTCAGAGGTGGTAAATCAACAATTCATCAGATTTCAACCTTGAGACAAATTCTAGAGAAAACACTGGAATACGGTGTAGACACGCACCACATATTTATAGACTACAAGGCAGCCTACGACTCTGTAAATAGAAGAGAATTGTTTAGAGCAATGATAGACCTAGAGTACCAAATGAGTTGGTAAGTCTAACCAAACAATCCCTTGAAAAAGTTGAATGCGGAGTACGAATCCAGGGGGAACTCTCTGAACCTTTTAATACAAATAACGGGCTACGCCAGGGAGATCCACTCTCCCGTATACTATTCAATCTAGCTGTGGAAAAAGTAATACGTACATCACAAAAAACAACTACCGGTTCAATATATAACAAATCTGTGCAAATCCTAGCATATGCTGATGATATCAATATTGTTGGGAGAACGGAAAACGCAGCACGAGAGGCGTATGTAGCACTAAAGGAAGCGGCTACAAAAATGGGTTTAATAATAAACATTAATAAAACGAAATACATGAAAATATGTACACAACCATAAATACTACGGCCACTTGTTATAGAAAACGACGTCATCGAAGCAGTTAACGAATTTGTATACCTGGGAACGTTCGTCAATACTGAAAATGACACTACCGCAGAGATAAACCGCAGAATTTGCACGGCTAATAGATGCTATTTTGGGCTTAATCTCCTGTTTAAATCTACAGTTATATCAAGAAATACAAAAACTCAACAAAACAATAATACTCCCAGTCTTAACATATTGTTCAGAAAACTGAACTTTAACAAAAAAAAAAAAATGAAAACGTGTTAGGATGTTTCGAAACAAAAATACTAAGGCGAATCTATGGAGCGGTAAATGAAAATGGTGTCTGGAGAAGACGATACAACTTCGAACTCTATAGAATATACCAGGAACCAGATATCGTAAAACACATTAAGATGGGACGTCTGAGGTGGGTAGGCCATGTAATGCGGATGGAGCAAACCGACCCAGCTAGAAAAACGCTCCTTGATAGACCTATTGGTCAAAGAAGAAAAGGAAGACCCAGAACAAGATTCCTAGATAACATAGACCAAGATATGAGAAATATGGAAATACGTGCTTGGCGGAGGAAGGCGATGGATAGGGACGATTGGAAGAGAATTCTTGGGGAGGCTAGGACCCACACAGGGTTGTAAAGCCAAAATCATGATCATGAATTAAATCCAGGAGTTCGGCTGGTTTGAAATGCACTATTTTGAAAAAAAAAAAATTAAATTGTATAGTTTATTTTGAAAATTTCTAAAAAATTGTTCTTTTTTTTTTAAATAACTTAAAACTATAATATGTACGTAGAAAAGGATACAGTATAAAAATGTAGTTCTTTTTACAATAAATATTCTAGTGTTTTATATAAACTTCTGTACCGTAAAAAACAATGGAAATATCACCGATTACAATGTATGTCTAGGTGTGAACTCCCCCTGTTTCGAGTGCTTCAAACTTCAATTTTTCAAAATTTAATGGTAGTGTGGCTTTCTAATCAACCAAGTCTTGTAGTCCTTGAAATAACCTTTCAAATTGCTATGTATATATATATATATATATATATATATATATATATATATATATATATATATATATATATATCAAAACTTGAAAATTAACTGACTTATTGAAGAAAAACCAATGATATTTTTGGGGGATTATTTTGGAGTGTGGAAATATACTTATTTTGAAGCTCTCATATATCTGAAGTACGCACAATAGTTTTATAGATGGATATCTCGGGACCAACAACGACATTTTCATTTCTAAAAATGATACGAGCTGTTCACCGTGCTTCAGAGAGCACTTTAATTATTGTTATTGATTTTAATTCAAGCATTTTGCATTGAAAAAAGTTATTTTTTAACATTATATATGTCACAAGCGGTGGTTTCTAAGGGTTGAAAATTTGTATTAATGTACAAATTAATATTCAATATGTTTATTTTACTTAATTCAATTAGATCTTAATGTATAAAACGCTTAGATACATGTTTTCCCATTTTTTTTCCACTTAGGTGTAGTTTTAACCACGTAAAAACAAAATGCACACTTCGCCTATATATAACTTTTGCAAGGCAGAGTAGGACAAGCTTAAATCCATGCATTCCGACAAAATTGGGAGCTAAGGTACTATTTTCCGCTCAAGTTAGGCAGCCTACAACTCGCTAAGTAGAAGAGAAATGTTCATAGCAATGAAAGACGTGGTACCTAAATTTACTAAAACTAACCCTTGAAAAATTTGTATGCAGATGCAGAGTACTAATCCAGAGGGATCTGTATGAACCTTTTAAAACAAATAACTGGCTGCGCCAGGAAGACACACTCTCCTTTATACTGTCCAATCTGGCTATGGAAAAACTAATACGTATATGTAATACGTCACAAATCACAACCACCGGTGCAATATATAAAAAATCAGTGCAAATTTGTGATACTAAACAATAACAAAACGAAATACATGAAAATAAGCACAAATCCTATGGCTACTTGTTATAAAAAAGGACGTCATCGAAACAGTTAACGAATTCGTATACCTGAAAGAGCTCGTCAACACTGGCAATATCCCTCCCGAGTTTGCACGACCAGCAGGGGCTATTTTGGGCTCAAGCTCATTTTTAAATCCTTAATTATATCGAGAAATACAAAGGTAAAACTCTACAATACAATACGCACACTCTCAACATGGTTCACAGATCTAGATTATAACAAAAAGTAATAAAAACGTATTAGAATGTTTCGAAAGAAATGTACTAAGGTGGATATATGGAGAGGGAATGATAATGAAGTGTGGAAAAAACGATACAACTTCGAACATATATCGTCAAATACGTCAAGATAGGATGTCTGAGGTGAATAGGGCATGTAATGCAGATGAAACAAACTAACCCAGCTAGAAAAGCGCTTATTGAGATTGGGAGCGATTGGTTAGAGAAGAGGAAGACCCAGAACAAGGTTTCTTGATAACATCGATGAAATTATGAGCAATATGGGAATATTTGTTTGGCGGAGGAAGGCGATGGATAGGAACGACTGGAGAGAAATGGCTTGCACTAGGACTTAAGAGAAAGTTACAATATATCGGTCATGTAATGAGACATCCAGAGACATATAACCTTCTAAACCTCATAATACAGGGTAAGATCGCCGGAAGAACGAAGAACATCCTGGCTCCGAAATCTCTGAGAATGGTATCAAGAAACCACTTCTTCTTCTTCATGTGCCTTGTCCGTTCCGAACGTTGGCAATCAACATGGCTATTCTGACTTTGTTTTCGTTAGATCTGAATAGTTCAGCAGATGACAATCCGAACCATTGCTGCAAGTTTTGGAACCACGAGTTTCTTCTCCCTGGACCCCTTCTGCTGTCTATTTTCCCTTGAACGATCAGCTGTAGTACTCTATATTTATTATGTCTCATAACGTGACCCAATTATTCCAACTTTCTTTTCTTTATACTTATTCCTACCTCTCTCTCTTTACCTATCCGGCGTAGTACCTCTTCGTTGGTCACGTGCTCAGTCCAGGATATACGAAATATACGTCGGTAAGCCAACATTTCGAAGGCCTCTACTTTTTTCATCAATGTTGCGGTCATTGTCCACGCCTCCATTCCATATAACAAAACCGGGAATACATATATAACTAGAAACCACCGCTAATTTATTTAGAGCCGCCGTAAATAAAGTTATTATTGCCAATATGGTCGCCAACGTTCGATAATCGGACAGGGTACTGAAAGAAGAAGAAGAAGAGAACTTAAGAAGGCTAAAACTCACACAAGGTTGTAAAGCCAGAATGATAGTGATGATAATTTTTCCGTAGCTAATAAGTGTATTTTACCAATTATGATTGGAAAACTCATTTTTATCCAAGAAGTGAATATCAAACAAAGAATAGAAAAAAAAAAAGAAAAAACAGTAAACTGGGGAAAAAATAATTAAAAATGGGGATCTGAGAAGAAAAAACGAATTATTATAATTACATAATAACATAAATATCACAGTAAAACAGAGAACACCTATGAACAGTAGTAGACAACATACTGAATATTAATATACTGATATTGAACAGAATACAAGATTTATATGATTTTCAGCGTTTGTACATGTAAAAAACTATCTCATTCGATTTTCAGCATTTTGAAATCCTTTGTACTGAATGAAGATAATTATAAAAATATTTTCTTGAGCTATGTACATAGCTCAAGAGTAATTATAAAAATATTTTTGTTTTTTTTTTCTAAACTGTACCGTTAATTATCCTGTTATTATAAAAGAGTGGTTTCCAATTTTCTAAAATTCCACAATGTTCGTTTTTTCGGACTGCCTTTCTCTCCCGTTTTTTTTTTCTTCTCAAAGGATTTTTCTTAATTGCGGCTTTCTCGTTCGTTCTCGTTGTGGTTGCTTGTCAACTTAATTAAGACTCCTAAAATTGATTTCTTTAGAAAATCTAAATTACTTGCAGTTTATCTTGGAGCGTCTGTTGCTCGTCGTTTTACATTATTTTTTCGCTAAACTAAAGTATGAAAATATCTATTGCAGTGGCGGTTCGTTAGGAGCATAAAAATGTAAGTTGTATAATCACTATAGTCCGGAGGCGTACGAAAAAATTTGGTTCGAAAATTAATAAATTATTTTAAATGGTCCTGGAATAATTATTCAAGACCAAAAAATATACAGTCTTTAGTATTATTATAAATTTCATTAGACTGGATACATATCTATCTCAGTAAGTTGTTTTTTTTTATATACTTGGCTACGGTAACTATTATCTTGCTATTTATTTTACGTCACATATCTATGTTATCGTCTTTTTTTTCCGTTTTAGGCATTCCATAATAGTCTAGAACATCGTCGATTCTGTGTTCATGTTTTTCTTCATGCCTCAGGTGGAACACTACATGTATCTGATACTTTTTTTTCCTACCGGCCCTTTAATTGCTGAACGTAGATCTTGGACCCATTGTCCTTGTCTTGTCAATTTCCTCCTAATGAGGTTTAGAAAGATCTATCCCTGTTGGAAGTTGCCACCAGGCTTCCATTTTAGACGTCCGGTCTGCTTAACGAAATCTTGCCAACCTCAAACTTGTTCTACGTTACTGCTTATATGATAGAGTGGAGTCTCCACTTGGAGAGTGGATCCATTGCTGATTCTCATTAGCAAATACTGAACAGTCGTCCACAAAGTGTTCCGCCATCTCTTCCCTCGTCTCAGACCTGAGATATATTGATGACTGCCCTGATAGCCCTGAAAAAGCTTCCAGTCCTAATGGCTACCCCTCCGCTTAGCCTTATTCCATGCTTTCCTGGTAGTTAGGATTCAGTCCTCCAAGGGTTACCTGATTTTTTACCAACCTTCTTAAGAAGACATGATTGTTAGGAAGGCTGATTTCATGCACTGCTGAACTTCTTCCGCAACAACGTCAGTCTCCTCAGGCTACTCTGCACCATATTATGGTCATGATACCTTTGTACCAAACTCTGTCCTTTAATAAACTACGCCAAGAAGTACTGTGCTCTAGATAAAAGCCAACAAATTTTTGACGGAAGTAAGTCTTTCTCCTTAAGTCCTGTACGTATCAGATCTATTTTTAGTGCCTGTTATACTAATAATTAACACTTACTCCTTTCGATTTCCACCGTTGAAGTGATTCTCGCATGGAAACGATGGAGTTGGTAATAGGGAGCGCACCGTGAAATTTCCAATTTTTCCTTGCCTTCCTTGTTGACTCAGAGACTCATATGCCCTCCATCAGCGACCAGCCTGGAGCCTAGATTGCCCAGCGCGGCACCCTAAGTCTTTTATTTTATTTTCCAAAATGTGCTAATGTTACTTTCTAATCATTTTTCTCATCCCATCTTTTACGGGCATTTTGTGTGGGTTGCTCTTGGGACCACTGCCATCTACATCCTCATTAAAGCAACTTCCAACATCACAATCTTTTGGGGAGAAAATTGCAGCTCTATTCTTTTTTATGATTTTCTCGTATGGATTACTTCTGGTTAGCAACAAAGGCAGCAACAAAAACATTAATGACAGTTTCAATATACATAAAAACGGCTAAAGAAGTAGCAGGAATACAAAAACGTAATCGAACTGATACTGAATATAAATAATACCAGAAGAAAAACATGGACAAATTATGTCGATAATCTCTTTGAAGACCATAGTCAGATTTGAATTCATTAAACAATGAAAGATATTCTCTTTCCTTGTTTAATAATGTGGCCTCTCAAGATGGCACTTCCTGTCTAACAATATTTTTGCCCCAACTATCTTTACATTCCCTCTTTTGTCTTTTTGCTCGATGCCTTGAACTCACGGACAGAAATGAAGTTCCTGAAATAACAAAGGAATAATTTTTATACGTACTGAAGAGATTGAAAGACGAAACAGTTCCAGGCCCAGATAAACTACCAGCGGAAATTCTTCAACTTAAGACGAGTAAAGAATATTTAAACCCTGCACAGCTTAACGCAATATAAGTCTGATGGTACATATGCTGATAATATTCTTAAACATGATCCATGCTAGAATTTACAGAAAGCTAGAAGAGGATATAAGTGGAACTGAATTTAAATTTCGGAATGGTCTTGGCAACTTGAAGCGTTATTCGCACTTAATGTTATGACACAGAGATGCCTAGATAAAAGATATTTCAAACCTCTACTATGGTCAAGGGCAGTAGTGCAGATAAGAAGAAAGACAACTTAAGATATAAATATAAAGAAAGGAGTTCGTCAGGGTTTGTGCTTTCGCCAATACTTGTTCAATCAAGAAAGTGTTCTGCTTGTTTTCAAAAAATAATTCAATTAATGCAAGGGGAGATAAATTTAAGAAAATGAATAGGAATGAGTAGATAATTCTCGGTTAAAAAATATATGCCAATAGTTCAATACCGGCAATATCCATTTGTTTAGAACAGCAGTCTCGAAAGTACGCATATCTTTGATGATTGTCAACCTTCGGAACAAACAGACCAATATAAAAGAATTTACATTTTATCAATCTAGATCGACATATTTTTCTTCAAATAATGATTTAGTGATAAATGAATTATTGTTAAGAAAAAATTAAAAATAGTTTCGTGTTGGTTATGAAAAATATGTAATAATTCTTAATTTTTTACTTTTTCTTCTCTTAAAGTTCTAAATAGAGAAAGCGTATTAAGATTTAATTTTAGTATTATACCAAGTCTGTCCTGGTCAGCAAGTTCCGTTGCAAATAAAATTTTAATTTTACAGCTTATCAGTTTGTTAGTCGAGTGCGATAACAATGTTATAGGCAATTCATTATTAACTTAATTGCGTCTGGAATGTGTTTATGTTTGCAATATTTTATTGCCAATATTATCCTCACATTGTAATCTTATAGCCGTAGGTTTGTCGTTAATAAACTTTTAAGCCCAGCTTAGTACGACATAAGATAAAAAATTATCGTAGAACATTATCGTATAAATGATCTTTCACTTATTATATGATGCGAACACTAAAAGTTTTGCACAGAGCCGTATAGCGGAAGAACATTGGCATATTGAACAATCGATTCCATTTACAAATGTTAATATCTCGTGAAAATTGTCGTGCTATGATTTTATAGGATTTTAAAGTTGGCCTAACTAAATAACAATGCGTCGATCGATTTCATCTTGGTTTTAATAATAAAGCACCAGAGTCATCAACTATTTACAGACGGGTTGTAGAACTCAAGCGTGGACGCTTCAGTCTCAGCTATTCACAACTTAACAAATTATGTAAAAAAAAGCCAGAGAAATACACAGTGTGTTATTTAAACCAAATTTCCACAGAAGGCAGGTTTTCTCAGAACAAATAGACAGAGCACTGGTAGATTATTTACTACAGTGTTCTAAAATGTTTTACGAAGTGACACCGAAGCAAACAATCTCAAATTTCCCGAACCATGTAAAGAAAATGGCCAAGTTGTGGATGACTGATTAACTGGGTTTATGAAGAGAAATTGTACGTTAGACATTAGAAAACCTGAGGCCACCCCTCTCGCCAGAATGGCTGCCTTCAATAAAACCACGGCAGGTTAATTTTTTGACAAATTGGACGTTGTTATGCAAAGGAAGAAGTTCCGAACTTCAGATATAGTCAATCTCATGAAACGAAAGTTACAACACTGCCTTCGAAGACCAAAGTGAATGGACAAAAGGATAAAAATTAAGTTGGTCAGGTGACTTACAGAGAGCGAGCAGAACTGATGGCTCAACTGGTCATAAGAGCTCTTGTTAACGACAACGGTCAACGGTTCGATTTTGAAACCGTTCGTTTAGCCGTTGTTCAGTGTCTTTCAGGTTCGTATGAAAGTTTGTCCACGCACCTGCAACCAATCCGTTGGTTAATTTGTCACCGTCTACATATCCAGTGCCCCTGGGCAAGACGTCCGTCGGACCGGGTAACTACTTTAGTTTATGCAAGTGTGTTGATGGCGTTGGACGAGCATCCGTTGTTTCAATAAATTTCTTTCTTTGTTGCGAATCAGATATAGATTTTGATATGGAGATTTTAATAAGTGCGGTCGAAAATCGACCTGTGTTGTGGGGTAAAACCACGAAAAGCTATAAATAAAAATAAGTTGAGTCATTATCGGACAAGGTAAAAAACGACATACTTTTCTCTTTCTAACAAAATAGAATGTATCCATATTTTTCTTTTACGCTTCTCTCGTTTCTTCTGCATTTTTTTATATAAATAATACGCTAGTATAATTTTTTGTTTGCTGTTGACAACATGATAAACCATGTATTGAGTGCACTTGCTACTTTAAAACTGACGATATTTCGGAGATTCTATACTGACAACGGACGCATATGCCTAGAAATTTATTGACCGTCAACACGGGTGCCCGTTTAGCATCGGCCAGTTATCCGTTGAAAAATGTTCGTTAACAAGAGCCCTAATTATTTATCTCTCGTTTTCGAGAGATAAATAATTAGGGCTCCCACGTGTTTGCTTCGACAAATTGCGAATGATGACTGGAGAAGTACATGGATCTTCAAGACTGGTTCATTCATAAATCTGGTTGAATGACCACCGAAACTTCGTATTAGTATTAAAATTTTTCAAAGACAATATTATATGTGAGAATAAACATCCTGTGTTGCTATTGATGGATAATCATCAGTCTCATCTTAGTCTCGAAGGTATTAATTTCTGCCGAGACAATGGTATCTAAATTTTAACACTTCCACCGCACACTTACAACCTTTAGACAGTTGCTTGTTTGGCCCGTTTAAGAAATACTGCAGTGAAGCTGTCAACTCATGGATGTTAGCTCATCCCAATGAAACTTTATCAATCTACGCAGTAGATTGGGATCGAGCTGCAGCTCATGAAAAAGTGAAATAAGGTTTTCTGAAATGTGATATGTCACCAGTTGATGGAAACATTTTCCAAGGCCACGATTTTGTCTGCTTTGCGGTCTCAGATCCTCCATATTTTTCTTCGGACCTTCTTGTCCCCATTACTTCATCGGAACCTGAAGAAGTAGGCAGAGACACTGCTGTTGTACAGAGCTGTTCTGCAAAGACTCAGACACCAACACCTACATTGAGTCGTCAGTTTCCTACACCTTACAATTACTTCTGCATCGAGGCGACCAATGTTTTTCGTTTATCCAGAACAACTGAATCCGTTTCCAAAAACTAAGCCATTAAAATTGGCTAAGGATGTCCAAAAGCGTGATAGAGTCCAAACTCGAAGAAAACGAGAGAATGAAGATAGTAAAGAAAGCCAAGATTGTGAAGAATAAAGTATTTACAGAGAAGTAGACTATTTTTGAAGAAAATTCATTTGATGAAAACTTGAAAGAAGTCATTATGAAGGTTTCTTCTTCTGAGTAAGAATAGGATAAAGAAAGTTGCTTAAAATTGGCAACTATACTGTTGAAGGCGACTTCATAATTGTAAAAATTCCGTCAAAAGAAGACAAATTTGCCCTTCATTTTGTGGCAAAAGTAGAAAGTAAGTTGGGAGATGGACTTAAAGTAAATTCTACAGACGACTGCTTCCGTCTAATCGCTTTCAACCTACGGACGAAGAAACTTTTTCATAAGTGATTTTCATCCTGCGGAAAGCAGTAGAAGATAAGCGTCCCAGATTTAAGGAAATGCTATATTTCAAAAGTGAACTATCGGGATTCTGCCTGCAGTGACTTATTTCGCTTTATCTATTTTTCTTCTTTTATATTTAGAAAACACACGAATTAAAAAGATTATTGTGACTTATTCATTATTTGATTCAATAGTATCAATAGTAATTAACAGTAAAATATTTATACAAAGAAACAAAAACTAAAATCCACAAAGTGTCCAAACCATCCCCGGTCTCCCCTACAAATATGCATTTTTTAATTAATATTGAAAAATATGCTTTTGCCTAACAATAATGAACAGAATGCAAGTGAAATATGAAAGTGGACTAATAAATCTGTCTAAAGTCGAAGGCCTAGAAGAAGATGAGTAGTAAGATATAAAATACTAAAAATCCTGATTAAACGATGAAGTGACCAATATCTGTAAAACTCTGCTATCACTACCTTTACTTTTTCATGTTTGGCATACTTTTATATATATATATATATATATATATATATATATTATATATATATATATATATATACAGGGTGGTGAATCGTCAAACGGGCCATAGGAAACTCAATGAAAAATTCTAAACTGTTGAATTCCTGCTTCCCTAATTATTTTACACCAAAAGTCATGGGAAACTATTTGTAGAGGACTCAAATATGTATCGAAAACAATTGTTAAAATTGTTCTACGACTTAAAAGTATTCCAAAATTTTGCTAAAATATAATACATTTTTCAGGTATCCCCTAAAAGTCAGGCCAGACGCCGTGAAAAGAATGTGTATTACGTGTTGCGTTTTGTCATATTAACGTTTCTAATACTTGACAATATTTAAATCAACTATATTATATTTATCTATGATTTAAATGGCCAAAATTTTGTGATTTATTATTTAAAAGAAAAATTAAGTTGATTAAAAAATGTACTCAGTTAAGGAGAAAAGAGCAATAATAAAAATGTTTTATTCATGTTTTATTATAACATTTGTTATAGTTTTATGTTTAGAAATTATCGTATATTATTATTAGTAATAAAGATCACAGTAACAGTATATTGGAATTAATTGAATTGTTGTATAACTTATAACCATATAATTAGAGGACCCAAATACCATTTACTTCGCCTTATAATACAAGGAAAAGTGGAAGGAAAGAGATGGATTGGTCGAAAGAAACTTTCATGGCTGCGTAATATTAGACAATGGTGTGGTTTCACAGTAGAAGAATTATTTCGCGCAGCAGCCGACAGAGAAAGGTTTCAGGAAATTGTAAGCATGATGACGGCCAACGTCTGAATACGGACACGGCACCCAAAGAAGAAGAAGAAGTATAACTTAACTTAACATGGAATTAAACTTTAGTGTATTTGAATATCTTACGTTAAATAAAGATCCGGTAGTGACAGGAAAAGGTTCGCGCTATTGCCTGAATACAACATTATGCGATTTTTCGTCAACTGAGTACATTTCATTATATTGATCGATTTGTCAACAATATAATTTATTGTTCACAAAGTAATATTGTTCAGTAGTAGTAGTATTTAGTAAAATTGTTTATAATTTAATCATAAAATAAAAAAAATTGACAATTCAAATTGTCAAACATCTGACATGAATATGATAAAACACACAAGTTATAATATATTCTTGTATTACGTGTGGCCTAACTTGTAGGGGTGGTCTGAAAAATCTATTATATTTTTGCAAAATTTTGAAGTACATTTGATTCCTAGAACGGTTTTAACATTTGTTTTTAATTTAGAATTTAATCCTCTACAAATACTTTTTTTATGACTTTTGATCTAAAATAATTAGGGAAGCAGCAATTCAACAATTTAAAATTTCCCATTGAGTTTCTATGGACCGTTTGACGATTCACCACCCGGTATATATATATATATATATATATATATATATATATATATATATTATATATATATATATATATATCGGAAAAAGGAGTACGACCGTCAATCCAATATATATATAAGGATCACTCAGACGAGTGGTGGGTTCTTATATCGGTCTCTAGGTGGAGAAATAAAAGACAAAGTTGATAGGCTACTTTATCTATTTTGAAGACGTTTCGCTTTCGAGTTTTGAAAGCATCATCAGTTCATCTTAAAAAGATATGTAGCAGTCAATGTTATTAACAAACATGTGAATGAAACTAAGTAAATGGACATAATACGCTGATCTTGTATAAACAGTTAAGCAACTAACAACATATATATGAACTTGTAAAAAATTAGCACAGCAATTGACCATGTGGTCTAAAGTAAATTCAATGTTATTTAATGTTAATAAGTGAGCAAGAACCAAGAAAATCATAAATAACTTCCAACTTTCAATTAAATAGTTATATATATATATATATATATATATATATATATATATATATATATATATATATATAAATAAATATAAATATATATATATATATATAAATAAATATATATATATATTATATATATATATATATATATATATATATATATTATATATATATATATATATATATTTATATATATATATATATATATATATATAATATATATATATATATATATAGCGAGTGTTTGCAACTTTAATTTTGTCGCTTCTCGCATCCCAATCGCCATAATTTCTTATCGGCCCAGTCTCCTTCTTGAAGACCTCTATTTTCCATTTCTATATGAATATTGGATATCCATTTCTTTCTTGGCCTTCCCCTTTTATTTCTCTGTGTAGGTCTCCAGTTCCAAACCTTTCGTGGTATCCTTTCTTCGTTCATGCCGTCTCAGGTGTCCATACCATTTTAATTGTTTTTCGGCTATCGTATCCATTATTGTGTTCTTTACTTTCATTCTCTCTCTTATGTTTTCATTTCTTATGTGGTCAAACAAAGTTAACCCGGAACATCTTCTCCAGTACATCATTTCCGTTGAGAGGAGTTTTTGTGACATATTCTTGTTAAAGACCCACACTTCTGACCCATACGTCAGCACCGGCTGAATCATAGCCTGATATATATTTTTCTTTGTTTTCTTAGTTAAAGTTTTATTCCACAGGATCGGATGTAGTGTTTTTATCATGTTTTTTTCCTTTTCCTATTTTTCTTGTTATATCTTTGTCGTCTCTCCCGTCTTCGCTTAGTGTAACTCCGAGATATTCGTACTGATCAACGTTTTTAATTAATCCGCTTTCTGTTTCCATGTCTTGACCGATGCCTCCTATATTCATGTATTGTGTCTTTTCGATATTAACCTCTAATCCCCATTTTTTGAATTCGTCTATTAGTTTGTTTATCATGTACGTCATATCTTGTAGGTCCTCGGCAAGAACTACCTGGTCGTCTGCGAAGAGGATTGTGTATATAGGAGTGTCATTTACCCATATGCCCATTGGGCTGCATTTTCTCATCCAATATTTTAAAGCATTACCAAGATATATTTTAAATAGGGTTGGGGAGAAGCAAGAGCCCTGTTTGACACCCTTTGTTTGGGTGAAACCCTTGGAAATTTGGTTTCCAACCTTAATATAAGCTTGGTTATCTTGATATAGCTTAGGAGATCTATAAAAGTGGCATGAAGTTCTAGTCCTCTTGCTAATCTCTTTTCCGTTAGATGTTTGAGAGTAAATACATTATCGACACAAGATCTCCCTGGTCGGAATCCACTTTGTTCTTCGATCTCTGTGGCTTCTTTTTCTATTCTGGCTTTCAGAACTCTTTCATACAGTTTGCCAGTGGATGACGTAATGCTGATACCTCGGTAATTACTGCAGTCATTCCTGTTTCCCTCTTTGTAGATGGAGTTTATGTACGAGACTTTCCAATCTCTTGGGATACTTTCTCCTTGTAGGCACTTGTTAAACATTTTACAAAGCAATTCTAATGTTATTGCAGTGGCATGTTTGAATAACTTACTTACTTACTCCGTGGTGTTACAACCCTTCGTGGGTTTTAGCCGACTCGACAACATGCCTCCACTGTTTTCTGTCTTGAGCAACCTTCATCCAATTCTCCACGCCTATAGTGCTTAGGTCTCCTGCTATATTATCTCGCCACCGGAGACGAGGGCGTCCGCGTGGTCTCCTTCCAGTTGGGACTTCCTCCCACACCAGTCTTACTGTTCGTTCGTCAGAATGTCTTCTGAGGTATCCTGCCCATTGGAGTCTTCTGGACTTTATTTCTTTTATGATGTTGGCGTCTGGGTAAAGTTCTTCAAGCTCTTTATTAGTTCTTATCCTATATTGTCCTGATGCTTCATCATGCACCGGACCAAAGATCTTCTTTAGGATTTTTCTTTCCCAAACACGTAGTCTCTCTTCATTGCCTTTGTTATCGTCCACGTTTCGCTTCCATACATCACAACGGGTCGTATGATTGTTTTATAGACCTGTATCTTCGTACGTCGTGTTAGTTGTTTTGATTTTATAAGGTTTTGGAGGGCAAAAATACATCTGTTGCCGGCCTGAATCCTGTTGTTTATTTCTTGTGATCCGTTATTGTCTTCAGTTATTGTTGTTCCAAGATACTTGAATTCTTGAATGTTTGAATATTTGAATAAATCGATAGGTAAATCACCCGGCCCAGGAGCTTTATTATTTTTCATTTTTTGTAATGCGTTTTTTATTTCTTCTACGGTAATCATCGCCACTTCATTTAACCCGTTTCAACTCTATCTATCTGTGTGTCTAGAAACTGTGTACGTTGTTCATTTAATAGATTTTCATAATAATTTTTCCATCTTTCTATGTCTATGGGGTTTATTTTTTTTTTCGTTTGTATTTTTTCTAAGACTGTTGATAGTTTTCCAAGTTTGTCTGGACCTAGATCCTCCTACCATTGAGCTTATTTCTGCACACTTGTTGTCCCAGGTTATGTTTTTTGTTTTTTTAATTTCCTTTTTTACTATATATTTGTATCTGTTATAGTTCTTTCGGTCTTCCTCATCTTTTGTCGCTAACCATTTTAGATACAGTTTTTTCTTTTCTTCTACCAGTTCTAATAAACCTTCTGTCCACCAATAATTTCTACGTTTTACTTTTTCTTTCGTACCTAGAGCTTCTAATGCTGCTTCATAAATTTTGATTTTCAAAGTCTCATACATTTCTTCCGCTGTTCCATTTCTTCGTCTAATTTTTGTGCCAAACGTAGTTTATAGAGAAAACTTGTGGACTCATTTTTTAAGCTGTCTATGTTATAGAGCCGTGTGGATTCTTTGTTAGTCTGTTCTTGGGATTTATTTTGTATAATATATCTTATTTCCACGGGTGCCTTTACTAGTAGGTGATCCGATCCACATTCTGCCCCTCTCCAAACTTTTACATCGTAGGGTCTTAAAGATATCTCTTGTTTAACTACTATATAGTCTATAATTGACTGCAGTTTTCTTGTCTTTTGAGTCCATGTATATTTATTTATGTCTCTATGTTTGTAAAATCCATTCAGTATTTTTAACGATATGTTGTTCGCATACCTCCAACCATCTTGTTCCGTTCTCATTTACTACATCTTCTCCGTGTTGTCCAATTATTTTGTTATCAAGAGCTTTACCTACTCTTCCCTTCAGGTCCCCCAGCAGGACTATTTCTTGCCTTTTTTTTATTTTATTTAACTCTTCTGAGAGTTTGTCGAAGAACATGTCTTTAGTGTTTGTATCTGAGTCGTCCGTGGGTGCATAGATGCCAATTATTTTTATGTCTCTTCCCTTTGTTGTAAGGTCTACTGTTATAATTCTTTCGTCTATCGGGTTCCAGTTGGTAATGCATTTTTCCATGTTTTTTCTTATCACGACCGCTACTTCAGCTTTGGCTCTTTTTGATTTTTCTACTCCGCTCCAGAAGTATATATAATCGTCTTTGTAGTGGTTCCCCTGTCCTTTCTTTTTTGTTTCGCTGAGTACTGCGATGCCAATTCGGTATGTACTGAGTTCCTTAAATACTTGGTCTTCTTTTGTATTCAGTCCTTGTATGTTCCAACATCCAAAATTCGTTAGCCTTTTTCTTTGCCTATGTCGTTTTCCGTTGAAGCCATCCGAGTTCCGAGGCTGTTCTTTGGGATTTTTAGCAATATTTCTTTTACACAGGGCTGTTAGCTAACCTACCGCTGTAACCCTCCTCCTTCATCCGGGCTTGGGACCGGCACTGGCATTTACTGAGCTACTCAATCCACCCAGTATCTACCAGAGGCTAACTAAGTCAAAAATAAAAACGATGTATATCTTACAAGTCTGCATGTGAATTTCTCAGAACTACGATTATTTTGCTTTGCAAAAATAAACGAAAGAGTTTTAATTATTATAAATTTTGAGCTGTTGTGGGATTTACTACGGTCTAAATTCCTTGCATATAGTTTTAAAGGCAGTAAAGTTTTGCATTTATTTAATAAATTAGCAAATATATTTAGGATAGAAAGTTATTCTTCTGCTCTCCTATAATGTGCTAGTTTTAGCGTATGCAATTTGCATTTTTTACTACATGTTTACTCCGAGTCACAAAAGCAATCTCGGGAAAAGTAAAAATAGACAACGAAAAGTGCATGCATGCGAGGAGAAATCGAATCGGTTTAGCAGATATGATTTCACCGATATGTGTATTTCTTGATCTAATGATTGATCTGAATCATACATTGCGCTTGTTATTGATTTGTAGATTACGGTCGAGAGAGCAGAAAAATGATAAAGGTATGCTCGAGATGTAGTGTGTGCTTGATTTCACGACCGAGGACGAAATCTAATAAAGAAAACAAGCGTTTTATATATAGTCGATAAACCTCAAAGGTCAATATTAAAGACATAATATTTAATAAAAACGTCATTCTACATTCTTTCATTATTTCAGTGGTGATTACGTTTCATGAGTTCATCTCTAGACAAACCAATTTTACTACGGCCTTTATTATCTAAACTGAAATACTTGTGTTAAAACAATGATACCTACAAAAAAAACGCACTTTATTTCTGTCGACAGTTTTGGTTTTAAGGAAAAGTGTGTTACTCTAGAACAAGTTCATAAATTAAAGAATCTATTAATTTTACATATGGTAAAGATAGTAAAATATTGAAGTGTAAAAGTCTCTTTAGTTATATTTCATCTTCTTCTCGACTGCGATGTACACGTCCTTTTCTGCTGCTAGGCATCAAAGTTTTAACTGTTTATCTTCTTCTTTGGGTGCCGTCTTCAATGAAGGTTGGCGATAACCTCAGCAAAATCATTTCTGTCCCTGGCTTTTCTTATTAAAGATTGAGAATCCAAACCAGTCCACTCACGAATGTTCTTCAACCAGGACGCCTGCCGTCTACCAGGACCACGTTTTCCTTCTACCTTCCCCTCTATAAGAAGCTGCAGTAGCTGGTATTTCTCATTTCTGTATATGTGTCCCAAATATGAGGTTTTCCGTGTTTTCATTATTGTTAAGACTGTTTATAAGTAGGTTAAATTGTTTTATCTCTTTGCACCAGACCTTGTCATCTAAACGTGTTATACTATCTAAACCTTTTTTCTAACTGTTTTGGACTTTTTTATATAAATATTTTATTAGTTTATTTCGTTCTCTGCTCATTTTCATTTTCCTAGTTATATTTGGCCAAAGTACCGTCCTTGTTGCTTCTAATTTTACAGTAATTTTTACTAGATTTGGATGAAATTTAGAGCAAAAATTAGTGTATTACAAACATTAGAAAAGACAAAGGGAAATTTATGTTAAGTATTTCTAAATAATAATAGTCAAAACGAAAAATCCAGATGTATTATTATTCCACTGCAGGAATTGAAAACAACCAATGCCTTATGGTTATAAATAAACACGGGAATCCAAAATAGATGACGAAATGGAAAAACGAAAATTACTCTGGGATGGACGAGACAAGAATACCGCTTAGAACTTGGAAATGGAAGGAAGAAATGAGAACGTCCTAGTTTACAGTGGAACGGACAAATAAAAATAGCAATGGAAAAAAGAGAAAGATACATATAATCAGAAGAAATGGCGATTAGGATGTGGTAAACGCCAAACAGAATTTCAAAAGCAAAGTTAAATTAAGCAAAAAAAGTAAATTCCATAGAGCAAAAAGACAAAAGAGGGAATGTAAAGGTAATGGGGACAAAAATATTGTTAGACAGGAAGTGCTATCTTGAGAGGCCACTTTAAACAAGGAAAGACAGTCTCTTTCCTTGTTTAAGAAATCAAATTTAGTTTGGTTATGTTATGTCCCAACTGCATCCCAACTGTCACATGAAATTTTATTTATATTGAAGTTTTTTACCAATTGTGTCACTTTTTAGACTATTATCGTTAATATTTAATTAAAACTTTCTCGTCTGAAAAATATTTTATATTTTTATATGTTAATGGTCTCCTTTTCATAACGATTAGATTCCCTCTTTTGTTTTTTTGCTCGATGGTAAATTCACGGATATAAAACAAACGGATTTAAATAAAACAAACCCGACCAAATTCGTATTTGTATTATAAGAATTCCAAACAAGGAGTAAGGCAGGGGTAGGCTGCTACCAACAATCTTCAATCTATATTCGGAAGTGAATTTCACAAAATTCCTAAACCATAGAGAGGAAGATCTGAAAAAAGGCGAAGAAATGTGTAGAGGTCTTAATATCATTATTCTTTATTTCAATTATTTCAAGCGCAATTCTTTCCAGAATTAAGATATATTGCAAAGCCTACATGTCTGGGAAAACGATATTATGCAACAGAAATAACTCTATGCACCTTCGCAACGTAACTCTTAAATTTTATATTGGTTCAGACTTGTATGTGGATGTTAGACTTGAACCTCAAAAGCAACAAAGATGAACATGTTTAAACCATTTTTTGTTTTCGAAATATGTGTCTCAACTGCTAATGGTCATTGACACAGGTACAATTTACATTTACATTTCTTCTTATTGTGTCGTCTTCTAAAGAGGGTTGGCAATAAATTTACATTTACCTTTCTTCTTATTGTCTTCCAACGAAGGTTCTTTGAACGCTTCCCTATCTTTTGAAACTTTAAACATCTGTTTAACTCTGAAGTTAGTTCAATGTTTGATATTCCTCAGCCAAGATTTCTTCTTTTTTCCCTCTACTCTTCCATTTACATTTTTACATTTTTAATACTTTTATATTACTTACTTTTATATTATTACAATATTACTTAAAATATACTTTGTGAGGTACATTTTTATAGTTGCTGTTGTTTGGGATATAAATGTCTTTTAGGTTGTAATCAAAATTGTATTTTCTTCTGGTCGTTAGGTATTGTTAACAATCAAGAAGTACATGTTTTATGAAATTTGTGGTGTTACAGTACTGGCACAAAATCTGGTTGTCAAATTTGTTAGGTGTCCATGTGTAAGGCGTGTGTGTCCTATTCCCAATCTACGAATAATGGATTTGTCCTTTTTTATTTGTGGAAACTGGTGGTAGAAAATGTGTGGTTGTAAAACATTTAACTTAGTATTGCTTCTTTTCCAGTGGTCATTCCAAAAACCCATTATTTTTTGTTTGAGTGTTCATTTTAGATCTGATGATTTTTGAGTCTCTATTGTTAATTTTAGAGAACAGGCTTGTTTTGCTTCTAGATCGCCTTTTTAATTACCTGAAATATCAATGTGTGATAGGACCTATAATATTGTTACTGTAATTTAAATAATTTGAAGACGATTCGCTCTGGGTTTCTTGAACTATTGGATGGATAGAATGTAAGTTTCCCTATGGAGTGCATAAATTGTTTTAATTTTGTTATCGTTGAGTGGAGTTTTTATAGCTTGTATTATCACATATAGTTCAGCAGTATAAATCCTGCAATTACTGGATAGTCGAGACAAGTTGATAGTAGTTGTAGTTGGTCTAACAGCACAACACTCTTAGATATACTCCTAGATACGGCTGAGTAAAGGATCTCATTGAAGTTACATCGATGTAGTATTTGATAGAATCTTTGTTTGATAATGGAAGATGATATTTCATTCTTAGTGTATTTGGATATTTGATATTAAGATTCGGAAGTTTAAACAACAGGTTAATATTACCTAGATGAGAAATGAATTAATATCTGTATAGTGAACGGTACCATTATAGAATTATTTTTATTTTATTGGGTAATTGCCTATTCTAATTGGATTTATTGTGGGGTTTTTGGGATTTGCTGAAGCTCTAGCGAAGAACAGCAGTAGAAATTGAACCATTTGAGACGAGTTGTTATCGTCAAATTCTGAAGATATCGTGTACGATACCTACTACAAACGAAGTGTTCGAATGATAAATACAGAGAGCCAACTGCTAGATACAATTAAAAGAAAAAAAATGGTATGCTGTGAACAAATCGTCAGATTTAGTAGCTCACCGCACTACAAAGAGTAGGATTGGATGAGAAGGACATTCGGATCATCATGAATTTATACTGGAACCAGCGTGCTTAAGTCAAGGTCGAAGACCAGCTGACCGACTAAGTGAATATCATGCAAGAAGTAAGGCTAATGTGTGCTATCGCCGACTCTTTTCAATATATACTCTGAGGAGATTTCTAATGAAGCCCTCACAAACGTAGACATTGGAATTCGAGTCAACGGCGAATACATCAATAATATCCGCTACGCCGATGACACTGTGTTACTAGCAACCAGCCTAAACGATCTGCAGGCCTTACTAGACCGAGTGCGAACTGTGAGCGTAACATACGGACTGAACCTCTTTATTAAGAAAACTAAATTCATGGTTATCAGCCGTACAAATTTAGATCCCGGAGCACTAATGGCAGGTAGCGAAGAGATCCAGAGAGTCAACAGATTTACTTACCTCGGAACTACCCTCAACGTACAATGGGACTACGCTCAAGAGATTAGATCCAGAATTGAAATGGCACGGTCTACATTTGTTAAGTTGAGATTCTTGCTGTGTTGCAGTGATCTCAGTTTGGGCACCAAGATCCGGATAGTAAGGTGCTACGTTCTTCCAGTGTTACTATATGGAGTTGAAGCCTGGACACTGACGCAAGCCACTGAAAAACGAATCGAAGCCTTCGAGATGTGGATATACAGAAGGATACTAAAAATATCTTATGTGGACCATGTTACCAACGTTGAGGTCTTACAGCGCATGACAAAAGAAAAAGAAGTGCTTAATTTAATTAAACAACGTAAGCTTGAGTACCTCGGCCACGTGATGCGGAACGAAGAAAAATATCGAATTCTATAACTCGTTATGCAGGGTAAAGTATTTGGCAGAAGAGGACCGGGACGCCGTCGTATCTCGTGGTTGAAAAATCTCCGACAATGGTTTGGGATGACCTCAGCGGAGCTGTTTCGCAGAGCAGTTAACAAAACCTGATAGCCTTGATGATCGCCAACATCCGGACCGGATAAGGCACTGAAGAAGAAGAAATCTTCAGAAGATTTACATACCAATTACAGTGATTCTTTATTGAGGAAAAATTCGTAGGATGAAGATAGGTTCGAGCGGATATCGGTGGAGAAAGATTTCTTATTTTTGACATAATGATAACCAACTTCTGATGACAGACAAGAGAAGAAGAAGCTCTCTAGACTACAGCGAATTATATAGCAACTTTGCTTTCAAGCAACCTATTAAATTAAAGTAACGTCTATTTAAAACCATTAAGAACTTTTAAAAATCTGCATTTACACCTAAAAATGATATTTTTGTTAAGTAACCTTTTTGGTATTATTTTATTTTTTTAATCCGTGTGTTGTTATAAAGTGGTCGTACTGCAGTCAGTTTATGGCTTATTGTACGTTTTCAACTCGTGTCACCTTCTGGCTCAGGTTTACGCATCCGGACGGACTGCTTTACGTGCCTTTCGAAGCACGGTGGTGGCTCAGTAAAATTAGAGGCCCGGCCGATAAGCCAAGAACTTAGCCACTGAGCTACAGGTTTTGACGTCACTACAACGTTGTCATATTTGACTGAGAATGAGAGAAATCTACTGGTCATATTGGTCATTTATGGTTTTCATTGTTTATGAATCGAATATAATATTGTTGCCGTTTTGCTTATATGATCATTCCATTCTACTCTTTTTTTTTCTTAACCAGTTCTAGATGTTCTCGACCTTGTACCTACATAGTATATTTGTACTTCTAGCTCTGTTTCATAGTGTTTTACCATCAATTTTTCATCATCAGGTTTTTTTATCTTTGCTGTTTCTAACAATAATTTTGTCCTCTCTGTATATTTGTATTTTAATAACCCAAAGCGAAAGGGAGAAACTAGTGGATTCTAGATTGAACGTATATATTCATACTCACTTTCTGATAGCTTCATATGTTATGTAGAGGTGATCGTATGTTCAGAAAGCAACAAATATATTACATATTTTGTTTTCTTTATATATTAATTGTTATATTACATGTGTTAAAATAATGCCGAAGCTGTATGTAATATCGATTGATGATTATAATCATGACGATCAGCGATTATTGAGATTATCGACAAATAGATTGGATATATAAAGCCGACATAATTTACGTTTTTCATTCAACAAAAAATAAGTTTAACAAAACTGTGTTAAATTACATTACGATAACTGTGTAATGCTATATAATATATAAAATAAGTCAAAATCATATGAGATAACACTACTCATTTTTCAGCTCTCCGGAAATTAACAAATATTATAAATAATACTGAGCATGTGAAAAATAAAAATAGTGCCTCGCCATTACAACTGTTGTCGTTAGTAAATAAAAAATATGGAAAGTTTTAATGCATCAACTATCTGTTTCGAGTATTGGGAAATTATTGAGAAAGAATTAACAACGTACGTGATGACTCCAAGTATCTTATATATAAAATCACAATAAGAAATAAAGAACAATTATTGTTTCACAATCTTCATATTATATAAATAGTCGAATAAAACATTGCCAAACTTAGTAACATATTAATAATCATAAATCTCCGTCTTCTACAACCACGAACTCATTTAGGAAATCTTTGATCAAATATAATTTCGACATTATTAAATGGTGTGTCCGAAAGAATAATTGTTTTAGAAAACAGTGAATTGTATTCTGAATTCGCCTTGACTTAAGCGTAAAACACGAATCAACGATACAATTACTGAGAAATCTTTGAGGATTTATCTTACAAATATGAAATTTACTTAAATTTGTAAACATTCCTAAACATAAAACTAATACATGAACACGTAACATGTGAATAATGTTTAAATAATTTTTAATAATAATTTTGCTCTTTTACTGCAAACTCTATTCCAACTACCAAACTGAAAATTTGCATGTTGACGAATTCAATTTTTATTTTTAATAATATAGCATGTATGATCATAAATATTATTAATAGTGAAACACAATACCTAATTTGCATTCAATAAGTGCAACAGTTAATATCATAATCGCATTTAATATCATATATGTAGGTATTACAAAATTAAAACTGAAGGCACATAATCTCACTTTTCGGTATTGGGCGGATGAGTTTTAATTATAGTTTGCCGTGTTTGTAAAACAACAAAAAATGATTCAAATATTTGTAGTGTTGTTATTTCTAGGCCTAACTTTAAAATTAACACAGGCGGACAAAATTTGACCAATATTCAGACCCAGAGATCACAATATACTTTTCAGAAGGTTTTTAATGGGCTGAATCCGAATCTAAGCTCCAAACGGCAAAATTGTCTCTGGTTTTTGATATATCCTAAACCCTCTAACCCTATCAACTCCTGCAATTCACTCCTTGTACGCCTTGACATTAGGAAGGTAATGAAAGATGACAATTTTGAGAAAACTATGACACTTACAGAAAAAGAAATATGAAAATTTCAAAAATTAGGCTTCTTGATGATCTTGAAATTACAGTTTTTTTTCTCATTTAAATCATATCCCAGAAAATGTAGGTGTTTTCAGCGAAGAGATAGGAGAACGATTTTACCAAGACTTCAAGCAGCAAAAAATAAACCTAAATTTATGCCCATTCGTATACTTTAAAGATTTTAATGTGTTTTATACGTATTATTTTAGGTTAGAAAAAATTAACGTGTCTACGTAACCTCAAAAACTATCAAAAACCCATAGACATATAATATAAATAGACTGACTGCTTGAATACAGTCGTGTTCCCCCAGTGCGACACACAAAACTGACGCAAAGCAGTCCATGTGTCTGTTTCTAATGGGCCGGATGTATCTACCACGTGACCTCATTGGTCATTTAGGTCACGTGGTCGATAAATCTAACATATTTTGTTTCTTGTGCCAAGACTATCTGTCCATACAACATTTTCAACTGTCTTTTAATCTATTTTGGCATTAAACTTACCCATGATAGTAGTTAGTTTATGTTTTTTTGTCAGTTTTAGTAAGTCTTTTAAAAACCTGATACAAATGTTCTACTTCTTCAGTAGATATGGCTGTCGGTGCGAAAACATGAATGATGTTTATATTAGAGGGACTGGAGTTAATCTTCAATAACGAAACTCTCCATGATGTGGGTGTAAATTATATCACTGCTTTAGCTATTTCCGTTTTAATAGCTACGCCATTTTTGTTTAGTGTTGTGCCATCTCCCGAATAATAGATGTAGTGTTCCTCTAAAATTGCTACTACACAATTTGGCCATTGAACTTTACTGCATCCTAACATATCAATGTTCAGACGTGTCATTTCTTGAATAATATTTGCTGCCTTGCCTGTTTCGTACATGCTTCAAATGTTACACGAACCGATTCTTTTTACGGGTGATCGGCTATTATAGAGAAGATAAAAAATCTGTGATAGCTGTAGTATTTTAGTTCCAGTTTAGTTTATAATAACACAAATTACTTTTTCTTTTGATCTTGATTCCGCCTAGGTATTACGCAGGAAATAAACAGGAATCTTTCCGCTCATGTTTATACTGATTTGGTAGAATGATATCACTTTTCGATGAATTGGCAGCGAAATCAGACGATTTTGAAGAAGAACATGAAGAATTTTGTTACATTGGGAAGTCAATAGTGTAAAGTGTCGTAGTCGGAGAACTAATTGGAGTTTGAATTGGAAATGATATTTTTTGGTGATAGTTTCAAAAACCTGTCAAATTTTGGTTTAATTCGAAGAGTTTTTGTTAAAAGGAATTAGACTCAAATGCTATTTGGCAGTCTTTATGAAGCGAGATAATTAGTGGCTTGATGCTGTATTCCGTGTCACGAAATTTGATAAACAGCATGTCTGAGGGCTAAATGAGGCCCACATGGTTTTAATTGAAAAGTAAGCAGCCGAGTTTTGAAGAATACATTGTTACATCAAGATAACCTGAAGTCGAATTCGAGGTTTTACCGTCCAAAATTTGTTCAGTTTTCATTTTGTCTCCTAGGAGTCGAATCCAAATAGTTTGAAGTTTGTGTGGGACAGTGTTTTTTTTGTACCCAATTCCAAGGTAAAAAACTTTCTTAATATCTTAAAAAGAAATAATCAGCCAGTGAAGCAAAGTAGTTTTGTTAAATTTTTCTAAATGAAATAAACATTCTTCGTTAATATACCAAGATTTGCTTTTATGGCAAATTAAAAAGTTATAAATAAATATAGGTTTATGGATCAGGTAATTGTCATATTTTAATTTTCTTTTAAATAAAGTTAACCTTGATAATTAAATAATAATTGAGAAAAGTTTGATATTTCATTTCGACATATGACAGTCAGTATTATCCTTTTCTGTCATTTGGTACATAAGCAAAATTTTAAAGTTTGTTTTGTTAGTTGGTTCAACTCAATGTAAGGTTTGTTGATAAATTTGGATAATTTTATTTGTAATAACTGTTTATGCGAAATAAAAATAAATATGTAATGTTTCTCTTTAAAACATGAGTTTATAATTATTTCTGTTAAAAAGATATTCGCCCTTGAAATTTTTTGGGGAGAAAAACTTTTCTTTCTAAACAAGAGGATTTTTTAAACGCCGTAAATTTTATATAGTTTAGGAATCTTCTTGTGTAGTGTTCTTAGCCCATCTCTGTAAGTATTTTTTGATTTCTTTTTTGTAGTAAGTTTCTCCCAGTCCCTCAAATAAAGGAATCCTGATTTACGACCTAGCTCTCCAGTCAAAACACGTGTAGACGTTCGCAACCCAGAAATTGTTCAGTACTTCCTTTCAACCCCCTATCAGCAAATTATGTATATATATATATATATATATATATATATATATATATATATATATATATATATATATATATATATATATATTGAAATCGTAGGCTTCCACGGCCAGAGTCAGAATTATAGTTTATTCGTCTTCCGGGTTTGGACCGTGTCATTTGTGAGTGACCCAATAGTGGGTTCATCTCGACGTTTCGCTACAATTGTATGTAGCTTCTTCAGGAGAACAAAGAAAAAGAAATCAAAAGACAGGAAGATGGGTAGTTAGCAACGGTAACTCAGTTACTCAACGCAACCAGAGGCGAATACTAACTACCAAGATGGGCATTTGGTCACAGTAACTCAACTACTTAACGCAGCCAGAGGTGAAAACCAAATGCCAGGACAGGGATTCACGTCCAACAGCTCAGAACACTAACACGTCGAGAGGCGGGGAGTGAATCCGACGATTACTCCGCTACCGCTCTATTTATAGTCGCGGTGACCTGTCGTGTCGGGACGTATCGGCACACTCCGTGGCGTGAACGTCAAGAAACGCGCGCTGGCCAATCATGTGGCTGCATCGTGGTAGCGGGACCGGACGGCGGCTCTAGACTGAGATTCCAGATGGGAGACAAGTAGTATCCTTCCTCTCGATTGATATTATGTGGATTTTTTCGGATCTCTTGAGATTCGCGTATTTTCCTGGAATAAAAGAAGGGGCTCTTAGAAATAATATGGGTTTTTTCGAACAATATGGAATGACCGGTTTCTTGGCAGTGTTCTGCAACTGCAGAATGGGAGAAAAGACCTGATCGAATGCATCTTTGATGCTCTTGAATCCGAGTTTTGACGGAACGACCAGTTTTGCCAATATACACATGTCCACATGAACAAGGAATAGAATAGACACCACAGGAAGATAGGGGCGGTAATGGGTCCTTAGGAGAGGGTAGATATTGTGAGATTTTCTTGGGTGGTCGAAAAGTAGTCCTGATACCTTCTTTGCGAAGAATTTTGCCAATCCTATCAGTGACACTTCGAATATACGGAAGAAAAGCCACAGGAGTATTACCCGAAGATTCTGAATTTGTCGTCCTAGGGTGTAAAGGGGGATGTAGATGTCGGTGCGTAATATTTTGAATGGTGGACTTGGAGTAACCGTTGGCGACAAGGGTTTTTTGCAGATGGCCAAGTTCTTCTCTAAGGTTGTCAGGTTAAGAAATCGAAATGGCCCGATGGATGAGAGAGTTGATCACAGAATTCTTTTGGGCAGGATGGTGGTGTGATGAAGCATGTAGGTAACGATTCGTGTGAGTCTTTTTTCTATAAACAGAGTGACCCAATCGGCCATTGGGCTTGAAGGTGACTAACACATCGAGAAAGGGAAGGGACCGATTATTTTCTACTTCCATTGTGAATTTTATACTCGGATGTTGTGAGTTAAGATGATCTAGGAAGGGAGAAAGGGTATGTTGACCATGGGGCCAGATGATAAATGTATCATCAACGTAGCGGAACCAGACTTTTGGTTTTAAGGGGTAAGATTCAAGTGCTAAAGACTCAAAGGCTTCCATGAAAATGTCAGAAATGACAGGGGAAAGGGGAGAACCCATTGGTGTTACAGATATTTGTTTGTAGAAATTGCCTCTAAAAGAAAAATATGTTGAAAGGAGGCATTTTTCCGCAAGATCTGCCAAAACCAAAGACTTGTTATCATTGGTCAAGTGATCTCGCAGAACAACTAGAGAGTCATGTATGGATATATTGGTAAATAGGGATGATACATCGAAACTGACGAGAATGTCTTGGGGATCGACCGTGAGGGAGGAGATTAAGGTGATGAAATGTGTGTAATTTCGGACATAAGAGGAGTTACGACCAGTATAGGTCTTAAACTGATTCGACAAGTACTTTGTGAGTTTGTAGGTAGGAGAGTTAATCGTAGTCACAATGGGACGAAGAGGTACGTTGTCTTTATGGATTTTGGGAAGACCGTAAATTCTGGGGCAGATGGAGTTTTTCGGAACTATAGACTTCTTAACATCATCGTAAAGATCGGATTGTTTGATGGCATGGGAAATTTCGCGTTCGACTCTAGGAGTGGGGTCTCGAGAAATTGTATTATAACAGGATGTATCCCTAAGTAAGTCGTTTACTTTCTCTATGTAGGAAGGAGTATCCAGGATGACTGTGGCATTACCTTTGTCTGCAGGAAGGATTATTATCTCAGAAAGAGAACGGAGATTTTTGAGAGCTATGAATTCCTCACGAGATATATTGGAAGTAGGGATTTTGGCTGTATCAAGACATTTAGCGACCCTATCTCATTACCACTATAACACTGGCTGCGTTAAGTAGTTGACTTACTGTGACCAAATGCCCATCTTGGTAGTTAGTATTCGCCTCTGGTTGCGTTGAGTAACTGAGTTACCGTTGCTAACTACCCATCTTCCTGTCTTTTGATTTCTTTTTCTTTGTTCTCCTGAAGAAGCTACATACAATTGTAGCGAAACGTCGAGATGAACCCGCTTTTGGGTCACTCACAAATGACACGGTCCAAACCCGGAAGACGAATAAACTATATATATATATATATATATATATATATATATATATATATATATATATATATATATAATATATATGTATATATATATATATATATATAATATATATATATATATATATATATATATAATATATATGTTGAACAATTATTCCGGGAAAATATCCGTTGGTCATTTTTTAATTGCAGACGTTTCGCCAAGGTCTCACTTGGCATCTTCTGTGCGTTGTCTTCGGTCTCGTAGTCGGTAACTGAATGAGCTGCGCTCAGTCCTCACTTCTTTTATATCGTGCGCTGTTCGAGCGGATCGTCGCTGATTGGCCGTATTCGTTACGCCGCTAGGCCCCGCCCCTGGGGAGCGAAGCTCAGGCAGTCAGTTTGATGTTGGCGTCTCGAGATTATGGACTTCCAAGCTTGGGGCAGATTTAAGGAGTCGTCACGTTTGTTAAGAAGACCTTCTTTTTCAATTTCTATAGATTCTCTGATGGTTCTTGTTTTGAAGTGTTCAATGTTGGCTATTTGTTTGCAACTTTCGAAGTTTATTTTATGGCCTGTGTTATGCTCGTGTTGAAATAGAGCAGATGTTAGCTGTCTGTTGCGAATTGCTAGTTTGTGTTCCTCTAATCTTGCGGAAATTCTCCTGTTGGTTTGTCCGATGTAGGTTTGGTGACAGGTTCCACATGCAATTTTGTAAACACCCTGATTTTCCAGTTTGGTTGCATCTTTGGGGTTTCTTAAGATCGATCGAACTGTTTGCTTCGGTTTGTAGATTGTCGATATGTTCTTTTTTCGGAGAATGCGCCCTATCTTGTCGGTGGTTCCTTTCACGTATGGTAGAATAGCTCTTGGTTGATTTTTGTTGTCTTCTTGTGTGTTTTGTGTGGTCTTCCGTTGTTTCTTTATTGCTTTGTAGATGGTGTTTGAGCTGTATCCATTTTGTTTCAGTATTGTTTTTATGTTCTTGAGCTCTGCATTTCTATGTGTAGTACAGGTCAGGCTATTTGATCTTGATATCAGAGTGTCAGCTACTCCTTGTATTTGGGAAGGATGGTGGTGCGAGTTGGCTTGTAGATATCTATCGGTGTGAGTTGGTTTTCTATATACTGTGTGTTCAAATTTACCACTCGGTGTTTTTATTGCGAGAACATCTAAAAATGGAAGTTGGTTGTTATCTTCAATCTCCAGGGTGAATTGGATTTTTGGGTGTTGATTATTTAGATGATTAAGAAATTGTTCAAGTTCTACTCTTCCATGGGTCCAGATCACAAATACGTCATCTACGTATCTTAGCCACAGTTTCGGTTTTTTATCGTATGTTTTGATGGCTTTTTCTTCAAAGTAAATCATGAACATATTGGCCACCGCCGGTGATAATGATGAACCCATTGCTGCTCCATCTGTTTGTCGGTACATTTGTCCATCGTACATGAAGTATGCATTGTTGAGGCAGTGGTGAGCTAGTTCTATGATATGGTCAGGAAGGTCTTCGTATTCCGATATTAACTGGAGTGCTTCGTTTACTGGTACGTTGGTGTATAATGACTTGACATCGAAACTAGCTATAATGTCATTGTTGTTGAGTGTAGTTGAAGTCAATATTTGTGTGAAGTGGTGTGAGTTTTTAACGTATGAGGATGCCTTTTCCGTGATGGGTTGGAGTATCTGCGCTATGTACCGTTCAAGTTTTTGTAGGGGTGAATTGAATGCGCTAACGATGGGTCGCATAGGTACACCTGGCTTGTGGATTTTTGGAAGACCGTAGAATTTTGGGCATCTACTGGATTTTTCTCTTGGTATGAGTGCCCTTTTTGTTGTTTCGTCGATAGGAGATTTGTTGATTTTAGTTTTTGTAGTTTTCTCCAAGTATGTGGTGGGGTCCCTCGATACCGCTTTATATGTTTCATCTTTTAGGAGGTCTTGCATTTTTGATTTGTATTCCCCGATGTTCATGACGACAGTTGTGTTTCCTTTGTCGGCCGGTAGTATGATGATGGATTGATTTTTATTGAGGTGTTTGAGGGCTTGATGCTCCTTGTGCGTAAGATTAGGCCTCGGTGGTTTCGCTTTTCTGAGGATGCTGGCAACCTGGTGTCTTATTTCCTCTGCATCTTGCTCGTTTAATGTTGTTAAGCTTGATTCAACATTGGCTATGATTTCCTCTTTGGGTATTACTTTTGGTGCGATGGCATAGTTGAACCCTTTCTCCAGAACGCTCTTTTCGGGTTCAGAAAGAGGATAGTCTGACATGTTATGTACAGTATGTTTGTTGCATGTTGGCTGTGGAAATTTCGTTGTTTTTGGTTTGAGCCTTTCTATCTTTCCCTCTAGCTTTTTTGTTGAAATTTGTTTATCTGTTTCAATGCGCCAGTATGTAAGTAATTCAAGTTGGTTCCATAGAAGTGCAGCGTTCCATAGAAGTGCAGCGAAAAGAGCGTTCTGGAGAAAGGGTTCAACTATGCCATCGCACCAAAAGTAATACCCAAAGAGGAAATCATAGCCAATGTTGAATCAAGCTTAACAACATTAAACGAGCAAGATGCAGAGGAAATAAGACACCAGGTTGCCAGCATCCTCAGAAAAGCGAAACCACCGAGGCCTAATCTTACGCACAAGGAGCATCAAGCCCTCAAACACCTCAATAAAAATCAATCCATCATCATACTACCGGCCGACAAAGGAAACACAACTGTCGTCATGAACATCGGGGAATACAAATCAAAAATGCAAGACCTCCTAAAAGATGAAACATATAAAGCGGTATCGAGGGACCCCACCACATACTTGGAGAAAACTACAAAAACTAAAATCAACAAATCTCCTATCGACGAAACAACAAAAAGGGCACTCATACCAAGAGAAAAATCCAGTAGATGCCCAAAATTCTACGGTCTTCCAAAAATCCACAAGCCAGGTGTACCTATGCGACCCATCGTTAGCGCATTCAATTCACCCCTACAAAAACTTGAACGGTACATAGCGCAGATACTCCAACCCATCACGGAAAAGGCATCCTCATACGTTAAAAACTCACACCACTTCACACAAATATTGACTTCAACTACACTCAACAACAATGACATTATAGCTAGTTTCGATGTCAAGTCATTATACACCAACGTACCAGTAAACGAAGCACTCCAGTTAATATCGGAATACGAAGACCTTCCTGACCATATCATAGAACTAGCTCACCACTGCCTCAACAATGCATACTTCATGTACGATGGACAAATGTACCGACAAACAGATGGAGCAGCAATGGGTTCATCATTATCACCGGCGGTGGCCAATATGTTCATGATTTACTTTGAAGAAAAAGCCATCAAAACATACGATAAAAAACCGAAACTGTGGCTAAGATACGTAGATGACGTATTTGTGATCTGGACCCATGGAAGAGTAGAACTTGAACAATTTCTTAATCATCTAAATAATCAACACCCAAAAATCCAATTCACCCTGGAGATTGAAGATAACAACCAACTTCCATTTTTAGATGTTCTCGCAATAAAAACACCGAGTGGTAAATTTGAACACACAGTATATAGAAAACCAACTCACACCGATAGATATCTACAAGCCAACTCGCACCACCATCCTTCCCAAATACAAGGAGTAGCTGACACTCTGATATCAAGATCAAATAGCCTGACCTGTACTACACATAGAAATGCAGAGCTCAAGAACATAAAAACAATACTGAAACAAAATGGATACAGCTCAAACACCATCTACAAAGCAATAAAGAAACAACGGAAGACCACACAAAACACACAAGAAGACAACAAAAATCAACCAAGAGCTATTCTACCATACGTGAAAGGAACCACCGACAAGATAGGGCGCATTCTCCGAAAAAAGAACATATCGACAATCTACAAACCGAAGCAAACAGTTCGATCGATCTTAAGAAACCCCAAAGATGCAACCAAACTGGAAAATCAGGGTGTTTACAAAATTGCATGTGGAACCTGTCACCAAACCTACATCGGACAAACCAACAGGAGAATTTCCGCAAGATTAGAGGAACACAAACTAGCAATTCGCAACAGACAGCTAACATCTGCTCTATTTCAACACGAGCATAACACAGGCCATAAAATAAACTTCGAAAGTTGCAAACAAATAGCCAACATTGAACACTTCAAAACAAGAACCATCAGAGAATCTATAGAAATTGAAAAAGAAGGTCTTCTTAACAAACGTGACGACTCCTTAAATCTGCCCCAAGCTTGGAAGTCCATAATCTCGAGACGCCAACATCAAACTGACTGCCTGAGCTTCGCTCCCCAGGGGGCGGGGCCTAGCGGCGTAACGAATACGGCCAATCAGCGACGATCCGCTCGAACAGCGCACGATATAAAAGAAGTGAGGACTGAGCGCAGCTCATTCAGTTACCGACTACGAGACCGAAGACAACGCACAGAAGATGCCAAGTGAGACCTTGGCGAAACGTCTGCAATTAAAAAATGACCAACGGATATTTTCCCGGAATAATTGTTCAACATATTACTCCATCCGTGAAACACTTCAAACTAACATATAATATATATATATATATATAATATATATATATAATATATATATTATATATGTAACAATATATATATATATATATATATATATATATATATATATATATATATATATATATATTGTTACATATCTGGTGAGAATCATTCATGCAAAACCAGCTAGATTTTTACATAAAAACAACACAACTGTGATGTTTGTTTAATAATGTCTGTTTCGTTATTGTAAGGTACAAATATAACCTAGACACAAGTTACTATTCCTTATCAAATGATTCAGATTATTAGAACAAATCTTGAGTGGGTTTCTATAGTCTTGAGTGGGTTTCTAATAGTCAAATTACCAGTTGATATTATGGTGTTTTATTCTAAACCCAGTGTGAAAAAAAAATGGTTTATACAGCATTGCATAATGGTTTACTGTCAACTCCAAGTATAATATTTAAATTGGTTAATCTTTTTTGATATTCATCCATCGATTTTATTCGATTAAAACTGAGTTACTTAGACCACCTTGCAAATCCCAAATTTAATCAAATGTGGTCGTCTAAAATATAATATGTAAATTTGAGTCAACATTTCTTTTTATTTTAAATCAAACTGAACATTTTTGTTCAGATTAAGTACAAAACATGAAGAAACTACTTGACCGCTAACGTTCCATCTAGGGTATCGAGACGACGACGTTAACGGACTGAAAAATTCTAAATTGGGAAAAATAAATCAAACTCTAAAGCGGATACTTCATAAGTATTATCCTTATAAGTACATATAAGCAGGTTGTTTATTGGAAGTATCTTCCAGGCACTAATGGGTGTATAATAGTTTAGAAGTGCTTCAGGACCAACGTAGGCGAGAACGAAAAAGAAAAATTTAAAATAGTTGCTTATTTGTAACCATTGAGATGAGACTCATATGTCATTTACAAGAGAAGAGACATATAATTTTTAACAGTAGTCTGCAGGGCCGGATTACGTTTTAACAATGTTGTTTACTTCGCTTGAGTTCTATCAACATTAAATTAAAAGTAATGATCCAAGATCTGAAAATATAATATATAAAATAATAATAATTTTAAGGTTATCGCAGCATTACAAGGAAGGATTTGAGTGAAGATATTGGACCAGACGAACAAAAGGAGAAATTAACTCGACGATAAATAATCAAAATTATTAAAAGACATATTCATCGAGCGATTAAGACACAATGCACAAACTAAGAATTATTATGGCTTAAAATGAACCTCCCCTGTTCCCAATTTTGTCCCTACCTTCCCAATTTCCAAACGGTTTTAAGTCCCCACCTTCCCAATTTCCAAATTTCAAACTTGCAGGTTTTGTTAAGAGATATCATATAAATTATTCAATACATGATATGTTTGAAATGTACTTTTGACAATTTACAAAACTGGTTCTACAAATTAGGTATTAGTATATCACAGAAGAAAACAGCTGTGATATAGCAATCAGACACAGATATCAGTTGACGAATAATAATTGCTCTTTAGGTGCATGTGCTACCCCTATTCGACCCCTTCCCATATCAGTTGGCCCAACGTTAGATTGATAAGAAAATTAAATTTTAGAGAACAAAAATAAAAACACAGCGTAAATTTTAGAAGATTTAATGCATCGAATAACATTTTCGAATTTCCTAATTATCTTCTTCAATTGTCATCTCCTCGGCGGAGGTCGGCAATCATCATAGCTATTCGGACTTTTGACACGGCTGCTCTGAAAATTTCATTTGATGTACATCCGTACCACTCTCTCAGGTTGCGCAGCCATGACATTCTACGCCTCCATATGCTTCTCTTTCCTTGGATCTTTTCCTGCATAATCATGCATTATCCTTAATTACTTAACCTAACCCTTATTAACCTAACCTAACCTAACGTAATGAAAACTATTGATTAAACAGAATAATAATAAATTCGAAAAATAGCATAGAATATGTAATATTAACAAAAAGAAATGTGAAAGTTTACCACTGTTTTACATCCCCTTTATTTTTAATGACATCCACAATTCCTCTTCGAGGAATAGTTTTTACCAAGTTCTGACAAAATTCTAATGTTTTTCCTTCAATTCGTTGACGCACCTGGCAGGATGTTTTCTCAAAGCTTTTTTCATTTTGCGCCACAAAGTCCCTATCGGGGACAAGTCGGGACTGTTAAAAACCCATTCCGGAAGTGGTATCCCATGGTTTTCAATCCATTTAAAACTCTTTTTTGAGGTATGACAACCTGCGCCGTCCTGTTGGGAGACAAAATCTTCCGCTGATGTTAAACGGTGTTTCATAATCGGTAAAAGGTATTGTTTTAAAATATTCAAATATTTGTCCGTGATTACAATCCCATCGATAAAATTAAACTTTCCCACACTTTTAGACAGCATGCTACCCCAGATCACGACAGATGCAGGAAATTTGAGTTTTCTTTTCAGATAGTTAGCATGAAAAGCTTCATTTTTCCTGCGAATGACGCGACTCCTACTGTCTCCAACACACACTTCAAATCTGGACTCATCATTCCATTGTATTGAATCCATGGATGTATAAAGATAGATGGACTCAGTTATTTACATAAAATTGTGAAGTCAAAATTATTTCACATTTCCCGTCACATTCTGAGCACCTTCAACTGTTGTCACGTTTTGTTTTAAAATTTCTTATTCGCGAGTCGCTGAAAATATTACTCCGTATTTTATACTCTACAGGTGCTATCAAACCAAAATAATAATTTATTGGTTATATTAATATATTTAATTGTAATCAAAATATCAAGTGTGCACATAGTGTGCATTATCATTTAATAATAGCGTATAATAGATATCAATCAATTATTTTATATGTAGAAGCACTGAAAACTATTTATAAATGGCAACGGTTGTTTACATTTCTCTGTCTTATGGATCTACGTCAAACTTCAAATGCTGTTCCATGTTTGTTTACTTTTTACAGTAAATGAGGAAAAAGTTATTTTTCCATATTTTGGCTGTATTTTGAGTAATATTTGTGAAAAGTGAAATAAAATAAACGAAATATTTACATCCCGATCTCTCATTTCATTTGTAAGTACATACAATTTACATTATTTAAGATGAGGAAATGAGGAAGCGTGTTTGTTTACATTTTAATAGGCGTACCATTGGGTTTATTCATGTTCATTAATGTATTGAATAAGATATGAGTTCATGAAATTAGTAGACATTTATAAATTGTAAGTAGACATCATCTGATTAAAAAAGATCTGTTTAGTACCTTTTTAATTTAATATTTCTCATGTATACAAATAAATTAGTGAAATGAATAAAACTCATTTATTTTTTTATGTAGGTTTCCAAATAATATTGACGATCGAACTATTTGGGTAGCAAATTTAGGAGAAAACATAAAGATTTTTTATTGTAGCATTATTTTGATACTATTAAAAAATTAACTTGAATTCAACTATATTTAATTGTATTAATTTTAAAGCAAATAAAATTGTATTTTAATTTTTCTATAAAGACGTGATTTGTTAATAGTTAAACTCTCGTTTTTTTTTAATTCTTTGAACGTGTTATACATTATTACTACTTCCAATTTTTAAAATCTGAATAATTACCCGCGTGTAAAAATTCAAGCACGCTTATGCTCATTGCGGAAGCATCACATTCTATCGAAGCTTCAAAACATTGTGTGTTAAAGGTATCTTATTGCTGTGTCCATCTATGTTTATACGTCCATGATTAAATCCCATTGCGACTGAGTCCAATCTGTATGCTCTTTTGACCATCTTAAAATGATGAAAATCTAATGGCATGGGAATCCCTCTCAATGACGAGACTACACTGTACACCTTATGTTTCGCTGATGACCAAATACTGATTGCTCAGGATCATGACAACTTGAGTTACATGACTCGGAAGCTAATAAAAGAATATAACAAATGGGGTCTCGAAGTCAACATTAAGAAAACTGAAGCCATGTGTATTGGAGGGACAAAACAGTCCATTATATTAGATAATGGGGTAGAAATTAGAAACTGTGATGAATACAAGTACCTGGGTATGAAGATAACTCAAGATGGAACACTTGATGCTGCTGTAAAAGACAGAAACATACAGGGTAGAAAAGCCATATCCATGATGAACGGCATTCTGTGGGACCAAACAATATCTAAAGCGAACAAACAACTCATATACAACACCATACTTAAAAGTGTAATCACATATGGCAGTGAAGATTGGCCAATGAAACAAAGAACGGAGACACTGTTACTAACAACAGAAATGGACTTCTGGAGAAGAGCAGCAGGAAAATCAAAAAGAGATCGGATACCAAATGAGAGAATACGAGAAATAATGGGAGTCAAGCATACAATAGTTGATGACATAAAAACAAAACAGTTAATATGGTACGGCCATGTACAGAGAATGCCAGATGGCAGGATTCCAAAACAGATTTTGACGTGGACACCACAAGGGAGAAGGAAAATAGGAAGACCGAGAAGAAGCTGGAGAGAGGGAATTGAAAAAGAACTAGAGGAAAGAGAAATCCCTCCATGCCTATGGTTAAATAGAGAAGAATGGCGGTTAGGAGTCGGAAGGCGTCGAAGAACGCTGTACACCGATAGTAGTAGTAATAATAGTAGTGACCATCTTAGTCTATTTTTATTTTGTTGTAATTTTAAAAGTAGCTTTTAATTAGCCTATAATAAAATGAAATTTATTCTAAACCGTTCACTATAACACGTCTTAATAATGCCCTTCGATCTGCTTCGGTTATTTTACTTTTTCGTACGTTTCTAGGTTTTGTGACGACCGAACTTGTAGTTTTGTATCTTCTGACTATATTTCTTACACTATAGAGTGACAATTGTGACATATTCGCGATTTCCGAATTGGATTTTCGGGGAATTAAAAAATATAACTTTACCTCGACTCATTGTACAATCCACAAACGACAAAAAGTTTTATAATACTGCAAAATACATTAATATTATTGTTTTGATGTCATTTTCCATAGCTAAATTAAGCTATAAACTTTAAAAATCTGGCTAATGAAAGTTATAGAACAACTCAAAACGAACATTTTACGCTTTGATAAATGCTTCTATGTTAACTTTTGACCAAGATGGAACTTTTCATAACGCGCTTTGAGCACGGTCTGCTCGCAGCGAATACGGGCATGCGTAAACCGCGCGCATAATTAATGTTCAATATCTCAGCAAAAAATGAACATAGAAACAAACCAACACCTACGGCTCAATTTTCACCACTTTTTGACGAAAATTTTACTTATGAACTGTTATAACTTCATTTATTTATAATGATATATGCATCTTTGAATCTACATGGATTTTACGTATGTATTGGTTTGTATTCGCTGTGAGCTGATCGTGCGCCTCAGAGCGCGTTATTAAAAGTTTAGTTCCATATCTTGGTCAAAAGTTAATATAGAGACATTTACCAAAGCTTCAAATGTTTATTTTGAGTTGTTCTATAACTTCCATCACCCAGATAGATTTTCAAAGTTTATAGCTTAATTAATTTAAATCTCTTATAAACAAATGTATTCACATTCTTTTTAGTGAAATAACTTGCATTAATAAAGGTAAGGTAATTTTGAAATTTTTTTAAAGCTGAAACAATTACCTTTAGCATAAGTGGGTTTTGAACGTTAATCGCACGTATGAAAGCTGAGTAATACTTGGAAAAACCCCATCGAATGTCAATTTTGCAATCGTTTTTCACGAATTTTTTATAACTCTGGTTCTCACATTCAGATTAAAGTTTACTAAACGCCATTTTGTTAATTTTTCAAAACGAACAATTTTCATTTTGGTACAATTAAATATCTCGAATAGTTTATGAGATACAATAATTTAAACAATTAAATTGTTAATAATAAATTATTAATAATACTATGCACACAGGATGTTGAAATCTTAATTTACAAACCAATCATCATATAATCACCTAATATTTAGAATCCAATAGCTTCTAACTAGCCACCATTAAAGCATGAAACCACTACTCTATTCAGAAGTTAGTCAGAAAACAATCGGAAATTGGCTAAATGGGAGAGCAACGATGCATACATTTGGATCAAACAGTGAATCAGGGTATTACCGTAGGAAACTATTAGTGAATAAACTCGAATTTTGTCTAAAAATTGTTTTAGACAAAACATATTTAATTGAGTAAAGGCATATTTACAAACCATAGCAGGATATTAACTATACTCAATTTTTACTCACATTAAGCTTTTTTAAATAAAGATTAATTACCACCATTAAATTAACGACGAGTCAGATGCTATGTGTAAGCTTTCTTTTATAAAATAATATGATGGCATAAACAGTAAATGAATGACTACAACAATGAATATAACGACTCGTTTCATGTTAAATTATTTTTTGTAAATTATAAAGCTAACTTTAAATTAAAAAATAAATTTTATAACCGTACTTCACATTTTTAAAGTGCCGATATAAAGTCGCTTTTATCAAAAGGAGCTACGATTCGACACAACATGTTAGTCATGTAATGTTGAATTTATATAACAACTTGGGCCTAAAAACTTTAAAGCTCATAAAAATTTCGTAAAATATGAAGGCGACGATAGATAAATTTTTAAAACTGTTTAATTGTTTGTATGTCCATTTATAACTATTAAAAAAATCGAACATTTCGTATTAAATACTACGTTTAATTAGTTATGTATTATCTAATCCATTCCTAATAATTTTTACATTGTAATGATTTTTTAATTATTTTATTGTTTTCGAGTTATCCGGCGATAACTTTCTGTCTTTCTTATTATTAAAGTGCACTCTGCTCAATGGAGGTTGGCTACTATAAACTCTTCTCTGTATTAAGCTGTTCTTATTAGCTGTCAAAATTTACCCTGTTTATTGTCGGTTGTTTCTTAGCAAAGCAACGATACGCTTTTCCTTCCTAGTCCTTTCTTTTCCTCAGTATTTCCTTTCATTATTATATATATGGTTGTCTTTCACAAACAACTCTATAGAAGTTCCAGGGAAAATGTCCGTTTCCCCGCTTTGTGTAGTGCTCATCTCGTTAGTTAAATATAAGTTTCTAACACTCATTTAGAAAACAATCAAGTTATACTTTTCTTAAATGTAAATAAAACTAGTCAATTTAAGAATCCTACCCAGTAAGTGACAGTGCTATATCAAATCGCTCGAAAGAAAATTTCACTCGGCGTTCCAATCTGGTGATATTTAGTATGAGGGCCGTTAGGTCCAGCGCGCATGACGCAACGGTTGAAAACTAACTTTATCTGCAAGCGGTTTACAACCAGTTTAAAACATAAATAAAACCTGTAATAATATCGTATGGCATTTTTGCCAGGAAGATCCTTTCGGACAGTTTCCAGCGCCATTTGCATCATTAATCCTGTTTCAAGTAGCTAGTATCGATGTACAGACTAGCCCAGAGGGGATCGATGGCTTAACGTGCCCTCCAGAGCACGGTGAACAGCACGTATTATTTTGGAAATGAAAATGTTGTTGGTGCTGAGATTCGAAATCGTGCACTCTGAACTTATGAAGCCAGTATCTTGCCGCTGAGCTACGGGCGTCCATTTGTGTCCACATAACACCTGTGTCCGCTCACGAAGCGATTGGTTTTGGATCAGTTGAGTTGTAATAGAATTTTATCAGATTATAATTCAATGTTAAATGCCGTAAAATGGTGGGTATAACACCAATTTAAAAAATTAGCTTTTATAATATTTACTCAGTTTATCTGAACAAAAAACACAATGATTTTGTTCACAAATATATTTCTCGGCTACCATAGACATTTGAACAAATAACATCATATTCAGACTTTTCGTTAAATTTTCAATGTGAAAAAGTTAATTTTCTTTAACCTTCATTTTCTTTTTGAACATAGAGCATTTTTATTAAGTGTATGGAAGAATTTATGATAGTTCAAGTATAGTTCAGTTCATTTTACTTTGACGAATTCTTTTGGTTTAAAATTATATTTTTCCTCTGGAAATATCTGAAAGTGTAACTAAGTTTGAGCGTAATACTGTTTCAATTAGAAACATAATGAATGGTACTAAGCATGATGCATCTAATTTAGATAAAGGGCGTCTGAAGACTGTATTGTCAGTTATTTATTTTCTAATAGACTAAACACATGAAATGCAAACCATGCAGTGACTTTTGACACAAACAATATTGGATATACAATCATTACAACGAGATACATTTTTACATTACTACAATTTATTTTTACATCATAAATGACAGGTAAAGATTATAAAAATAAAATCTCATGTTGTGTTACATAACTGAACTTTTCTGTCTTTTAAGAAACTAATGAGATTATGAACATAGTTGGAAGCTCAAATATATTAAGAGTCTGCCATATCTTGTTTAACGTGCTTTTGATTGTGTTGTAGCGTATTTAAAAATAATGATGTTGTTGTTGCAACATACTTCAGGTCATTGCAGATGTGAACACGCGTGAGAACTGTGAACGTAACATACGGACTAGACCCTAATATTAAGAAAACCAAGTTCATGGTTGTCAGCCGTGCAAATTTAGATCCTGGGCACGAATGGCAGGTAGCTAAGAGATCCAGAGAGACGATAGATACCCTCAACTCACAATGGGACTACGCTCAAGACATTAGATCCGGAGTTGAAATGCCACGGTCTACATCTATCAAGTTGCGATCCTTGCTGTGATGCAGTGATCTCAGTTTGGGAACCAAGATGCGGATAGGGAGGTGCTACATTCTTCCAGTGTTACTATAAGAAGTTGAAACCTAGACACTGACGCAAACCACAGAAAAGCGGATTGAAGCCTTCGAGATGTGGATCTACAGGAGTATACTAAAAATATTGTATGTGGACCATGTCACCAACGTTCAGGTCCTACTGCGCATGACAAAAGAAAAAGAAGTGCTTAGTTTAGTGAAACAACGTAAACTTGATTACCTCGGCCACGTGATGCGGCACGAAGAAAAATGTCGAATTCTTCAACTTGTTTTGCAGGGTAAAGTATTTGGCAGGAGACGCCGTCGTATCTCGTGGTTGAAAAACCTCCGACAATAGTTTGGGATGACCTCCGCGGAGCTGTTTCGCAGAGCAGTCAACAAAACCATGATAGCCTTGATGATCGTTTACATCCGAACCGGATAAGGCACTGAAGAACAAGAGGAAGGTACATCACTAGAGAACGCAGGAAAAGAGCGCCTCACGCTAGCCTGCATTGATCGAGTTAGGATATCGTGTTAAAGTTTTTGTACCGATGACTTCCACAATATCCCTTGATAGTGAGCCCCTATCGCGCATGAGAGTGTTATAAGGAGTAAAGGAAGTCTGGAGCATTGGAGCGCGGTGGTATGGTTCTTGATAACATGAATCGATACACCTCGCTCCAATGATTTGTAACACCCAAGTGTCATTCTAAGGGGTGTGCAAGTATCTCTGACTGAGTTTAATCAAATTACTTGGCGGTGTTGAACAAGGGTGGAGAAGAGTGACGATAGGGTCTGTAAATATTGCTAGGTAATTACCATCGGTTCTTAGGGTTTTAAGAGTTTCTAATATCGCATCTATTTCTCTAGTGTATACGCTTAAATTTGGTAATAAAAATGGTTTTATTGTTTCATTAACTGTGGTAACAGCACATTCACTGCAAATTTCATTTTTGTGTGTATAATTTTTTTTTGAAATTGGTTTCTGTCTAGGATTTATTTAAAGAGTTGCCAAAGAAGGCTTGAAGTTTATTGTTTGTTATAGGCTAACAAAGAAGTCTTTTATTGTAGAATTGGTCTATTCCAAGGTCTATCTTGAATTAGAAAGGAAAATATAGCATTTCTTCAAAAATTTCTTGGATCCTTCTCATTTAACGATAAACAGTAGGAGATAATCTTGCCGAATTCAGAGGAGGGATTCATTAGCCTCGCAGTAGAGGCTCTCTACGGGACTATATATTTAAAAGCGCCTAAGAAAGGCGAATGGAAATGTTATAAGTTGGAGTTGAGAAATTGAATAAACTTTTTTTTTTAAATATTGATGAGTACATAAAATTACCACATAAATTATGCAATTACATGTCAGCATTCATGTTTTCATTCCAATTCACTTTTTTAGCTATTTTACATTTTATTGCATTCTTAAAGTTTCCCGATCTTGAATTAATCCCGCTCTTTCGTTTTTAATTTGCCGTTTTAAAATAAGTAAAGACGATAAGAATGCATGTCATATGGATCAACAGAATCCATTTTCAGTGTGTAAAAATAAATATTGTTTTGAAGCTATTTTCTTGTATCATCGTAATACAATTTATTATTTTTACTGGAAATAAGCCACAATTTTGTATGACTTATTCCCAGTAAAAATAGTAAGTGTAAAATAAATGTTGCTCTATTTTAATATATTTTTTGTTGTATAATGAAATCATATGAACTTTAAAGGGTAGTGAACTTTGTCTAAAGGACATTTAATGTGCTCTATATCGAACCAACTGTTAATAAAAAATATTTTATTTTTAGAATTATGAGGTAAAATATTTAGTGAACTTATCAGAAGTAACCGATCAATTGCGATAGTGACGAAGAGAAAAACTTTATGGATTTTTTTAGCTACTATGTGTAGGTTTGTTATTTGGATGTTTAATAGTTCGAGAACTACTCCATAGAATACAAATTAGACCAAATTATACAAATATCTAAATAAACATTGTTGTTATTCTCGTTGTCGCCGTCCCTGTCGACACGCGTGAATGCATTTCTCCATCATCATCCTTCGGACCACCTACTCATTCTCAAATATGCATCATAGCATAGGTTCTCTCTATAAGGAATTCGATTAATATGGTTTAGAATATCATTAACCTTCACATTGACCGCCGTTACCTCCTACCAAAAGTTTATTGATTAAAATTACTGTCACGTGCCAGTATTTGTTTGTGTGTGATAATAGAGTTCACTAAAATACAAAGCTAGTAATGTTATGTAATTTTTGCCATTTATTGCAGAACTACTGAGAGTAGAAAAACAGAAGCTAATACAAAGTTCATTAGTCTTCTTTCTCTGGTCCCTTCTTCTCCTATTTACTATTTCTTCCCAGTAGTAACTTTCTTTCCATGTAATTATCTCACTTTTATTTCATTGCTTGTTTTATAAATTCATATTGTTTTCTTCTGTATTATTCATGTTTATAATTTAAAGGTGTTCATAAAATCACAGTAAAATACGACAAGCTACGGGAGATCTTAACAAATATTGGAATAAACACCTATGATATAAGAATCAGGAAGATTTATACCATCATCCTTGCTGTTTAACATATACTCTGAGGAAATTTTTCAAGAAGCAGTAGAGGATGTTGAGGCCGGATTTCGAATTAACAAAAAATGTATCAATAACATCAGACACGGTGGTATTCGCTGATAGTTGTGAAGCCCTCCAGGAATTAATGGATAGAATCACAGAAGTGAGTCAGCGATATGGACTTTCATTGAACATTAAGAAAACAAAATATACGATGATCTCTAAGAAGGAACAGCAAATGAAAAGAATCAGTGGGACCTACTTTGGTACGAGCGTCAATGAAAATTGCGAGCATTCCCTAGAAATAAAAATGCCATGATTTATCAGTACCTATAACAATTTTTTTTTATACCACAAAGTAACATGGGTCTCACCAGACCAAAAAACATGGTCCCAAATAGACCATATACTCATCACAAAGAGAAAGCAAACATCGATAACAGACGTGAGAACATACAGAGGTGCACATGCAGACACAGACCATTTCATGGTTACCGCAACGTTAAGACAAAAAGTCAAAAGAACGCTTAAAAACAAGACAACAAAGGACAAATGGTACATAGAAAAATTAAATGCTACAGATAGAAGAATTAAATATGCAGAAGATATAGGCAAAAAACTGAAGGAATACTGTGTACATACAGAGGATGTTGAAACAGAATGGAGCAATATAAAAAAATGTATAAATGAAACACCTTCTGAACATGTAGGGATAGAGAGAAAGACCAAAAAAGAAGAATGGTATAATCAAGACTGTCATAACATGTTAAAAAAGAAGATAGAAATAAGACAAAGGTGGATCAGAACAAATAGACAAGAATATAAAGAAGAATACAACAAATTAAGGACAGAATGTAAGAAACAAATAAGAAAAATTAAACGAACCTGGTTAAATGATAAGATAAATGAAATAGAAAAAGAAAACACAAATAGAAACACAAAAGCATTTTATAAGAAAATTAGCGAGCAGAACAAAACCTTCAAAGGAAAGATAAAAGGCATAAAGGATAGAAATGGAAAAGTATCAGAAAATGACAAAGAGTTTAAAGAAATCTGGACTGATTATTTTAAAGAATTATTAACAGTACAAGAGGACGAAGACTTAAATGAAAATGTGCAAGAAGAGACCACGATGATAGAAACCGAGCTAGAAAAACCAACGAGAGATGAAGTTGAGGAAATTATAAACAGTAGTCGCAATGGTAAAGCACCAGGTATAGACGGTATAAACATGGAACTAATAAAATATGGTGGACATGAACTCAGAGAAAAAATATACCAATTAATAAAAGTCATATGGGACGAAGAAAAGATGCCAGAAGAATGACACAAAGGACAAATTATCACAATCCATAAAAAAGGAGACCAACAAATGTGTAATAATTATAGAGGACTGGCATTATTAAACACAGCGTATAAAATCATGTCAACCTTAATACAACGAAGACTGGCCAAAGCGACAACAAACATCATGGGATAGTATCAATGCGGATTTATTAGGGGAAAGTCAACAACAGATGCCATACATACGGTAAAGCAAATTATGGAGAAAGCTTATGGATATAAAATAGAAATTGAACTGCTTTTTATAGACTTCCAACAAGCATTTGATTCAATAAACAGAGCGAAATTACTTACAGCTATGAGAGAAATGAGAATACACAACAAATTAAGACGATTAATAAAAATGACAATGAGCAAAACCGTAGTAACTGTAAAAACACAAGAAGGAGACACAGAAGAATTTGTTATAAATAAAGGTGTACGTCAAGGAGATTCATTATCTGCAACTCTGTTTAATCTTGCCCTGGAATATATAGTCAGAAAAATCAACAAAAGTACACTTAGAACGAGAGAGGGACAAATAATAGCATATGCCGACGATATTGTGATAATAACAAAGAACAGAAAAAAAAAATGGAAAGTATGTTAAAAGAATTAGTAGCAGAAGGGAAAGTAATGAGATTAGTAATAAATCAAGAAAAAACAAAAATAATGAGATTTGACAAAAAATATGAAAACAAAAAGGTTAGACTGGGAGAATATATATTTGAAGAAGTAGAAAAGTTTAAGTATTTGGGAATATTATTAGCAAACAATGCTTCTAAAAAATAAATTACTGATCAAAAAATCAAAAATGAAAATATATAAAACAATAATTCGACCGACTATGATGTATGCTGCCGAAACCCTTAGCATGACAAAAAAACAAGAGGAAGACCTTAGAATACTAGAAAGGAAAATACTAAGAGCAATATTAGGACCAATAAAAATTAATGAAAACCAATATAGACAAAGAACGAATCATGAACTACTAAACGAAATTAAAGAGGATATAGTTTGTAAAATAAAACAGCAAAGGGCAAAATGGCTAGGACATATATGGAGATGAGGACCATCTACGACAATATTCTCAATATTGGAATGGACACCAGCTGGTAAACGAAGACGTGGAAGACCAAGATCTATATGGCTACAAGAAGTAACAAACGATCTCAACAGGGCGGGCGTACGACAATGGAGAGAAAAAACCAGAGATAGGAAACAGTGGAGAAAAATAACAAGAAAAATTAAATAAAGAAAATGAGGACTGATCTACCTCGTAAAATAGATCTAGAGAGCTTAAGCGGCGTAATCCCGTACGGGGTGTTTAGCCACAATATATATATATATATATATATATATTTATATATATATATATATATATATATATATAAATCAGGTTACTACGATGTTATATACTTCTGATACTGTTGTACTAAGTTGAGTTGTGGACTCTCACAGACGCTACCTGCAAGAAAATTGAGACCTTCGAAATGTGGCTTTATCGTCGAATCCTAAAGATGTCCTATACCGACCACGTTACCAACCAGGACGTTTTATCAAGAATGCAAAAAGGAAAGAGTTGTTAACCACAATAAAAACAGCCAAAACCGAATACCTAGGTCACATCATAAGGAACAGCAAAAGATATGGGTTGCTGCAATTAATTCTACAAGGAAAAGTAGAAGGATGCTCAAATGTTTATTCTCCTGAACCAATAACGTACAACGGATGGATTATGTTTCTTGTGAGTTATGAAGGAGGACTCATCTGTAAACAAAATATTTTTCAAAAAATTATTATTTGCATGGCATTTCTCCATCATAATTTCACAAAATTGCATCAGTTTAAATTGATCCTCAGGAAATATATCAAATATTTCTTGAGTTGTCTGCACTTTATAACAATGTTAGTTGTTTCTTTTCAAAATATTTCTCACTGTTTTTGCATTCAAATCAACTTCATTGGCAATTTGTTTGCTGGAACACGGCGTCGCTTCACCCAATGCAAAAACTTGAATTTCTCTTATTTCTCGTTCTTGTACAGTACAGCCTAACTTTTTAAATTGATGAATAATGGCTTATACAGTTTTTCTATATGCGTTGGCCTATTTTCAAAATCCATAATAAATAACTTAATACTTTCTTGTACTGAATTGCCCCCAAAGTACCATTTATTATTTGTACCCATTCTTCTGTTGTGTAAAGAGTCGGCATATCAAATTTTTATATTCACACTTACGCGATTAACTCCGAAATCCTATTTTCACAACATCTATACTTTTACTATTTTTTTTACCACGTTGAAAAAAACAAACACACACACTTGTCGATTTGATCTTTTCTCCTTCCCGTCCAAACAGCAGATGATCACCTTTTTTTTCTTCCAAAATCATTCTCGCCTCTCAATCCCTTCCATAATTTTCTGTTGACCAATCAAATATCCTTGACTCAATTCTCCAAAAATGCCAACATTTTCCAATTCCCAAAATTTTGTACAAAAATATCAGACAAAGACTTTCTACTTTCGTGGTAACCGAAATTAATCCTTGAAAAAATGCAGGCAGATTTGATATTTCAATATATCATTTTATTTACTTAAACTAATCTTAAATAAAATCCTAATTTGAAAAGTCCGAAATTTACCGTAAATCTAAAATTGAAAAAGGTCTCTTTTCTTCACAAAACAATATAACTTCACAACACAACAAAATTAAACCGTATATCTAAATATGATATAACTATAACATGATTTTACAATCCCAATTCGACACATGAGAGGGCAAAATGATACGAAAGAAGAAGGACAGAGAAAGAAAAAACAGCTAATTTCAGACGCTTATATCTGAGTAAATTTTTAACGTATGAGCTTTTATAAGCCACCATCTTAACGGAAATTGCATAAGGTTTCTGTTTTGATTTGCTAAAAATAAGATTATTTATGTACTTATTATTTACTCGTATTATAGTTACTGTTAACTTTCTTAGCATGCAATACAGTCCACTTTCAGCGGTAAAACCAAGGAAAAACTAAACTTGTCATCAAATAAGTTTACTCGGAAAATTGGTTTAAATAATCTTTGGTTTAATCTGATCAATTTTGTTTTGTATACAAATGCCGGTAAAGGTCAGATAATAAAAAATAACAGGAAACGCGTATGGAATTAACACAGATGTTCGGTGATTATTCCGGTAAATTATATTCCTAATTCATCGCATTTCTGTATATCTGAAAACAATCTATTCTTTTTCAAACAAAAATAATTTGATTATATACCGCGAAGGTTATACCACAAAATTATGTTCGGATGTATCTATGGGCAATGGTAATGAAATCGTTGCATGCACATTATTTCATTACAAGGTAGCTGCGGGTACCATGTCATCTCTTCATCCGGTCGTACAATGAGTACCACTGTAATTATTTCTAAATTGAATTTTTTAATAATCTGACACTGATCTAGTTCCGACATAACACCCACAATTTAAATATTGCGTCTATACAATTTTCTGTTTGTAAAGATTTGATTAGAATTTTTTTTGGTATTTGCTCAACAGACCATGGAGGTCTTGTCAACTTGTCTTGTGTTTAGCGCCTGTTACTTCCCATTTGAAAACAATATTTTATAGACATCAATGATATGTTCATACCTGTTGTCTTGAAGCACCCTTTTTCATTTCTCTGTAAGTACAGATATCCCAACATTCGTAGTCCTTGTGCTCTTACGAAAGTTATTATTCCTGGATACTTATACGACAGTTTTAGTTCTTTGTTTGTTATTTTTTTCAGCCGAGTTGAACCATTTTCTTTTATAGACTGACTCTCCCTCTATGGTTTGCTTTTCCGCCTCCACACTTGATTTTCTCTGATTTTCACAAGATCTACGTTTCCCTGACATGAGTAACTTTTGGACTTTGCACCTAAATATTTGTTGTGTATAGCGAATCATCCTGTTTGAGCTATAAGTTTACTTATTTTGTTATCTTCTAAATTTTTCTGACCTATGCCCTTAAATCTCAGGTTATGTTGAATCAAGTGTCATTATTATTAACTTTTAAATTTTATGTGGCTTATCCAATATGCCCGGGTATAAAAATTAAATTTTATATGATATTGACAGCACCATTTTTAACTTATGGTAGTGAAACTTGGATGGTGCGTAAACAAGAAAGCCAAAGAATACAGTCAGCCGACTATTCCAGTAAATTAACGTGAAATACGGCGATACCCTGTAATTTTCCGTGTCACCACCTAATTGCATGAATATTTGAATTCAGGTTTCACCCTTCACTTCACTTTTGGACTTGTGCCGTTGGTTTCTTTTTATCTTTTAGGAGCGAAAGCTACTCCTATTAGAAAAAAATCGTATAATTGTAAATTAAGACTGGTAATTGATTCAAATCATCTTTTAATAAATTAAAGAATATCAATTAACATTAAACAACATCATTTAAAAATTTTTTGAAAGGCATTTTTTTTTAATTTCAAAACATTTTCTTTTACTTTAAAATCAATTTTTTTAACAGCACTTTGAACCAGTTAAACTTACAGATCAGATAAACGATACTTACCAAAGGTGACCAACTTTATTTTGAGCGTAACTCGCTTAGATTTAATGCTAGAAACTTAAAAAGATTAAAAATGTTTTGATGAGTTTTCTTGCGAAAAGTGTTTCATTTTTTGGTTAGTTCACGTTGAAATATTCTATTTGGAATTTTACAAATTAGAACCTACTTTTCAAAAGCTACAACCCTGCTTCTACTGCTACTTACAGAACTTTTATAGTACACCATTTATTTTGTTTTTTTTTTATATGCTTCAATTTTGCTAAAAATGGTAAGTATTTGGCCTTACATTTAGTTTCTCTCAATATTAATATCATATGTATTCATGATATTGTGTCATTAACTTACTAATAGTATTACTTTATAATAGTATTTCCTCTTTCAATATTTGTAACCAGTACCTACTGCATTCTGCCGAGGAATTTGTGACGCAATTTATTTCATTTAACATAATAAGGTCACCTCTTGAGTTTTCTCCTTTTACAATGTTTCCGTTAGGACCAGACATAAATTTTTCCGTCTAACTCGATGATCATTTTCCCATGCATAGTTACATATTTGAGATCTATAAAATTCTCTATTTTTGATATAAAATTGATGTTCACTTATTCTAACATTTAATTGTCTTGATGTTTCACCTTAATAAAAATGTTTATATACACGATAAATACAATTCTTTGTTCTTTCTTGTTCGTTGTTAGTTTGGTATTAGATAAGATACATCTCAATGTATTTTTTGTTTTGAATATTGTTCAAATGTTGGATTATTCCTATCTTTTTAGTTTTCTATAATCTTTTTATATATGGTATTTATTTTCCTCGTATTGTGTTTTGTGAATGTTATAGGATCCAGTTCCAAGTTGTTCTATTCTGTTCTGTCTATTCTTGAAAATTTCTTTATTTATAAACGACAAAGATCGATTTAATGATTCCCTTTTTAATATTGATTTGATTGTGATTTGTCTGTGTGTGTTCGTTTTCTATACAGCTAATCTCCAAGAAGGATACTGGAACTGAGAAGCTTTTTACAAGTCCAAAAAAAATCAGGTGAAGTCAATTTTAAAATCTAAATTCCCAAATGTAAACAATTCGTGAACTTTAAGGTCGAATGTAAAAAAGGAACATTATATCACTACTGTTCATATACTGAAAAACGTTAGATAATAATAATTATAGATATGATGTATCGTCAAATTATATTTTGATATATGATTATGAATATATTATTTCTTGTGGTGAGTATGATACTTTTTAACACTTCATCATCTCGAGATTTACAGTAATGTTTTTACATAATACAAGCGCATACGATTTGAAAAGTTATGAAACAAATTTGACGTTTCAATTAATCTCGACTGACGTTTTTTCATAAATGTTTTCATCTCATGAACATCTCACCATTAATTATAATGCTCGTATGAGTTTTTTCATTGTTAATCTTTTATCATCTGTATTATTTATGTATTGTTTACAAAACTAATTAAATTTAATTGCATAATGAATTTATAAAAGGATGTTGACATTATAAAGACAAAACATTCTACACACTTAGCATAATGTGCCTACCTTTAAATCATTTATTTATGCAAACATTTTTGTCGTGTGGATAATAGCATTACTTCGATATGAATATCAATAACTAATTGTTTTAATGTAAATGATCTTCTTTATTGCAGAAAAAATAGAATATTAGAATATTGTGCGGTAGTCATTTGTTCGAAGTGTTTTCGATTACGTACGATCTTCTCCTTAATGCAAGTAGGTATTCCAAACGCGTAAAATTTGAAACTCGCGATCAAATTGTAAGAATAGCGACGACGATTGTTGATTCTTACTATTTTTGGAAATTCCTTGGATAGTAAGTGAATTCGCATCTGATTTACTGACAACTATTTCCTATTTAATCCAGAAAATATTTCTCGTTTTTCTTACATCATTTATTTCTTCATTTCATAACAATCTTCTTCTTCTTCTTCTTTTGGCATCATAACCCTGGATGGGTCTTTGCCTGTCTGGCTATGTCCTTCCATTTAGATCTCTCTTTTGCCCTTCTTCTCCATTGTCTTATGTTCATTGTTTTCAGGTCGTCTTCCACGTCATCCAACCATCTCGTTCTGGGCCTTCCTTTTTTTCGCCTTCCTATGGGCTTCCATTGTAACATTTTCTTTGTTGTTTTTGCATCGTTTTGTCTCTGCACATGTCCCAGCCATGACAGTCTTTGACTTTTCACAAATCCTAACAATGTCATAACCTTCATTTAACTAATTAACCTCGTCGTTTCTCCTGATTCTCCATGTGCCATCTTCCTCTTGTACCGGGCCATATACTTTCCTCAGTATTTTTCTCTCGAATGTCCTGAGTTGGGCTTCATCTTTTTTCGTCATTACCCAAGTTTTACAACCATAGGTTACTACGGGTCTAATCAGTGTTCTGTAGATAGTCATTTTGGTTCTTTTATCTAATAATTTCCATGTCATCAATCTTTTATTAGCATAATATGTACGATTCCCGCTGGAAATACGTGCATTAATTTCGCTACTTACGGAGTTCTTCTGATTGATTTATTTATTTAACAATATTAATGCATAATTGATTATATTCTATTATCAATCGTGTCTTACATAGTTTTGAACATGACTTGTTTTGGCCTCTTCTGCTGATCTCTGTGAAATGCTACGCTACTGCCAATCTTTTTGTTCCAGCGTGTTTCTTCAAATCGTTACCTCATCTCATCTAGAGTTTTATCGTTCTTTTACATATTGTTGTCGAGTGATATGTCTAAGAAATTTCCATTCTTAATTTTTACTGTTTTTGTTTCTTCATTAATATTTTTGTGATCTGACTTGTGAACCATAAGTACAATCAAGACTGCAGTATTTATCGTTTATCATTTTGTAGCTTAACTTTCGTTAGCCTGTCGTGGTCAATATGATTGACTTATTTTGAAAGATATGTTTTGATCACTGGTGTAACCATGAGACCCGAGGCAAATTCTTTGGATGGGAGGGCGGCAAGAAAAATCGTCACATTGTAATTATAATAAATCACTGAGATAGTATATAACGGTATAGTATATAAATATTACAGTATTGTGCGAATTAATGGAATCATAGGCTGTTTTAATGAAAAAACAGTTTATTTAGTAAAAAATTATATTTTGACAAAACTATAAAGGTAAACTTACATCATTCAGTAGGAAATATGTCCCCCTTTGGCAGTAATTACTGCTTTTACCCGTTTTGGCATAGATTCTATGAGTTTCTGGCAGTTGTCAGATATCCTTTCATCTCGATACCAAACCTGAATGGCCGCTTCTATCATTTTTGGTTTAGTGGTACAGTCGATTTTTCGCAGTCTAGCTTTGCAAATGGCCCATAAATTTTCAATAGGGTATAGGTCGGGCGGATTACCGGTCCAATCTAAAACATTAATCTTCTTATTTTTGAAAAATGTTATAATTTCCTTTGATTTGTGACAGGAAGCAGAGTCCTGTTGAAGAATCGCTCCTCCTTGGGGTTGACATTTTTGGAGTTGTTTGTCCAAATACTTTTCCAACATGGATTTGTATTTTTGGCTGTTCATCATGCCTTCAATTGGCACCAAAGATCCAACCCCCATGTATGAAAAACATCCCCAAAACATTTTCTTGTGAATATTGAAAAAATAAAAAAAATTCACAGTGATTCCATTAATTTGCACAATACTGTATATAATAACACTAATATGGTGTGTCCCTTTTGGTTAAATATTTAATTTTCAAAAGCATAAATAGGTATTACGTATTTATAATAATAATAATAGTATAATGTTATTTATTTATTAATAAAATTCTTTTCTCCTAGCGTTCTGTTCCGTAAAATATGAATAACATCGTGAAGGTTTAAAGATCGGGCCATGTCATTTTCAATAGACACAATAGCCAAGTTACGCAGCCTGTTTTGTTCCATAGGGTTTCTATGGAACAAAACAGGCCTATTTAGGTTTTTATTAATTTTATTTTCGAAAATGATCTTTCAGCACTAGCTGTAGTAACAGGTATTGTAACAAATAACATTAGTGCATTACATACTTCAGGAAAGCCGCATAACATAAAATGATTTGGTATTATTAATACATCATGAAGTTCTTGAATACATGTTGACTTTTTTATTTCATCTCTGAAGGTGGACCGAAAACTGAAAATTTCTCTGGAAAATGATTCAGATATGTCTTTTTTATATACAGGGTGGTCCTTAAGTAATTGTACAAAAAGAAACCGCAGATTCTAAGTTTTAAATTATTACGATTAAAGTCAACTTGCTTTAATAAAATGTTGATATTAAAAAAGATACAGGGTGTTAAAGTGGAAATTTAAAATTTTATTTCTCGCTATAACTTTCATGTTTGTAAACATTTATGTATAAAAATTTACAACTGGGTACTATTTAATATTAGGAATTATAATTTGATGCATACTGTGATATAGCCAACAGAGGGCGCCACATATACCACATACGTGGCATACATTTGCACTTAACTTTTTTGTTCTTCAAGTTAGCGCTATTTTTGATAAAAAATATTAAAAATGCATTACTTTTACAAAGAAAAGGTATACTTGTTAATAACTTCAAAACTCAACAGTTTTCGAGATAATCGCATTTTACAAATATACTGCATAATTCTGATTTAACGCAATTACTGTCCAGGCAATGAAAGAAAAATAGATAAAAACATCAATACTTCTAAATTTTGTTATAAAATTCCTTTAATAAAGTTAATAGTTAACGAAATATTAAATAAAATGAATATATCAGCAGGATAATTAATAATAGAATTCGATAAAATAACAGAATAATTGGATTTTACATCAAACATTTTACGTTTTGTATTAAATTAAAGTCACAATCAAAACATTTTATTTACAAACCAAATTAAGAAATTGTTAAACTAAATAACATTAAACTTTTTGTCAAAGTAAGTGTTCGATATGTCCACCATTTTCTTTAATTCATTTGTTAATACATTCTGTAAAATATTGTCTCATATTAAATAGCATCATTGGTTCTAAACAAACAGCTGCAGTACTTATTCTAAGGATAACAATAGGTATTCTTTTGGGATTTTTATGAATTAAATATTTATATTAATATCTTACCACATATTCAAGGAATATGACTATCACGAACAATCTAACGTTCAGGAAAGTTCTTTTTAAATACTCTCACTCCCCCTTCTCTGTAATGTATTGGTGTACCATCTTGCATAAACCAAATATTTAGCCTTATGTTTGATGACAATTCTTCCAATAAATCAATAAAATCATTTTATAAAAATCTAAATAAATCTAACCATCCAAATTGCAAGGTAATTCGCATATTTACAAAATATCATTCAAAATTCATATTTAAAATGCATGTCCTATGGTTTGGAATCATTGGTAATTATTTTTTACGGATATGCGAATTACTTTGCATTTTGAATGTCGAGATTTATTTACATTTTTTATAAAATTATTTTATTGATTTATTCGAAGAATTGTCATCAAACTTAAGGCGAAATATGTGGTTTCTACAAGATGGTACACCATTACGTTACAGAGAAAGTGGAGTGAGACAGTGTTTAAAAACAACTTTCCTGAACGTTGGATTGTTCGTGGTAGTCATATTCTTGTGGTGAGATATTAATATAATTATTTAATTCATAAAAATTTCAAAAAATTACTTATTATTATACGTATAACACTTATAATAAATACTGCAGCAGTTTCTTTAGAACCAATGATGCTATTTAATATGAGACGAGATTTTATGGAATGTATTGACAAATGAATGAAGAAAATGGTAGACATATTGAACACTTACTTTGACAAAAAGTTCAACGTTATTTAGTTTAACTATTTCTTAATTTGGTTTGTAAATAAAATGTTTTGATTATGCCTTTAATTTAATACAAAACGTAAAATGTTTGATGTAAAATCCAATTATTCTGTTATTTATCAAATCCTGTTATTTTATCCTGCTGATATATTTATTTTATTTAATAATTCGTTAACTATTAACTTTATTAAAGGTATTTTATACCAAAATTTAGAAGTATTGATGTTTTTCTTTAATTTTCTTTCGTTGTCTGGAGTAATTGAGATAAATTAAAATTATGTAGTTGATTTCTAAAATGCGATTATCTCGAAAACTGTTGAGTTTTGTGGATATTAAGAAGTATACCTTTTTTTTGTTAAAATAATGTATCTTTAATATTGTTTAATAAAAATACCCATAACTTGAGGAGCAAAAAAGTTAAGTGTAAATATATGCCTCGTATGTGGCATATGTGGCGCCCTCTATCAGATACATCAAAGTATACATCAAAATAAAATTTCTGATATTTAATACCACCCAGTTGTAAATTTTTATACATAAATGTTGACAAACATAAAAGTTAGAGCAAAAAATAAAATTTTAAATTTCCACTTTAACATCCTGTATCTTTCTTAATATTAACATTTTATTAAAGCAACTTGACTTAAATCCTAATATTTTAAAGTGTACAATCTACGGTTTGTTTTTGTACAATTACTTAAGGACCACCCTGTATATTAATAAACTCTAATGATTTATTTAATAGATCAGTATCGTTCAAATTTTGCAAAGTGACAAGTTGCCGAACACTGACACTGGAAACAATTTCATTCACTGGAAGGAAACTGGAAGAAAACGGGATTTCAGTTAATTTATAATGATGTCCAATATTCGATAAAATATGTTCACTTTAAACAAACTTTACGGATCTTTAAAACGCTAATTTTCGCAGAGTTCTGACGAGTTTTAGAAAACTCAGGATTGATGGACCCACTCTTCTGCTACAATATTTGCTTCCTTTTTAAAATTTTTAAATTTATGTCAATACCTTTCCAATTCTTCCAAACAAATTTTTAAACGTTTTCAGGGATTTGAAAAATAGTTTTTTTCCGACTGAAGTGCTTTAAAGGCTAAATCGATAGTTTGTAGAATTTTGCAGTTCTAAAATCAATAACCTAATAAAATAAAATTTTAGTTCTCAATCTTCTTCTTAGGTGAAATAGCTTTATTTCTTTTATCTGATTTGCAGTTGAACATAATCATTTTCGTTAGTGCTGTTTGGACTATTAGACATAAAACTTGATAAGATATCCATCTTTTGAATCTGTGCCCAAAAAGACTATAAATTTGTTGAACCGTTTCAAAGAAATGTTGCATATCAATAACCTTTCTCGCTTCATCATTAAGTACTAGATTTAAGTTATGAGCAGCAAGTATACATATACCGCAAGTTCGATATCTTTTTTTGAACTAAATTATTTTTTTTTTCAAATTAAAATATATAAACAATTGACCGAGATAATTTCAAAAGACCATTATTTTTGCAATAATAATAATTGATGAAGAATGTAATATAATTTCTACACATTGTGGCAGTTAATAAGTTATTAAAGTGTGCTACATTTCAACCAGATCGACGAAATAGTTTATAAGTTATGTATTTCTTTATCCCAGAAAGAGATTAGTTGAAAAAATGTACTTGTCCAACAGTTCGTTACTCTAAATCTAGAGGTATTTTGTAAATCGAAATCGATTCTATTATAAGGCAACATTTTATTAAATTTGTTATTAAAAAACATTTTGATTTAGCTTATAAAAATGTAGGTATAATAACTTTGACGTTTTTAGAATTTGAAAAATTTATTTATTTGAATTTGGAAACTCTCAAAATTAAATAACTTTTTGAGATATACAACTTTTATTTAAATAAACCATTTTTCTATAAAATGTATAAGAAACGTTCTATAAGCATAATAGTTTTACGTTTGGTTAATAAAAAAATAAGGCAAAATTAGCTCTACGTTTTCACAGAATTTCATCAGCTACCCCTCATATGCCTTTTAAAACCTTTAAATGCCTGTATAAAATTTGTTCAGCTTTTTTTCTTTCTTGAATGGGGTATAAGCAATGCGACAAAAAATGAAGCAACTAATGGATGTGTTCTAAAATGGATCCTTTTCTTATGAATACTTTTAAATTCGAATTTATTTAAATTTGTATATTGGTTGCACGTAAAGTGAATTTAAGTAAAATTTATAGTTTTTACTAAATTTTGTTAAAAATATTAGGTCACTTGTGAACTATGGTCTGGGGCCACCTCAGGCCGAGGGCCCTTGGCATTTTGCCACTCCAGCCACTCTATAGTTATGCCACTGGTTTTGATTTGAGTTTGTGATATAATAGCTTCATGCTGATTTTATGTTTATTTGCAACTGTTTTGAACAGATTTACTTGCATAGTAGTATTCGGTATAAATATAAAAAATAAAAAGTATTGTTAATAAGAAATGGTCATAAAACAAATTTAAAGATCTTTCCTTGTTGTGAAGATTTTTTGAAATCTTTTATTTACTTTATAAATTCCCGATCCTACTTTAATAATTTTTTTTATTTCAGGTGAGTTTTTCCATGTGTCTACTCGGTGGTGGGGTAAGTAATGAATATTAAATTCAAAGCAGTCGTCTGACTTCTTAGAGTTTTCGATATTTTTACCTGAAAGACTTTTTCGTGCATCTTATCATACTTACCTCAATGCTAAGTCCAAAAGATTTAAACGACTAAGAAACCTTATTATCCGTTTCGGAGCTACGTTTATTATGATTGGGTTTAAAAAGACCTGTCCAGGTATTTATAGCTTTAAATGGGAAAAACTTTGATTACTTTGAGTTCCGATTTTTGAAGTTCTAATAGTTCTGAGTGCAAGCGGAATGTTGTAATAACCTCTTTGCTTGTCTTTGATCTAGAATATTTTGCCAGCTGGCTGCAGTAAATTTATTTTCCCACTTATAGACTTTTTACCCTATGCGGTTTTTAGGCAAAGTGGTTCTGGTGTGATAAAAATAGTAATAGCTGCTTCTTTAGCTATGTGATCAGAAATCTCGTTCCCAGCTATTCCTTTATAACCTGAAACCCATAACAAAGTTACTCTGTTCTGCTTTCTGAGTTGCTTAAAGAGCTGTTTCTATATAGTTCCAAGCTGTTACGGTATCACAAGTAGTAGAATTCAGAATCTTTCGTGTATTTAGCCATTAGAGACAAATAAGGAGATGCAATATTATTTATTTTATGCTGATACGTATTTTGAAGCCAGAAATAGGTTTTAGGTAAGTAAACGGGTGACGGATAGGTACCTATGTGATCTTGTGCCATACTCAATTTTACCATATTTATCTTAATCTTAATCATCAAAAATAATAATAATTTACTTAATACAAGCTTTGAAAAAGTACAAAAGAAAATGCAGAAATATGTTACGTTAGATTTCTAATGACTTGTCGCAGACTGTAAAAATGATGCTTAAAAGTGAATATGGTCATACAGATTATATGTAAATCGGTATAGAATTGTAAATGAAAAAAATAAGAACAAATAAAAACATTTCATATATGAAATGGTGAATTAATTATGTACAACTAGGGAAGAGTGTCAGGTATCTATCTAAACAAGTTAAATACTGAAGATTCTAAAGTAAGAAAATAATTTAAAAAACTCTAACAAAGCTTGCGAGAACGTAAAGGGGTAACTGTTACTGTCTAGAATGCTAAAAAATGGCACATTTTCAAAATATTTTTTTGTATCTTATTTATTATTAAATTATATGAGGCCGTTAAGGCCATGCAGCCTCACCGCACGTCGACCTATAGAGATATATTGTGCATACCTTAATCGAGTTGAAATCTAGTATGCCAATACTTCTGATACAGTTGATTAGCTTTTTAGTGACTTGTTGCTATGTCAAAGGGCGCTGGACTGACCTCTGCTAGTAATTTTAGTCGTTTTCAGAATAGTGCTACGCAGTTGCTTAGTATATGTTCTGCCGTTTCTTTTTCGTTGTCACAGAAACTACAGTATTCACTATCTGATTTGCCCATTTTTTTTAAATATCTGAAAATATCTTTTTTACTCATTTCTAGAAGGCGGTTTGTTGCAGTAGGTGACACGTCTCTGAGCCTTGTAGCTTGCATTAGTCCTGGTGTGTTAGACTAGTGTAATTAGTTATTAGTTAGACTTAGTTCATTGAGTTCCCAGGTGCGGAGTTCCTCTCTGATGTGGCTTTTTAATAGTCCACAGAAGAATTCTGAACCCTGGAAGGACGTATTGTTCCCTTCTCTTGTGAAGCTGTGAGCTTCCTCATTTCCTGCAATTCCCTTGTGACCTGGCACCCACATCAAAGTTACTTTGTTGCGTTGTGTCAGCTTTTTGAGTGATTATTTACAGTCCCAAACCATTCCTCACAAGTAAATTATTTTAGAGCCTTTAAGGCGGCTTGGCTGTCTCATAAAATAAATACTTTTGTCCTACGAGTGTCTCGTGTAAGACATTCATACAGTAACTCCCACTACTGCCCTTCATCTGTCTTAGATCCATCCGTATACCATACGAGTGAACCTTCTTCTAGTTTCTGTTCAACTTCTTCACCCATTTGGCGGTTTTTATTACCACTTCAAAGGATGTTTCGAAGTTGGATATGAGCGGCATGACGTCTGTCGGCCTGTTCTTAGAATTCAATGGAATTTCTTCTAAGATTTTCATATTACCAACTAGATCTCCAGGTTTCATTATTTGTATTTGTCGTAGTTTTAAGGCGGTAGTTACAGCCTCCCTCCTTTTGCAGGGTTTTACACTGCCTCTAGAGCTGCAGTGGGGCATGTTGACATTGTCCCTGTGATTCCCAGACAAGCTAGTTGCTGCACTTTTTACAGCTTGGTGTTAGCTGTTGTTTGTTATGTTTTTTGCCACCATAGGGGTGACGCGTACGTGATCATGGACCTAATAATCTTTGTATATAACCAGGGGTCATTCTTTCAAGTCAAGTCTTTCCAAATGTTTTGCGGCCAACTTGCCACCAAAGCTCTGAATAAGATTTTTTCTATATGACTATTCGAGGTGAATTTTTGATCTAGGGTTATCCTCATATATTTGACTTCTTTGGAATACTCTAATATGATGCCACTCATAGAGCCTGTAAATTATATTTACGTCTCCTTGTGAAATCTATCAAAGTCATTTTGCTGGGGTTGACTTAAGTTCGTCCGGAGGACGTTTCCCCGATATTTCAGATTTGCCAGATAATTTTTCGACGAAAAGATTTTGGAAAAATCTGGACATTGAACAATGGAAAAAGAGAAGAAGAAAATTTTATTTTCAAATATAATATACATACATACATATATATATATATATATATACATATATTATATATATATATATATATATATATATATATATATATATATATATATATATATATATTACGGTCGAGAATAATTTGATAAATATATATATATATATATATATATTATATATATATATATATATATATATATATATATAATAAAAATTGTTGAAAATGTGTCATTTTTATAGTACCTTAAAAAATCAGATTTATTTAGAGATGATAAAGACTGAACGATGTTTTATTGGGGCGTATGAGCACGAAAAATATAAAACTTAATTTTATTTTTCTAAAACTGTCTTATCTGGCTTCACAGAATTCCTAAAAAGAAGTACAATAAAAACGGTACCTGACACCTATGATTTATTGCTATCTACCTGCAATAAAGTTTACAAACATCAGAGCACGTAACACAGCTATGTTTGGAAATAAATTTACTCTTACATTATTTAAATATGACGTCTTTATTTACTGTAAGAATCCGGAACCAATTGCCGAAGGAATTCAGCTTTTAAAAGGGTGTAATTGGAAATAATTTCAAATGGGAGTTATAATAGGATTACAACTTCTTAAAAGCTCAGCACATGTAGACATTAAAGCAATAGAGAACATGTGTATGATACGAAACGTTCCGAAGTTAACTAATTCAAATATTCACAAATAATAAATTCCAAGAAAACAGCTAATCATGCAGCATCAATAAAAGAATAATTATTACATATAAGACAAAAGTATATTTTTATACTCCATTGAATATATATAAATTGAAATACCATAAGCAGAATTTGGTGAAGAATAGGATGGATAATATAAGGCGATTGTATAATATCGCGTCAATAACTAGAAGAAGAAGTTCTTAACAAGACCAAAAACCACGAAGCCACTACTGGACCACTTGGATTAAATACAGTAGTATTAAAACATGGAAAACTATTATTATTTGTTAAAAACTGAAACGAGATTACCCTAATACTTATAGAGGAATCAGATTAATAGATTTTAGATTTCAAGGAGATCGTTTTGTGATGTAGAGTATTTTTGTAGTGAACAGAAAGTTGTCAAATGCAAGCAAAAAGGTTATTACTCTTTTGTTTGAATTTGGTCTGGAATTTTTTCCGTGTGTGTGAAAAGTAATAAAGCCACTAAGTTATATAGTACATAAATATACAAAAGACAGATATAAACAAAAATGAAAAAAAACTGCTACATTAGATATAGATCCAAAAACTATATAGAAGACTACTCGGGACTCACCACAATATTGTAAATCTTTCTAGATCTACTGTCCAGTTTTTCGTTATGTACGAGCCAAGGTATTTAAATTCTCCTACGGGTCCTAATTTTCCTCCAAGTAATTCTACGTTCCCAGCCATTGATCTTCCTCCCAACCACATATACTCCGTTTTCGACCTGCTAACTTTATGACCTCCCTCTTCAATAGCCTTTTTCTCTAACCCTCCAACTTCTCATCCAACATTTCTTTGCTCTTCTGCACTAACAAAATATCGTCCGCAAAGAGCAGTGGCAAAAGAGTCCCCTGCCTTATATTTTCTGTTAGTATATCCATAACAATATTAAACAGCTAGTGACTCAGTGAATGCAGCCCAACCATCACTGGAAAGCTATCGGTTAATGCGACACAATTTCTTACTTTACTTGTGCCCACTACTTTCCATTCTGATCTTTCTTACGTTTTGTGTTCCAATAATGTCGAGAGTTTATTTAATTAAGATTTTGGCAAGAATACATAATGAAACTATTCGGCGATGATAGAATGATACAAGAAGAACCACAGGAATAAACAGGATAGCAAATAATAATGTGCGAATTAAAACAGGCAAATAGAAACGCAAAGACCGCAAAATCAGTAGGCCCAGATCAGATACTCACTAATCTAATTAAATGCATTGACGAAGAAACACTGCATATACTTTAGATCTGTTCAACAAAGTATATACAACAGGAGTAATATCCGAAGATTGGTTGCTGTCCACGTTTGTAACAATACCAAAGTCAGTACATGCGACAGAATGCTCCCAGTACATAACAATTTTCTTAATAAGCCACACACCTTAAGATATTTCTCAAAATAATACATGTAAGACTATACAAAAAAAAAATAGAAGAAGATATAGATGACACCCAGTTTGGATTCAGAGGACTAGGAACGAGAGAGGCTCTGTTCGCTTTTAACATTCTCGCGTAAAGTCGACAAGATATGAACCAGGATCTCTATGTCTGCTTTATAAATTATCAAAAGGCCTTTGATAGAGTACGGCATCAGAAACTCGTAAAACTGTTAGAAGAAAAGAATGTGGATAGTCGAGATATACGGGTTATTGTCAATCTGTACTGGAATCAAAAAGCAAAGATTAGAATCGAAATTGTCGATACAGAAACTATAGAAATCAAAAGAGGTGTTAGACAGGGTTGCGTGCTGTCCCCATTGCTATTCAATCTGTACAGCGAAGCTATTTTTAAGGAAGCAATATCAGAGGAACAACAGGGTATATCAATAAACGGAAAAATCTTGAACAACATAAGATTCGCAGACGACGTTGTTTTAACAGACAGTGTAGAAGCACTGCAACGCTTAGTAAATAGATTACATCAAGTCAGTATAAAATATGGACTACAAATGAACGTTGAGGGCCAATTGTTCGAACGCTAATCAAAACTTCATTGTAATCAAATATTTAATTAAAATCAAATACTTCACATTTTAGGGTTACGTTGACTGATTTATTTTATTCAATTTTATTATTTTGCTTTATAAATTAAAATAAACCATAATTAAACTCTTCCTGATGTTAATTTCTTGTTTTTATTTACAAATCAATAATAATAATAAGCAATTTTTAAAATTTTGACAGCTGCTGTGGCGTATTTGATTGTAATTAAATATTTGATTACAATCAAGTTTTGATTAGCGTTCAAACAATCGGCTCTAAGAAAATCAAGTGCATGATTATTTCTAAGCAACATACAGTAGGAAGGCTAGATATCGAGGGAAAACAAGAGATAGAGTGAATGACTACAAATATTTGGAAACCTGGGTAAATAAAAACAATGACTAAAGTAGAGAAATAACGACACGCTTTGAAATTGCAAGACAAGCGTTTATAAAAATGAAAACAATGTTTGTTAATCGAGACGTTCCTGTGGAGCTGAGGATAAGAGCCTTAAGATGCTACGTGTTCTCGACTGTGTTGTATGGAAGGGAAAGCTGGACACTAAAAGTGGACAATATAAAGAAGTTTTAATAATTTGAGATGTGGTGCCTTAGAAGGATTTTGAAAATACCATGGAAGAGTTACAAATGCAGAAGGGTTATCAAGTGTTAAAGATCCATAGGATAGAAAGAATTTCCTAGCTAAGAAACCTAAGAGAGTGGTTTAATTGCAGCTCAGTATATATTTTCAGAGAAGCCGCCAGTAAAGTAAGGATAGCTGTGATGATAGTAAACCTCCGATAGGAGAAGGAACTACAAGAAGAAAAATGTCAGCCATCATCTGTAATATGATTCTACATTATCTCTAACAGTGGACTAACATCTTCTCTATTGTTATATTCCAGTCTTTTAGCTTTATTTTGAAGATTCCCCAAATTTCTTAGTTATTTCAAGGTTATTTAACGTTTCTATGTTAAACTTTTCCTATTTGCTTTCTTTGACCATCTTTGCAATAGTGATTCGTCTTCGACTTCTATCGTACTTTTTTGATTTCATCAGATGGTCTCAATGTATACACATATTATAGAATATATAATCATTATACCTAATCTGCGATATTTTTCAGTGAAGCAATATTTAAATCACTATCTTTTATCATTGAAAAACAAAATCTTTCTTTTATCGAATATTCGTTCAAGCTCGGCAGATGCAGGAACGATGAAAAATACGGCGGACAAGAATCCCTTAAGCATAAAAACACCTGCTTTGGATCTTGACAGGAGCTAACAAAAAATCAGAACGCGGAAAATACATTTGCTCAGGTAGACGGCAATATTCTTTCTACAGAGTGGCTATATTTAGTGTAGATACAAAATATGTCTTTGCTGTGAGTCAATAATGACAACTATTTTATTAAGAAATAAAACTATTACAATTAATAAATTGAATTTGATGTGGATGTCGTTAACTTTTTAAGAGTTTTCGATACAAATCTTTGGAATTGAAATTGCTGTAAAGGGAGAATATGCTTTATTACTATTTATTTGTTTAGTATTAGCATTTGCCGTAGTTTTCTTGTTCGTCATAGACTGATCAATGTATTCTTCGACTACTTGTGTAGATCTCCAGCCTACATAACACTTTATTCCAGTTATGTCGCCTCCTCCATCAATGTGCAGAGTAACAGATGCTCTACGATAACAGTGGCTGGTATAAGTTTTAAGAACTTAGCAATTTGTCTACCAATATCCGCAAGTTTGTTTTTCCTATACGTTGTATTGTACATTTTGATTTTTTTTAATTTAGAAAGAATGAATCGTCATATTTATCGTGCAAATTTTCTTACAATTTTAGTTTAAGTGTTGATTATTGTTATTAATAACTCTGTAAAACCTTCACCTCTTCTATATACATTTCGTAAAGGTTGTTTGAGCGGTGTGCGCCATACTCAAATATTAGTTTTTGAATATATCAGATTAGTATGTAGATGTATACAAAAGAAAAATTTCTTTAGGAGATTTTTCAATAAATGTCCCAATTTATTCCGGTGTCAGTGTGGAAGACGTTGCTTGAAATCCTTTAGATTTTCTTTTTAAAAACGTTCTTTGTTTGCCATATTGTGTCAGATCAACGTCATGGTGTATTCTTAATATAAATTTAATCATTGTGTGGAATGACTATAAGAGAATGGTTTGTATTTTGCACGTGTTCAGTGAAATAGGTGAGCAGAATGTTTTCGGAAAATCATTTTGCGTTGTTTCTAAGACGCCATTCGTTAAAGGTTGCGTATTTTGAGTTTGTTGTTTCGTTGTTGTTTCGTTGTTGCTGTGGATAGTTCTACAATTGCTGGCAGTGTAAAAGTAAAAAGTTTTCATTTTCATATGTGTCAATCATGATCTTAATTATAAATAAATACAGAAATATTAAATTCTACTCGTTTGATGCGAACAACTTTGAATTTATTTTGTTTCCATGAAAAAATATAATTAGAAAAATTCGTGGTTGGAGTTCAGTAGGGAATAGAGACCATTAATCCATCACCATTATTTCCCAAGGGAATAATATATGGCATTATACTGCCAAAACTACAAGTATAATATTCGCATTATGTAGTAGTTGTGGAGTAAATATAATAGAGACTGTAAAGGGTATAATTTACTTATACGTGAGTTTCTAATGATTTGTGACACAAAAGAGTGCAATACGCAAGATATTTCTTACTTTTTACAAATTTGCCATTCACATAAGTGAGCACCTATTTGCAACTAAAACGTTTTCAAGTCTCTTGAATAGCGAGTTGAAAGGAAAGAGAAATGTGAATTTACGTTTTTCCATTTTGGGTGGAGATTTTAAAAACTCATTAGAGTTAGAGCTTGAAAACTTACTTAAATCTCCACATTTAACTTTCGGGATTCTTAAACATTTCTATTTGTTTTAAATGAGTTTTATAGCATTTAAGGTTAATTTTTTGCCTGAATAACATCGAAATTAAACAATAATGATATTACGATATGATAATACAATACGATACGATAATGATAATACAATAAACCGACGTGCGATAACTATTTATAGGCCAATTAAGTTAGGTTTTTACTCGATATAACTTTATAGACGGGTTTGACAGTTTAAATATGTAGTGTGAGATATTAAAAAAAGACCCTAAAAAAGAAATAGCAAATTTTGGTCCACTATAACTCAAGATACTCTATTTAGAAACTGTGTTTCTCTATGATTGTTTATGTGATTTGTTTAATCTAGTCGGAACGCAAAGTACTCTTTGCTAACAACACTCACTCAACAACATTGTTTTTTGTGCTAAAGTTTTGTTTGCTAAAAATTTGTTAAAAACTTTGACTTTTCTTATAAAAAATTGGGTAATGTCAGCCCTTAATGTTGTTAATTCACGTAACAGTGATTTTTTAAGGGCATCCTGTGGGTCCTGGAACATTTTTTTTGTTTTTAAAGTTGTAGTTTTTAACCAGCTTTCCAAATAAGCCCCGGATTATTGAGATCCATTCGGTCGAGTTATCTGGACCAGCCTTAGAAATTAGTTCATTTTTCAAAAAATCTTACAAAAAAAGACAAATTAAATTTCGCAAAAACTATTCAACCGATCTGACCCATCTTTGCACACAATTCAAACACGATAAGACCCTCACGTTCATACCTATCTCATTTTCTGTATCTTTTTTTTTTCTGAAAAGTTGTGTGTTGGTGTCAGTTCTCTAAATAGACAAATATTTAAGTTTTTTTTTAAATAATGAGTTTGTCTTTTTGATTATTTATTAAAAATATTTCCACGAAAAAATTGATGAATCCCTAGATGAGAGTCTTTTTGTAATATCTCATACTACACATTTCAACTGTCAAAATACAGTTGTGTCGAGTTAAAATCATTGAACTTAATTGGCCCATATGGTAATTTCCAAATTAGAGCAAAAAATATCCATTTTCAAACAAAAACATGTTTCACTACGAAATCTAGTTGGAATTAAAGATAACTTACTTCATTTATGGATTTGTGTAAGTTGTATCAGTCCCCATATTTCTAGAAACATAAATGTCATGCTTATAAATTATAGCATAATTAATTTTGATGCCTCCTGATATTTCCCCATCATCATATTATAATACCCTATTAAATAATAACTACAGTTGACCACCTTGTATTACACCTGGGGTTTTATCGATAATCCAGCTAGGTAGACATGTAGCGTAGCTAACTTGACACGAAATAGGCACCCTCTCTCAACAGTGCCTGTTGGTTTGCGGCGAAATATATGAAACTAACATTTTCAGCATGAAGACGTCGTCGTTTGGTCCATTAAAAATGTATTGTGTTGACTCAGCAAATAATGTAATTGTCTTAAAAGAACAGTCAGTTATATTCTTACGTTAAATTGTTCTTTAAGTAGGTAATAGTTGCATTGCAATCATTCTCGAAATTTTAGCCCAATTAGGTTTTAGTTAGTTATGGATATTAATTTTCTCAGAATTAAACTATAATAATAAGTAAGAAAAATTTGTCTTTTCACTAGTCTTTATTCTGTCAATAGCAAATTTACTGGTATCTTTAGCCCATTTTATTTGTTGTCCTTATTTTTATTCGGTGAGTCTCCTTTACATTTACGACCAGACAACTATTGTTATTCAGGTTTGGATTAAGTGAACTTTCTTTTTTATTTTTTTATTTTTATATCTTTTCGATTTCATCATCTTTCCCGTTTCTTTATATCTTTGTAACAATAATGCAATGGAAATTTGGCAGGGACAAATAAAAGAATATATTAACTAGGTAATCATATTTATTAAATGAGAAAAAATTAATTAAAATAAAACAAAGCAAATCTTGCCTAAGCTTAACAATAAAATGAATTATAACTAGCCAATTATACTTCTTTTCTGTTTCTTCGGCGATTTTATAAAAGATGAATTTTTCGAATAAGTAAAGGACAGTAAATCAACATATTGTTGCGTAAATAGTCGTTCCTTCATTTCACTTGTATGAAAGAATGATGTAGCATTTAATCTCTTCCGTTATTGAGGGTGTAAAGATTTTTTGTTTTAAATGTACGTATGCAGTTGGTTGCAACTTCATTGTCAGCATTGATTTTCAGCTTCTCACTAAAAACTTGTGAACCAAACGACCACATGCAATCGTGTGCCATTCAATGTTTAGCAGTAATGAATACTTAAGTAGAACATAACACAACCGTGCAACAAACCCCAGCCAGTAGCTAATGAATTTGCGTGATAGGTGGAATAAGTTAGGATGCAAATTCTAATCGAAATTGTTCAAGGAACGTTGATGTTAGGTTAGGGATTGGAACCAACTTTCTTGATTAGGATACGATATTAAGTTAGTTCCTGCTGGGTCGTATAATATTAGGGGATCTGTTTCTTATACCTTCAAAAATTTGTAACATTTTGGGGTAGGTATCGTTCCTGATATAGCATAAAAAATAATCTTTAATAATAATTTAATTTATATTATAATTTTTGGGTCCAATTAATCGAATAATTCAATTTTAAGTATGTCTAACGCCTTCTACTAATTTCTAATACTTAGCTTCTACCCAATTAAAATTTAGATTTTTTACTGACTAATATACAACTGTTCTACATGTTACATGACTGATGTCAACATTTTGATCAGAGGGATTTTATATCTTACGATAATGAATATTGATGCTCTTCCATGGTTTTTATAAGAGTTGTCATTTTACTTTTGCATACAGCCATAAAGACAAAAAATATATAAACTTAGAGTTCTTTATTGGTTTTCAAAATATACCCCACCAAGACTTTTGCATACGTTCAAACCAATTATTAGTAAAACAGTTATTACAGTCTTCAGTTGACACATGTAAAATCGCTGAGCACACATCGAATTCTTGATCTTTGGGAACGTGGAGAAGTCATTGGGACTGAGGTTGAGGCTATACGGTGGATGGTTTAATAGTTCGATGTTTTGAAGCTCCAAAAATTATATTGCCTTTTGGACAGTGTGAGCACTTGCATTGTCCTGATTCAGGATGATTAGTTGTTGTGTGTTGCTTTGTAGGAGTTTCGCGATAACTTCTGGTAGACAAACGTTTATATACTAATCAGAAGTAACCGTTTTTTGATCTTCTAAAGCAATTGTTGCCACATGACCAGATTTTGAACAAAAGTTGCGACCATTTTCTTTACACTCTTCGAGAACTGATCGCTTTTGTTGGTTTTTCCTCAACGTGCAATATCTACAAAGCGGATTGGCGTTTATTTTCCGGTTCGGTGGAGTAAATCCAAGATTCATCGCCACTAATAATATTATAAATGTTTTTTGAGCTTTCTTTGTTGAACCGTTCCAATATCTTTTGACACTCAGTTCTTCAAGTAGGATGCTTTAGATCGAGGTCTTGCACACAGATGTCTCTATCTCGCGGTATGTTATACGACGGCCATCCTTAATTAGCTGACGAACCACTTCAATGTTTTGCTGTGTGAATACTGTTTCGGGGAAACCTGGCCTGGATTTGTCGCTGAGACTGAAGCGACCACGTTGAAATGCGTAATACCAGCAATACCAAGAAATAGTTGACTGTCGTAATGCTTCATTCCTAAATACAGAAACAATTTCAGTAAGACATTACTGTGGGGATAATTCTCTCCGAAAATTGTAAATTAAGATTAAAATCCATTTCTCGACGGACTTGCTAATTTCAAAAATTTACTGTTTTTAGACGACTTTATATCGCGATTTATGTCAACAAAAGATTGAAGTTACATTTGTGTCGGAAGGTTTTATTGGTGGCGCCCTCTAAGCGGCTGTATTTAAAACTAAAAAGATAAACCTCGTATTACTCTTTTTACACCGATTCTTTATCTGCCTCTTTTGGATTGCCCGCGTTGATCATCATACATCATACAACTGGTCTTGATCTTGGTATTACACTGCTGGTCTTGGTCTTGCAGCAAGAGTCTTGCAAGTCTTGCAGTTACCCATTAGCCTATTGCTATTTATTAAATGTTACTTTAGATCAACGACTGTTTTGTTACTGTTCTCAGTAACATTAAACGTTACTGAGAACAACGTAACACAGTAAGTGTATTTTAAGCTTGAATTAACATAGCCATAATAAAGACCAACTAAATTAATAAATGTCTAGACAACTGACACCGGGTGGATTTTGAAACCACGATCTGAGCGATCTGTGCCTATGCTCTAACTAACTCAGCTATCTACCATTCTCAATCTGTTTCTTAATAAACATTTGCATTTAATAAGCGTAATTTTATTTTTTACATTATAATTATGACTTCTGAGAACGTGTCAAATGTGTTCTTTTAATGAATATGTTGATTTGGTATGTATGTTTATGATATTGTTCGTAATGCGCATAAGTCCAGTTTTTCAAATTTGTATTACATTTTTTTTGCATCTCATAGAGTCTTTAAGTATATATCCGAACTACTATACTCGCTAAAACGACAGTCCTAACTGCAAGACGCAAGAGTCTCACAGTTCTCGTCTAAAAATTATTTACTTAGGATATTGTTTATAAAGGTTGTAAGTTTTAACGAAAAATGCAATATAGTTGAAATTAAAATTAAAATTCTCATAGAATCCAATGGACCGATTTATCTGTAGCCCTAAAGTAAGTATCCATTTGTAGCGATAAAAAAAAATCAGAGAAACGGCTCCTATTTTATTAAATGAAACAATCTGCGTAGGCAATCCATTTGTAGAATGTAGTAAAATTAAATAACCAATATTAAAAGAATAAGTCGCTAAAATAAAATATCTTTCAATAAAGTTTTCCCAGGAATGCTAAAATAATCATTTTAAAGTATACCTCTACTTTAAAATGTATAATATATGTCTGAATTGTCATTATATGGGAAGCAGATACAATTAAACGATAATTTTTTTTATGCCAAAGCAAAATTTTACTTGTTTTATTTACTATTTATTTACTTGTTTTATTTACTTGTTATTTATTTACTTGTTTTATTTGTATTTTGAGAACTATTTCCGAAGTGTAGATTGTCAAATATAAAGTATTTTCAAATAAAATTTCAGTTGATTCTCATTATTATTATATTCAATAAAATACTTTATTATTACACTTAAAATAATAAATTTATGGTGTTTCCAAAAAAATCTCAAGTCTGCCTTTGTAATCTTAATGTAAGCCTTAAGGCGATTTGATCTCTTCTTATTCTTGGTTAGACACCCTACCTCCAGGTATTGAAATGCCTCTTTCCCATTCATCTAAGAGCACTCCCATAAATATATTCACTTTAATCATCACAAGTTAAATAGCCTTTGGGATATTGTTCTGAAGCTATTTTCTTGCGGCATTTTCAAAATAAACATTTTCAATTGAAACTGTGTTTCCGCGGCATACGACGTAAAAATTCAGTATGTAATGAATATTCAGGCCACAAACCTAAAATAGGTCAAGATAAAAACTTTGCGAAATTAGACGACAAATAAAATTAGCATGGTCCGCTTTCGGCAAAAGGTGTATTTTTAGGAGTTTTAAATATCATACTTGGGAAGTATGATATTTAAAACTAATATGATTTAATACTTCTTAAACATCTATGGAAAAAATCGAAAGTGACTCAGCGAGTCATGATGCAGTCGATGTAGAAATTAATTACAAGAGATCATGTTTTAATCTGATTGATTACACCCATTAGTATTAATGTTATTCTTAGGAAGACTATTATTGCTTGCTTATAATCTTTGATTATAGGCCGCAATGACCGCAGAAGGGTTTGGTGCGGGAATGATATTTGTTCCTTTTTCTATATTCTAAAAGTTGACGTTCTTGGTTTATTCTTTTAAGGACATCTATATTTGTGAATTACGCTGTCCATGGTATTTTTAGGATACGGCGATAAAGCCACATTTCAAAAGCTTCTAATCTGTTTATATCCCTCGTTTTGAGTGTCCAGCCCTCTACGCCATATAGCAGCACTGACCATACGTAGCACTTAGTAAACCTTAGTCTCAGTTGAAGATTAAACTCTGAACAAGTCAGTACTTTCTTGAATTTTACGAAAGCTTGTCGAGCTGGCTCAATGTGACATTTTACTTCCCTGTCCGATGCCCAGTCTTCAAAAAGCCACGATCCCAGGTATTTAAATTTACTCACTCTTTCAATGGACTTAGTATTCAGTGTTATGGTGGAGTTTTCAAGTGCATCTAAGTTTCTGGAGATGATCATAAATTTGGTCTTTTTGGTATTAATCTCTAATCCCATTCGTTAATCCCATAATTCACTAATTGGCAGTGACTCACAAAAATGTTTAAAGAGATTTTAAATATTATGTTTACGTGGAATTAGGCCACAATTACTGGTTGTATTGAAAATTACATTTTTAACTAACTAATGTTTGACGGTTTTGATTTCCAATCCAGAAATCGTTTTTAAAAAATGATTATAAAAATACTGCGAAAATGTATAATCAAGATTTTTGTTATTGGTTATGTCATTTCAAAAATTGACATGCTTGACCTTGACGTAGGCACACAGCAAGTAATTTCTGAACAGAAATTGATGGTGGTGTTTTTTCTTGGAAATTTCAATTTCTGACTGCTTTGTGTATTTTGTGTGATATGTTTGTATAAAAAACTGTTATAACTTGTAAATTGAGCAAAAATTGATTTGTGTTTGTATTGTGTGTTGCATAATTATGTAGATGATGATGAGTGAATGAATCATCATCTACAATCTTATAAGATTGTAGATGATGATTTTTGACTTCTTATTATTCCGCTATTATTGTCATATTATTGTTGTTGACTTCTTCTTTTAGTATTGGCAACCAAAGCCTGCTACATTCTGCTGATGAATTTACTAAAAATATTACTGAAATAGTTTTCAAAAATATTTATAAATAAATTATTATGTTAATTTGTAAATGTCAATTGACGCTTTATGGGAACCAGTTTGACAGTTGACTTACTTGGCGTTGATCTTGTAGGCAAATAAAGATATTTTGAGTGAAATTCTGTGAAACCGGTTCTAAGATATGATCGATATATTGAAATTGATTGAAAGTGCTTTCTACAAAAACGGGAACAGTTCGATGAGGAAAAATTATTCGAGCCTACATCATCACTTGTAGACCACTATATAGACGTACATGCCCGAGTTTATCTTGTCGACCAAGACAAGACTCTCCAAATTCTCACTCTTCTTTAATCAGGGTAGAGGCAAAACCTAGGTGAATAAGACAGAACTCATGTTGTAAGTCTCACTGCACATGTTTTTGTGTCCACCTTAGTCTGAGTGCACACACGTAACATGGAAACTCTCGATAAACGTCTATCGTGCAGGTCAGTTTCATGTAATATATTTCTCCAAAGTTTGGTATGTCCCCAGTCCCCATAGAGTTTACATGCAGTTATATGCACATTTGGACTAGCCAATCCTACCACATACCGACCGAGTAGTTTCACGTTGACGATCCCCATGTCTTTCAGCGACATTACAAAATTGTAATAACGACTCCACAATTGCAAAATCACGCTTCAAGACACGTCAAAATGACTTGCAACATCAGCTTGTGAAAGACCAGCCTGAATTGTTTCCCAGCATTTGAACGTGTTAAATGCCGATGCTCCATGACTATCTTTGCGTTTAATAATCTTGTTTTAGTAAAAGTCTAAATGAAGTACAGACTATATTTAAAATTTGACGCAGTTTCTTTACAATTTGAAGCAATTAATCATACGAATTTGAGGCGCTGTCACTTTTGTCTTAATAGAACAATGCAATTGACAGATTAATTTACATGGCATACCTTGATTTATAGAGAAAAAGTTTTCAAATGGAATGGTATGTATTAACTTAAGTTGTTACTAAAAAAAGTGGAATGATAATAGTGTTCCTTCGACATTTTTCATGTGTATACTTGCATTAAACTAATTTGAGAATTTCGTTATACAATTACAAACCGCTTTAAATCTTTGCTTATTTTAGGCAGTATCTTCTATGCTCTTGATTTACTTAGATTTTTAAATTTACCTTTAATCTTTTGGTTGGATATAGATTAAAAACCATGTGTAAAACTTAATAATATAAGTGTTAATTGCATTATTTATACTACGAATTTACTAGTTTTAATCTAAATTTGATCAAATTACCCTTAGCAATACATTTTTATAAACTTCACAAACCATTATTGCATTTAAGATCAGGATTCTATTATCTTATAAATATTTTTAAGCTGAGAATTGATTTGCATAATTTCATTTAAAAGTTAGTCACTATTTCACCACACACCAATGGCATCGCTGGCATTTTCAATTCTAAATATTGTAAAAGATTCTAAGAACTATCAACATACTTCAGAACTTTTGGGAACTACTTAAAATTTACCAAAAAAAGTTGAAGTTGAACATTGGATTACCTGAATCTTTTGAGTTTTAATACATGCCTCCCAACAAATAACTGCCGCATATGTGATAAAATTACCCATAGTGACTTTAATTTGTTTAAAATTTTTGCACTACCTTTAAATTTCTGTACCAAAGAAAACAAAAAATTATATGTCTAGGTTATGTATATCTACTTTTACTGTTGTGTGGAACCTACCAAAATCCCTACCAATGAAATTTTTAGTGTGTTATCTAATTACGAGTTTTTTAGTTTAAAATCACATTCTCACAATCGTATCATTCTATATCATTTAAAGATTTTTTTTTCTAAAATTGTACCAAATCACTAATATTAACCAGGATTTTCAGATACCGTCAACAAATTGTGTTTCTGACTCGGTGATTAAATGGCTATTATGTAATTTATTTCCTTCTAACACGGACTCGCAGCACATGAGAATAATTTGTGGGCTAGGACAAAATTACATAATACTAATAACCCGGGATTATGGCTACCCCACAGTTATCCAAATATATAGGCACTTAGTTTAATGATAGGGCACTTGCGAGACCTATATCACTTGGAGGAGAAAGTTTCAGAGTGATTTTCTGTGTATTAGTATCCATTTTTCTGTCGATAAGCTGGAAATATTTTATAAATCGTCAGTTATATATGTTTGGTTTCTTTTAGTTCAAGGATGTACTCGATGAATAAACAAGAATAGTAAACTTTTAATGTGTTACCAAATAATTATTATATATATTAAAGGAGGCTTCATAAAAGTAATATAAAGTTCATAAAGATCTTTTTTATTACAAAAATTTGATATAAAAAAAAACATTGCACACGGAGTAAAAAAATAAAACTTATCGAATATTTTGATTTTTTACTTTGTTATGTGTGAAAGTGTTGTTTGTCTTATTAAGTTTTTTTGATAAGGAGTGTCATATAATGGTGAAAAGGAACTACGTGTTGATGACGCATAGAGACGGAATCGGGAAAGTAGAAGAGGAACCAGAAAAAAAGACGGAAAATATGAACAGAAAACTTCGAGAATTACAGGACTAAGTAAAAAAGAAGAAAGAAAACAGAGAGAGAAAAAAGAAGCAGATATGAAAATTCTAGTTGAAAATAAAAGTAGAAAATAATTCCTACTGACAGCAATGATGTGTAGGGATAGGACATACATCTTAACAAAACAACATGAAACGATGTATAGATAGTCCGACATTTTAAGCACAAACTTGAAGGAGTTAGAAATGAAGCGAACCTTAAAATACCATTGGACCAAGCAAATATAGAGAAAAACCTCTAAACAGTGATAGAGATTAGAGAAACAGTAGACAAATTAAATAATAATAAGACGACGGGATCAGACCAAACAGCATCTGAGCGATTAATTGAAGAGGAGACTCATTACTGAATGCAATATGAGTTAACAGTAAATAATATATGAGTGAATAAGCCTGATGAATGGAATACTGCTAGCAATGTATCGTTACATGAAAAGCAAGACCAGTTTGACTGCGAAAACTACTGGGAATCACGTTGGTGAAACAGCATACAAAATATTATCCAATATAATATATGAAAGATTAAGACCATATGCCGAAAATAGTTAGCAAATACCTATGTCGCTTTTGTAGGCAAAACTCGACAGTACATCAAATATTTGTTCTACAACGTACCCTCGATATAAAAAGTTAATAGGCTCCATTCTATATAAAAAACACCATCCCTTATAGGCGTCCAGTAATATAGATCGAGAATTTTTAATCCAAGCGATGACGGATTTTAAAATACCCGCACTACTAATACTATTGGTGAAAGAAACACTAAAAGTAGTAAATAAAATCCGGGTACAAAATGCAATAACGGTACCTTGCCATGCATACTATTGAATATCATATCTTCTTTTTTTTTCGTATATTTGGCCTTAAGGAAAGTTGTTTGCGGTTTGATTTAGCAGTATTTGCGATGTTGACTGCCAGCTATCTCTTCATCTTTAAGGGATCTGCCTTGTGGGCTTTTACCTTCTGGTTTTCCATCTCTTACTATTCGGGCAAGTCTGTTAATGTGTTGGTTCTATTCTCGTCTTCTTTGGCGTCCCCATCTGACGAAATCATGTCTCTTCACGAAATCATGACTTCACACATGACTCTGATTTGTGTATCAGGGATTCTCTCTCTTAAATTTTTAACTGCTATTGCTATATAGTGTTTTTATTTCTGCTGTTCTTAAGATTTTCTTTGTAATTCTTGTTTCTGCTCTTGTTTATATAGGTAGCATAGGTTAATATCGGTCGTACGCAAGTCTTATATATGCGTGTTTTTCCTTCTATCCTCATGTTCTTATTTCTCCATATTATGTCTCGTAAACATCCTGATACGTACGCTGCTTTATTAGCTTGTATGCGGGTTCCTTCGGAAATGTTTCCATAATATTTGCGTTCCCAGATAGTTGAATTTCAATACATGTTCTATTATTTCTTCGTTTATTACAATTTTGCATCCCACTGTATATATCATTATTATTTTTCTTTAAGCGCCGTCTCAAAATCAGAGATTGGATATCAAGATCACTATCTTTACTTTATCTACTGCTGCTCTAAAAAGTTCTATAGAACTGCATTTAAACCAGTCCCTTAAATTCTTCAACCATGACACTTCCCTTCTTCCTATACTCCTTCCTCCTCTTCTATCTTTCCCTGTATTATCAGCCTTAGCAGTTCATATCGCTGTCCCCTCATTACGTGTCCCAGATATTGTAACTTTTTTTATTTTTATCGTGTTTATTATTTCGCATTCTTTGTCCATTTCTCGCAATATTGTGTGTCCATTCTATTCTAAGCATCCTCCTGTAACACCACATTTCAAAGGACTTATATTATTATACAGATATACATATATTTTCATGTTAAACTTTTCTGGGTTAGCTTCCAAAGTGTGGACCATTCGTTGTATGTCATCTTCATTATTTGATACTATTACTGCGTAGCATAAAATCTTGCAATATCACATCTTAGACAATAAAAGAAACTCCACAGTAAATATTCGAGGAACGATAATCGAGGAGATGAATAGTCATCGTAGATAAAAGCTACCATGGTTTAATATATGAAATATTCAGATCCATTTAGATCTTAAACCTGGACCTTAGTAAAAGAGAAGAAAGTCAATTTTAAAGAAAAATCTTAACATTCATCTACAAAGGCTTAAAATAAAATGGCATATGGCGAGAAGAAGATATACTCCGAATTAAAAAATATATATCAGGACATGAATAACACAACATTAAAAAAATTGAATAAACCATTGGATAGAATTCGTGAATAGACCAAAACCCAAAAAAGGATTGCCGAGCCGAACTAATGATGATAATGATAATTTAATAATAATTAGTAATATTTAATTCCAGAATGCTTGGCTGATTTTCGAAAAAAATATTCTAAATTTGAATTTGAATACACTGATTTTTTACAACAGTCGCCGATAATTATTCGGTGGTACTGTTTAAAATGTCCATCAAGCGCTGTAGAATTATTAAAATATTAAAATTATTTCAAGATGTCTGTAACAGAAAATTTATTTTCCTTTTTTAAATAAATTCAGCATTAGTATGCGGGAATTTCCACCAGTCTTGTTACAATTAATCTTAACGGGTCTTATATATTTCAAAAAACGTTCTAAAAATCTAATTCTGTAAAGATTTCTCACTTAATCTCAAAATTAGTAGAAATATGGGAATATTTTAGCGTTGTGTAATACATTATAATATTTTTAATGAAGTTATTGCCATCTGGTCTACACAATTATTTAAATTAATTGTTTATTTATGACGAATACAAATTAGCAATACGAACGTGTGATACTTTGGTGTGATTTAATATTAAAAGTAGCTTTTACGGAAATAGTACACAAGTATAATTCTTCTAGTTTGTTAATCTGTACGTTTTTTTTCACTAATTTTTTATTCTTATTTGTCTAATTCTTTTACATACATGTAATTATGTTTGTTATTTCAATCGCTTTCAGCCCAAAATGAGCCTTGTCTCTTGCAATTGTTGCCTACAATATGGGTGTGTCTCGTTTCAGTATATTTTCTGTGTCTTTCGTTTAGATTTCTGTCGGGTCCTCATTTTTTATTTAGGACTTTTCTTGATAATCTATTGTAAGCCAGTAAATGAATGTGAAATACAGCGATACCCTGTAATTTAAAGATTGAATTATTGCGTAGCGACATTGGTCAAATGACGGAATATATACGAGGAACACCAAGTAGAAAAGTCAATAAAAGAGCTGATCAAATAATGCTAAGCACTGTAAGACACTCAAACATGATCCAGAAAACAACATAGCTCAACACTGCCTAGACACATTAAAACAAAAACTCTCCGTTTATTCAGGTCGCTTAAGGAGATACAAAGTTAGTAGCAACCGTAAATCCGAACAGTATACTTTTTGAGATTCAGAGAAGGAAGAAAGATATAGGAAACTAAATTCCACTGTAGAAAATGTAAATAAATCCTACCCAAGCCAAGAAGAAATTCATGAGTTTTGGGGAAATCAACTTTCGACGCTAGGTACTCATAAAAACAATGTTGGATGGATTGAAGACACGTCGAACAACTGTCAACACTACAGGAATATTCCTTATGAACCTTTCACCACTGAAGAAGTCTTGAACATTATCAAAAAGCTTCATAACTGGAAATCTCCTGGACCAGACGGAATTCAAAACTACTGGCTAAAGAAGTTTTGGAGTGTTCATGATGTTTTAACAGTATTTATTAATAATATTATTTCGAATTCACGGGAAATACCATCATTCCTTACTCAGGAACCACTTATCTAATACCGAAGGATCAAAATAACACCCAAGATTCAGCCAAGTACCGCCCAATTACTTGTCTTCCAACTTTTTACAAATTGGTCACATCCTGTGTGGTCCGCCATATCTACCAACACTGTGTTATGAACAATATCATAGAGCCTTAACAGAAAGGATACGCTAAGGGCTCCATGGGCTGCAAAGAAGAACTTATTATTGACTCAGTCATTTCTAACCAGGCATACACCAAAAAAAGAAACCTTTTTACTGCTTTCATTAACTACAAGAAGGCTTTTGATTCAGTGCCGTATGAATGGCTTATAGATATATTGAAAATATATAAAGTCGATGATAATCTCGTGACCTTTTTGAAACATATAATGGCAGAGTGGAAGACTAAAATTCACCTTCCAATACCTGGTGAAACCTATATCGAAACTGAAGATATCCCTATTAACCGGGACCTTTTTCAGGGGGACTCGTTGAGTCCACTTTGGTTCTGCCTAGCGATGAACCCACTATATCAGCTGCTGAACTCCACTGACTCAGGATTTAGCATCAAATTTGAAATTAATGGCTTCCACTCGAAACCACTTATATCATATGCTAAAAACTGTAGAAACTTTCTCAAACGATATCAGTGTGCATTTTGGACTAGACAAGTGCCGTATACTAAAAATAGTCAGAGGAAAGGTTCAGCCCGGAGGTTTCGATATGCAAGATGGCCAAAACATCGAGACAGTGGGTGAAAATGATATGTATATATATATATAATATATATATATATATATATATATATATATATATATATATATATATATATATATATATATATAAATATCTCGGAGTAAATCAAGCATGGAAAATTGACCATAAACAAAACCTAACTAACTTCGGAGTTCGTACGAAGAATAAGACAACTAAATCGGTCATATCTTAACAGTAAACATTTGTTTAAGGCATTAAATACGTACGCCTGTTCCGCGCTGAGCTACTCATTTGATATTATAAAGTGGTCAAAAACAGATATAGAGGGTCTTCAGCCGAAAGTAAGAACTTTTCTCACAAAGGCCTAAAAACATCATCCACGCAGTGCAGTAGAGAGAACAACATTACCGCGGTATCAAGGGGAAAGGGGACTTATGGACATAGGTGAGCAACTGGATAAACAGGTTACTAATTTAAGAACTTATTTTCAGGTACAGGCTGAGACATCTACTTTACATCGAGCAATTTGTGCAGTAGATGATACAGCGCCGCTTAAACTGAGGGAACAAGAAATGCTCATAAACCATCTGACTAAGCAAGTAAAAATAAGCACCTAGATGGGTAAACCTCTGCATGGGCGACATCTCAATGAGATCAGACAAAAATATGTCGACAATATAATGTCGAATTATTGGTTGATATCAGGAAAGATGTTTCCCGAGACTGAGGGTTTTCCTACTCGCCATTCAGGATCAGGTTAATCCAACTAAAAATTACCTGAAATATATTGTTATAAGATCCTCAAGTGAAAAATGACAAATGCCGATATGGATGCCAAGCCCAAGAAACTATCCAACATCTTATCGGTGGCTGCCAGGCATTTGCCGGTACTGATTATGAAGAACGATATGACTCAGTAGGAAAGAGTATTCACCAAGAACTAGCTCACAAACTAGGACTTCTCCAAACCGACCATCTTTCTTATTATCAATACAATGACAACTACAAGCTATATTGGGACCGCACTGTGCTTACAGACTAACCAGTGACACATAATAGACCCGATCTCATACTAGTTAATAAAATACTAGGCAAACAACACTTATTGGTGTGGCGATACCCAACACCAACAATTTACGTGTTAAATACAACGAAAAGATCTCCAAGCACAGAGATCTAGAAATACAAATCAGGCGACAATGGAGAATGGAAAGTGCCCAGACAGTACCTCTATCTACTACTGGTGTTATTTCCAAAAACCTCCTAGAGAACATAAAACAGCTGGGTCTAAATGAACATCTCTATAAGTCCATGCAGAAAGCTGTACTCTTCGCGACGTCCAGACGTGTACGAAAATTATTGGGAGATAAATAGGTAAAGAAATAATAAATAAGACTTACTCACAATCAATTTAATTTAACTATCTGACGACCGGTTAAATTAAATTGATTGTGAGTAAGTCTTATTTATTATTTCTTTACCTATTTCAAATGGACTCACACAAGCAACACATTCATGTTTTGGGAGATACTCCAACATACCAAGTCACCTAGGGCTCGATAACACGGAAAGAGTCCCACCGGAGCTCAATCCTTCTGATGCCTTAGGTATCTGGGATGAGTGAATTTTCTCCTTAGAGGGAGTGTGAGCCGTATGGCTAAATCTGGAGTCTCACTTACTCAAACAAATACATTTGTTATCTCCTTGGCATACATTAATGGATTTTCTGAACAAATATCAAAAATTTTGGCAAAGTATGTTATTTAATGTTGGACATAAATCATCAAAAACATCTGGAAAATATGCATTAAACAGAACAATGCATTAAATTCAACCGCTCAAGGAAAACATTCTCTAGAAAATAACAATTCTTTTGAAAATTGTGAAAATGTTTAGATTTTGGAAAAAGAACAAAATTACAACAAAAGATGCATATTGGAGATGATTTAATTAAAAAACAGATCCAAGTTCTATCAATAATAAGACTAAGATCAAAGATCTTTCCAATATGTATCATAATTTAATAAAGAGATATTTTTAAATAGACTATGGTAGATATTTAAGATACGATCCTGAACCACTCATATTTTAAGATATCTGCCAGATGTCATCTGTCAATGTCAGATACCAATTTTTTAATCAGTATTAAACTTTTAAAAAGTATAAATATATATACATTTTTATGACCTAGAAATTGCGATTCTATATATCCCAAACAACTACGAGCAAAAAAATTAACGCGAAAACCATGCAACAAAAACGGCAAAAACAAATCGATAACGCATTGCTAATTCATTTTGTGGCCAAATAGTTTATTTTGTTATTATAGATACCTTCCCTTATCTAATATTCGATTAACTATGGGACATGGTGTATTCATATAACATACATTGTGGTTTTGAATAATACGATTACTTTAATTCAAAATTTGATGTGGCTAAACATATTCTCGCTAATAATCTTTTTAAAAATAGTAATTACAATTACCATAGACTACTTGGCACCTTACTTGCAATAAAATGAATACTATAAAAACCGCTATCTACGATAATACTTGTTAATAGAACTAATAATAGCCTATGAATAAAACATTAACGTCCAAGAAATGATCAAGTGTGGAGAGTTTACTCTAATAATTTACATATTATTAAGTAGCACACGCGACAATGTTTTTTCTTCAATTAATATTATCATGAGAACATCTGAAGTTTCCTTTATTATAGATGCGAGAGTTTAAAGTTCTCGTACCGGTATTTATTTTAAGTAGTTCAAGTAAATAATTTTCCTATTTAATAGAGGAAGGTCTCAGAAGAAGTAGATCTTAATTTTTTGCAATATACGAAATGATTATATTTTATTTAATCACCAATCTTCTTCATAGATATACTGACAATTATGTAAGATACTTTGAGTCAATCTGATTAATGCTGGTTGTTAGGTGCAACTCTTACTTCAAATTTTGAAACCATAATCACATGTCCTGTCTATTACAGTATTTACCTTAAGCTTACTTTTCAATATTAAATAAACATATTCGTTGTTCATTGCTTCTAAATCGATGTATATCAAAAGAAAATATTGGTTTCGTTTTCAGACACGTTTTCAAGGTCGCGTAACTCTTAACCCATATAAAAGTATGGAAAAAAAGGAAGAATTTTTCCACCTGTCGTCATTTAGTTCTCCATTTTCATAAAAGAGGTAATTTAGTTTAAAAATAGATTTTTAGCTATTTATCTGCCGCTTGTTTAAAATTTGGTTTTCAGTGTTTAGCTGTACATACACTCCTCAACAAAGGAAATGAATATTACTAATTCGATAACAATGAATGTTGTCGAATAAACATTTAATTCTTTTTCTTTATTACTGGATTTTCATAGACCAGATTTAGCGGCGATATGTGTAGAGTAGTGACCATTCATCGGAGGCCTGTGTCGATCAGGTTTTTCTGTGCCATTATATATTAATATATAAGTGTATTAGCCCTTTTTGGCAATTTTAGACTCCCCCAATTCTTGCAAGCCCCAGTTGACCGTGTTAGATCTCCCGCCATCTCCCGTAGGCACTATTTGACCATGTTGATGAAGACAACTCAGAAATTACAGATAACAGACAGGAAAGAAGAAGGTAAACAGTAGAAAAAAAAGAATTAGTAAAGATGACTAAGAAGAGCCTGATGACAGACACGACACATAAAAAGAATTTGACTAACGCAACACCTTGAAATTAAGAATACGCGACTAAAATCCTATCACGTGACACCTTGCAACATTACACTGGTTAGATAATGTGAATGTAATTTGAGAAGATAATGTGAAGGGACTTTGGCACAGTCCCTTTTTGCCAGCATGTTTACTTTTTCTATATCATATTTTATTCGTTACCATTATCACGCGATACCTAACACGTTACGATCGAACCAATAGGCGTGAAGATTCGTATTTAATTCGTTTCTGGCATGATGTTATATTGGCTTTTTCTATATCATTCAATTCTATTCGTTAATTCCTATAATGTGTCACCTCTCTATAATACCTAAGGCCTTTATGGTCCATCGACATGTTTAATTTTTCTACATTATTGTAGAGTCATCATACACCCTTGTACGATAAGCCATTTTGATGCTACATGCCTGAGGATTCTTTGGATATCCACCCTCTAACTTCTAAACCTTCAATACGTATAATTCACAAGGATAATTAAATTCCTGTAGTTCACAAAAGTTTTATTTAAAAATCCTTTATAAAAGGTATATAATTAAAAAGCACCTTTTGGCCCCTAATATTCTTTTACCGATGAGTCAAGATTTGCACTATTTGCACTTTGTAGACCCGACAGACGTATTATTAAAGTTAACAGATGCGGCAGTGAGCGATTTGCTCAGTATAACATGATTCAGGGAGGCATGTGCTTTGCAGGTCACAGTTTGCGGTATATAAGAGAGGTTCTTAAAGAAAATTTCGTGCCGTTTGTTCTAATTATTAGAGATAATTTTATTCTTATACAAGATAACGCTCGTCCGCACGTTGCTAGAATAACAGCGCAGTATCTTCAAGAGGTTGGTAATAAAGTTCTCGATTGACCAACAGTTAGCCCAGACCTAAACCCAATTGCTTCAGATAACTTTGATGAATTGGAAAATGCTTTAACGGAATAATGGATAAATTTGGATTCCTAGTACATACGGTGTCTGATAAGAAGCCTTCCACAGATATGAGGAACGTCATTAGAGGTAGTACCAGATACTAAAATGTTTAAATTGTCATTGAAATTTCTTATTTCATAGATTTGTATATTTCATTTTTGATAAATAATTCTTTTCTTCATTTTTTGTCTCCTAGACTTTCATTTTAAATTTTACTGGAATAAACCACTGTTAAATATTCAAACGTTTCATTCGCTGGCATTTCCCAAAAAAATTAGTAGATACTAATCAACACTTCTAGACTTAATACATTTATGCGATACTTTTTACGACGAGTGTATATGGGTATAAACCCTTTAAATTATATTAATTTTGTTATTTATTACATCTTGGCTAATAAATTCGTATGATGTTAAAGTTTTAAACAGATATACTGCATGGCGACGCAAGACTCCCAATTGGGGTTGCTACGTCTGTGGGTCAGCAACCACTAATTGGCAGTCTTGCGTTGCCATGCAGTATATCTGTTTAAAACTTCATAATGCAATTTATTAGGGAAGGTATAAATAACAAATTTATTATAAATCCAGAAACTAATTGTCGAAACCAAATTCAGATTTCTGCTTTAATCTGTGCCTTTTAAGAATTGCAAGGCAAAACAGACGTTGATAAAGATGTAATCAGAGACATAGGAAATCCGTAATTGTATTCCACAACATATCTCCTCAACTAAGCAAAGATCATTAGCGAATTGGTTTCTAGTACTCATAACGTGTATACCGAGATGAAAGGAAATACAGTTAAGATTTGATTTCACATACAGTGCGTCTGTATATGTGCTGTCTGTAAATTTATTATAATTGAGAGGGGGGTTTTACCCGTATATTTAGTGGCTTGGCTCATGTACACTTGTTAAATGCACTGATAATGGACTGTTAGTCCGAAAACGTTCTGTGATAAAGCCCGAAAGTGTCTTTTTAATTATAAACCTTTTATAAAGGATTTAAACAAAAACTTTCCTTCAATAATTACTTTTTGAGCTATCCTTTTCCCAACGACCTTTCATGCATTACGATCCCATGAGCCGTTCAACCACCACCATAAAACGAGCAAAAAAATCAGCAAAATGAACCTTGGCGATTTTTTATGGGATTTAACATGGGAAAATACGCCTAATCGGTGCAGTATACCTACTTGGAAACAACATGCGTGACGTTACTAAGAAAGAGTGAATACATTCGAAGACAGTGCAAAATTGTTTCAGTTAACACACAGGTATCGCCAATAGGTCGAAGAAGCATAGGTGACCTAAAAAATGCTGGAATGACTGTTTAGAAGATACTGAAGATTAAACGGGGTTTTGCTTATTAAAAAGAAAGAAGGAGAAGGATCAGACGATATTATGTAGAACATTAATATACAAATTTTAACGTGTAGAACATGATCAAGAATATTTTGTTGTAGGATAAGCTATCATAACGGATGAAAGTAATCACACCAGACAAAAATAGAAGAATAAGAATAGGAAGATTGCGCTAAGAAGATTTTTTAACGCCATTGAAAGTAAAAAAATACCTTTGAAGTATTTTATGCATCTGTCGTACCTGTTCTAATGTATAGGGCTCAGGAAAAGACAAACGATAAAGATATAAATGAAGACATAGGAAGAAACCCATATTTTTTAAAATGAATCGATATATGGGCTATATAGATGATGTTCTCTCGTAGAAAGACAAGACGATTGTATTTTTCCTAACTAATCTTATATTAACCGACTTTTTTGTGTATATTCTATTAATCATTGGAAAGTTTATTATAATTTTTTACATATTTTTTATTTAAACTTTAAACTCGACATAGTAACCAGTACAGTCATCGTCATTGCGGTAATTTTATCGTTACAATTAACACCGCACACTTCTCTAACCTGATTTATTTCAGTTGACAAGTCGTTTACAGTTTCCATCTTTTTAAAAAAACAATTGGATGCTTCGGATGCTGACCGTTGGGTATCTCGGCCATTAACGGACTAACTCGTCACGCAAAACCAACAAATGCATTCATTAAATCACTGTTACGTTTTCATTGTCTACTTTTCTACTATTCCACTTTTCTCGTTAAAATCAATCTTGTTTGACCACTAAGTAGAGGAAAAAATCGATATTGAGACAAGATTGTTGGATCTAAAAAAAATTCATTGGATATCTAGGTTAATATGAAAATTGACAGCGTATCTGTTGAATAATGTTATTATATACAGTATTACTCCTGAAACAATGGTGATGTGGAATTATTTTTCAGTTTAAATGTAGTAATTGTAATAAAAAGTTAAGAAAAACCATGTTACTTAACGATATTTGAATAATGTCGTTTATTTACAATGGTTAATATTGGTTTAGTTAAACCATTGAAATAAATTCCATCAGACCAATTTGAATATTAAATAATTCTTAAAATGTACGGGTTCATCATCAAATACAAGAAAAGCTCTGTATTTATGCATTTCAGCCATAAATTAAACATATGTCATTTATAGTAAAATAAATAGCAGTTTGGTTACCAGAACTTTTAGTAGACTTTATCAAGTGATAAATTTATATAAGTACTTTAATAATTAACTCTATCCATTCTGGCCTGATAAATGTATTTGAAGATCTTCAAAAAGGCATTAGACAAGGCATATGTCCTTATTTCGTTTTCTATCTCCAGAAGCAATTTTTACGCGCTATTGGAATGTCAATCAAATGAATGAATATTTTGGGGTTATATTATTTTATGCTTTGCTTAAAAAAAATAATTTAGAAACACAACTTAAAATAATAAAAAGACAGCAGTTACAAACTGATAGGGACCTTAACCCACAACGCATAAGAGCACTTAATAAAAATGTGTACAGCCTATATAGCAAAACAGGAACATGAAGGTAATAAGACGAAAAATGGCGACAAGTAGAAAAGAAATTTTGCAGCTTATGGATAAAAACGATAATTTGACAACAGACAGACAGAAAATACTAGGAATAGTAGAAGAGTTCGACAATACATTATACACACAGCAAATCAGCAATAACGTAAATCAAAATAGACAAAACCAAACATTTGAGGGTATTCCAAAAATTACTCCAGATGAGATACACTCAAAAAAATGAAAAACGACAGGGTTTGGAACTGTATCAGCCAAGAAAACAGGCTGGTTATCGCTTCAACTACGGTACAAATGACCACCTACAGTGTATACAAGTAACAACATTAACCCACAATACTTGCATAATTTCTCGTTCAAGCCGACTATGATAAATGGACAGCCAATGGATGAATCGGATGGACAACCAAGAGCGTTAGTAGAAAGCACATCCAGATTATCAGGAAACGCTTCGCCTTGCTTGCTATGTTAAAATTTCTTTGACAGTTGTTGCGGTATTACCATCTTCTAGAAAAATACAACAAGATCAAGATTCATGTTTTTTTCGTTAACTTTTACGGTATTTTAATGGTTATTCTGCTATTCTGGCTGATATGATTCCAAAAAATATGTCTTGAGTTATAATTGTTGTAACTACACGATTTACGACTTTGTTTTTTATATATATATATATATATATATATATATATATATATATATATATTATATAATATATATATATATAAACTATCTGATCAGCTACAAAACGAAATTTTTTATTATATTCAAAAACCTGAATTTTAATATAGCTGCTGGGAAATGGTACTTAAGAAATAATATAATCCTAGGCTATAATATTAGAAAAATGGAGTGGAATTATATAGTATGTATACATCATTTTTCAACAAACAAAAATTGATGTCAAATATTCGGTTTGGGATTCCATCCACATTTTGTACACCACAAACATGCTACTCAGACAAAATAAATTTTGTCACGAAACGATAATGGAAAAAATGTAAGACTTGTAAACAATAGCTAAATTAACGCGATAAATTAATATTCAGTGTCTGTCTGGTATTACACAGCCCCGCCGAAGCGAAATTCAAAACTCGTGACTAAAAAGTGAACGAACCGTTTAGGGACCGTCATCGAACACGAACAAAATAGCATAAATTATTTGATCCTATTAAATAGACTTTTTTACAATGAAAATTCAAATAATTATATTTTTTAGCCCCTCATGGTGGATTATTTGAACGTTTCATTAGTATTAGTCTTTACACTAACGAAAAATGCATAGGGTTCAGTACACATGTACATATATAATAGCATTTTTCATATAAAAATGCTTGCACATCATTCAAGAAATACGACGTCAGAATCCCACAGAGTTGCTAAAACATCAGAATAGTGAGTAAGTGAGGAATATTTAAAATGTCAACTATTTGTCAAACTATTATATTAACAATAAATACACTTAGTTTTAAGACTATTGCAACACACTAAAATACAGAAAAAAAAAACATTTTAATACAAAATTATATATTCTAAATTTTAAACTTATCTTTTAGGGTTTTAATAGTAAAAACGTCCCGCCATTATTCCTTGTTCACAATAATCTATCTTATATGAAAGCTTATCAGCTTTCTACAGAAAATTTATTTGTCTTGGCATACCACAATTACAATACACAACTATAATTACTTTTTGAAGCTATTAATCTAAATTTAATATGTATTTGTAAATACAATTTATTAATATATATTATATTATGATCAAATTGTGTAAGAAATCAAAACATAAACAAAATTCTTACTCTAAAAAAGCGGCAACACTTTACACACTTTTGCCATACGCTGAACTGTCAATAAAATCCGTATCAGTTGCGTACAATTGTCTAATCTATTTAATTAAAATTATTATTTTGTGGAATATTAGACTTAAAGAGTTATTTCATAGAATTTATATTATTAATAATACCAAATGTTTTTGGTTATTTAATCAACATAATTCTAAAATTTCCAATATAATGATGATACATTTTTCTGATTATTACACCATGTTGACGCCTATGAAATATCGAGCAGTTCCGTATGGGTCACAATATAAATTGTGACGTGCACGCATTTTTATATGAAAAATGCTACATATAAATTCAATTTTGGTAATTTTGAAGAATTCCTTAGCCAATTTTACATTTTTTTCATGTTACGCATATTATTAAAAATTAATTTAAAAGGATTCAAATGGTAATTTAAGAGGATTGCATGTGCTAAGTAATGTTAGAAGCCTAATTTTATTAGAAGTCATTAATAATGATCAAAACTTACATTGAAAGTCGTCAGTATCAGTTTCTGTATGGTACATACAGTTAGATTATGATAGGTTAGGTTAGATTTAAATTTGAAATAAACAAAGGTAGTGTATGTTTTGAGAGGATGGGAAGTACTTCTTTTTATTCAATAATTATATTAACAAAATTCAGTATTTTTAGTTGTTTTTTCTCATATTTATATACTTAGATATAGATCTATATACTTACTTAGATATAGATAATAGAAAAATCACTTTTGAGAACTCACGTATAGTGAAATTATGATTTATAGTGATAGTTGGAAGCGATTTATGCAAAAAACTACGTTTATATACTTTCCATCTAGATATGCTCATTTTAAAAGAGATACCGCATGGTCTATTATATGTAGAGACAATTTAGATAATAATATATTGGAATAGATTCAGGAACTATTTCTGAGAAGAATTACTTTTAATGTAAGTTTTCATGATTATTAATTTAGTATGTATTTTAGTTATCTAGTAGATCGTCAGAATGAACACCGCTGAGCGACCCTACAGCTATTGTTCTATGTTAGGAATACATTCACTACGCTGCCGAAGAACTAGGTAATGAAAGCAATGAAGTAGAGAGAATGTCATGTTTAGCTGATAATTGGAATATCTGTCCGAGAAAAGAATTATGGTGGACAAGGGCATGATCGTCGACGCGACGGCTGTGGTTCCACAGGGATCTGTTTTGGACCCGACGCTATAAACCTGGCATATGGCGAGGTTATGAACTGTGAATACGAAGAGGGTACAACCCCCTTCGCATTCGTGTGCTGGTAGTGGTACAGGATAAGCCAGATCTACCTGGTTCGGAGGCGGTGTTGTGAAGAAATAGATGACAGCACGGACTGAAAATCGCGGCAGAGAAGACCAAAGCCATCATTCTCCCCAAAGTAGGGTGAACACTTGGGAAGTGATCTGAAAGGCGGCAAATAGTGCGTCTGCGCTAGGGAGGATAATGCCCAACTGGCCAACATTGGTCGACAAAATTTGAAAGGAGAAGGGCCTTATACGGTGTTGTGCAGTCGATCATCCTCTACAGCAGTCTGAAGTGGGGCGAACAAAACAAGTCTGCTGCGAGTGGCATGCGCCTACAGGACTGTGTCTGCAGGACTCTGCATGTATTTGCAGTGGAAAAAAGGGAAAGTCAATTACAAGACAGCAACAAGGATGGAAGAGCAACTCTCTAGATTCGGTGAAGCTGATACGGGTGAATGCCTATACTGCAGACACTCGGACACTTTGACACATACGTTGTTTATGTAATTTTTGGGAAAAAGAGGGTAAACTGGGAAAAAGGACAGGTCTTCTTGTTGATAGCCTTTGAATAAATCAAGGAAGTGCTTCGGAAGTGTTGCTTGGCCTTATAGCTGCCATTCTGGTTCCGCAGCTCTGGATAACGGAGGAGGATTTATATTGGCAGGTAAGCGCATGTCGTAGGCTCGACGACGAAAGGGCATTTTAAAATATATCGCTTACTATCGCAGGTACATATCAGAATTTCAGACCCCCACTCTATAATGTCGAAAAAAAAAACGGATCTTTGTTAAAACTATCTATTTCGTGTGTTCGCGATACTTGTGTTCTTGTGTATCTGCCTTAACCATCAGATTCTCACAGCATTTCTTCCATCTTTCTAATATATCTTGTTTGGCAGTGAGTAGGATTTCGTTCTCGTCTTTAATGGTATTATGATTTGGAGTAAACGAGCGTGATATTTGCCACAGCAAAATAGTCGGCCTAAATTGAACTACAAAGTAATATAACGCATACGATCAGATATAATAGGTTTGCTGTTAGTCATTTAAAAAAGCTTTTTGAGAAAATTATGCGAAAAATAATACGAAAATTAGTCGTAAATCAACTACAAATGCGGTGTCACTTGTCAATTACAAAATTTAAAATTCTCTCTGGTTAATCAATCACCATCCTTCGTAAAATTGATGTATTTGTTTGATATATTCTGTATTATAAGGGCCAAGCGGGTTAATTTTATAGTTTTAGGTTCTGTGAGTAGAAAAGATACTCAATATAAAAATAATTCGTAAATAATAACATGCTTTGCAAAGATCCAACATGCAGACTATAAACAATTTAGTATGTTGCATTTATTTTATAAAATAAACAACTATATTTGAACCACTTTTGTGTAAAAAAGATGAAATTAAAAGATATATTGATAATATATAAATATTTTAATGAGTGTATTATTGTTTCAGGTGAGGTTCCTTCACGTAACGTAGTAGATAGATAAGTAAGTGCTCTATATTGATTTACTATTATATAATTAGAAAAATAGTTTTCCATAATAATACGTCCGAGTAATAAAAAGCTCGTAAAATGTACATATAGAGATGATTGCAAAATTTTATGAGTGTATTACCAAATGAAGGTTGACAAGTTTTGCAAAGATCTTACTTCGATGATATGGAAAAGATAACTTTTTCGTGTGAAATCAATCTTCGTTTTATTTCTAATTTGATCGTAATGACATTTACCATTGATGATACAGAAATGTAAAAATACCCAAAAAGCACAAAATTCTTATCTAGTATCATTTGTTTTGTATTAACATCTGAATACGCCTGTAACAATATAACAACCCATCAGAAACGGTGGGCGCCAATGTGTAACAATATAACCCGAGCTAACTAACGTTGGCAGCTAACGTTAGTTAGTAGTTTATATATATATATATATATATATTATATATATATATATATATATATATAAACTATCTGATCAGCTACAAAACGAAATTTTTTATTATATTCAAAAACCTGAATTTTAATATAGCTGCTGGGAAATGGTACTTAAGAAATAATATAATCCTAGGCTATAATATTAGAAAAATGGAGTGGAATTATATAGTATGTATACATCATTTTTTCAACAAACAAAAATTGATGTCAAATATTCGGTTTGGGATTCCATCCACATTTTGTACACCACAAACATGCTACTCAGACAAAATAAATTTGTCACGAAACGATAATGGAAAAATGTAAGACTTGTAAACAATAGCTAAATTAACGCGATAAATTAATATTCAGTGTCTGTCTGGTATTACACAGCCCCGCCGAAGCGAAATTCAAAACTCGTGACTAAAAAGTGAACGAACCGTTTAGGGACCGTCATCGAACACGAACAAAATAGCATAAATTATTTGATCCTATTAAATAGACTTTTTTACAATGAAAATTCAAATAATTATATTTTTTAGCCCCTCATGGTGGATTATTTGAACGTTTCATTAGTATTAGTCTTTACACTAACGAAAAATGCATAGGGTTCAGTACACATGTACATATATAATAGCATTTTTCATATAAAAATGCTTGCACATCATTCAAGAAATACGACGTCAGAATCCCACAGAGTTGCTAAAACATCAGAATAGTGAGTAAGTGAGGAATATTTAAAATGTCAACTATTTGTCAAACTATTATATTAACAGTAAATACACTTAGTTTTAAGACTACTGTAACACACTAAAATACAGAAAAAAAAAACATTTTAATACCAAATTACATATTCTAAATTTTAAACTTATCTTTTAGGGTTTTAATAGTAAAAACGTCCCGCCATTATTCCTTGTTCACAATAATCTATCTTATATGAAAGCTTATCAGCTTTCTACAGAAAATTTATTTGTCTTGGCATACCACAATTACAATACACAACTATAATTACTTTTTGAAGCTATTAATCTAAATTTAATATGTATTTGTAAATACAATTTATTAATATATATTATATTATGATCAAATTGTGTAAGAAATCAAAACATAAACAAAATTCTTACTCTAAAAAAGCGGCAACACTTTACACACTTTTGCCATACGCTGAACTGTCAATAAAATCCGTATCAGTTGCGTACAATTGTCTAATCTATTTAATTAAAATTATTATTTTGTGGAATATTAGACTTAAAGAGTTATTTCATAGAATTTATATTATTAATAATACCAAATGTTTTTGGTTATTTAATCAACATAATTCTAAAATTTCCAATATAATGATGATACATTTTTCTGATTATTACACCATGTTGACGCCTATGAAATATCGAGCAGTTCCGTATGGGTCACAATATAAATTGTGACGTGCACAGCATTTTTATATGAAAAATGCTACATATAAATTCAATTTTGGTAATTTTGAAGAATTCCTTAGCCAATTTTACATTTTTTTCATGTTACGCATATTATTAAAAATTAATTTAAAAGGATTCAAATGGTAATTTAAGAGGATTGCATGTGCTAAGTAATGTTAGAAGCCTAATTTTATTAGAAGTCATTAATAATGATCAAAACTTACATTGAAAGTCGTCAGTATCAGTTTCTGTATGGTACATACAGTTAGATTATGATAGGTTAGGTTAGATTTAAATTTGAAATAAACAAAGGTAGTGTATGTTTTGAGAGGATGGGAAGTACTTCTTTTTATTCAATAATTATATTAACAAAATTCAGTATTTTTAGTTGTTTTTTCTCATATTTATATACTTAGATATAGATCTATATACTTACTTAGATATAGATAATAGAAAAATCACTTTTGAGAACTCACGTATAGTGAAATTATGATTTATAGTGATAGTTGGAAGCGATTTATGCAAAAAAACTACGTTTATATACTTTCCATCTAGATATGCTCATTTTAAAAGAGATACCGCATGGTCTATTATATGTAGAGACAATTTAGATAATAATATATTGGAATAGATTCAGGAACTATTTCTGAGAAGAATTACTCTTAATTTAAGTTTTCATGATTATTAATTTAGTATGTATTTTAGTTATCTAGTAGATCGTCAGAATGAACACCGCTGAGCGACCCTACAGCTATTGTTCTATGTTAGGAATACATTCACTACGCTGCCGAAGAACTAGGTAATGAAAGCAATGAAGTAGAGAGAATGTCATGTTTAGCTGATAATTGGAATATCTGTCCGAGAAAAGAATTATGGTGGACAAGGGCATGATCGTCGACGCGACGGCTGTGGTTCCACAGGGATCTGTTTTGGACCCGACGCTATAAACCTGGCATATGGCGAGGTTATGAACTGTGAATACGAAGAGGGTACAACCCCCTTCGCATTCGTGTGCTGGTAGTGGTACAGGATAAGCCAGATCTACCTGGTTCGGAGGCGGCGTTGTGAAGAAATAGATGACAGCACGGACTGAAAATCGCGGCAGAGAAGACCAAAGCCATCATTCTCCCCAAAGTAGGGTGAACACTTGGGAAGTGATCTGAAAGGCGGCAAATAGTGCGTCTGCGCTAGGGAGGATAATGCCCAACTGGCCCAACATTGGTCGACAAAATTTGAAAGGAGAAGGGCCTTATACGGTGTTGTGCAGTCGATCATCCTCTACAGCAGTCTGAAGTGGGGCGAACAAAACAAGTCTGCTGCGAGTGGCATGCGCCTACAGGACTGTGTCTGCAGGACTCTGCATGTATTTGCAGTGGAAAAAAGGGAAAGTCAATTACAAGACAGCAACAAGGATGGAAGAGCAACTCTCTAGATTCGGTGAAGCTGATACGGGTGAATGCCTATACTGCAGACACTCGGACACTTTGACACATACGTTGTTTATGTAATTTTTGGGAAAAAGAGGGGTAAACTGGGAAAAAGGACAGGTCTTCTTGTTGATAGCCTTTGAATAAATCAAGGAAGTGCTTCGGAAGTGTTGCTTGGCCTTATAGCTGCCATTCTGGTTCCGCAGCTCTGGATAACGGAGGAGGATTTATATTGGCAGGTAAGCGCATGTCGTAGGCTCGACGACGAAAGGGCATTTTAAAATATATCGCTTACTATCGCAGGTACATATCAGAATTTCAGACCCCCACTCTATAATGTCGAAAAAAAAAAACGGATCTTTGTTAAAACTATCTATTTCGTGTGTTCGCGATACTTGTGTTCTTGTGTATCTGCCTTAACCATCAGATTCTCACAGCATTTCTTCCATCTTTCTAATATATCTTGTTTGGCAGTGAGTAGGATTTCGTTCTCGTCTTTAATGGTATTATGATTTGGAGTAAACGAGCGTGATATTTGCCACAGCAAAATAGTCGGCCTAAATTGAACTACAAAGTAATATAACGCATTACGATCAGATATAATAGGTTTGCTGTTAGTCATTTAAAAAAGCTTTTGAGAAAATTATGCGAAAAATAATACGAAAATTAGTCGTAAATCAACTACAAATGCGGTATCACTTGTCAATTACAAAATTTAAAATTCTCTCTGGTTAATCAATCACCATCCTTCGTAAAATTGATGTATTTGTTTGATATATTCTGTATTATAAGGGCCAAGCGGGTTAATTTTATAGTTTTAGGTTCTGTGAGTAGAAAAGATACTCAATATAAAAATAATTCGTAAATAATAACATGCTTTGCAAAGATCCAACATGCAGACTATAAACAATTTAGTATGTTGCATTTATTTTATAAAATAAACAACTATATTTGAACCACTTTTGTGTAAAAAAGATGAAATTAAAAGATATATTGATAATATATAAATATTTTAATGAGTGTATTATTGTTTCAGGTGAGGTTTCTTCACGTAACGTAGTAGATAGATAAGTAAGTGCTCTATATTGATTTACTATTATATAATTAGAAAAATAGTTTTCCATAATAATACGTCCGAGTAATAAAAAGCTCGTAAAATGTACATATAGAGATGATTGCAAAATTTTATGAGTGTATTACCAAATGAAGGTTGACAAGTTTTGCAAAGATCTTACTTCGATGATATGGAAAAGATAACTTTTTCGTGTGAAATCAATCTTCGTTTTATTTCTAATTTGATCGTAATGACATTTACCATTGATGATACAGAAATGTAAAAATACCCAAAAAGCACAAAATTTCTTATCTAGTATCATTTGTTTTGTATTAACATCTGAATACGCCTGTAACAATATAACAACCCATCAGAAACGGTGGGCGCCAATGTGTAACAATATAACCCGAGCTAACTAACGTTGGCAGCTAATATGTTTTGGGCTTCGACTAGTTTTAGTCTCCTCAAGTGTAGATAGATCTAAAATGCAAATCTAAACAAAAAAATGGCAGGGACAAATAAAAGAAGTAATCATTAATCATATTATGCATTAAAATTGAAATGAAATGAAATGAAACAAATCCAAAGGCCAAAAAACTAAAATTAGAAACCTTGTGTTAGCAACAGCATAAATTTCAAACATTTCTATGCCATTAGATTTTACAAAGTTACAAGCAATTTTAATTTTACGAAAATACTTAGCAATGTGGTAGCAAAGTACTTAGCAATTCCTTGGGATGTGAAATAATGAACAAGGGGTCTGCAGTTTTGAAATAAAACGACGCATTGAGATAGCCAGATGCGCCTTCAATAAGATGAAAACAGTATTATGCAAAGGAAAACTGGGAATAACAATTAGAAGTAGAGTATTGAGATGCTACGTATTCTCTGTCCTTTTATATGGAATTGAATCCTGGACAATTACGGACGCAACTGAAAAATTCTTCCAAACTTGGAGTTATCGAATAATGTGGAAAATATCATAGACGCAACACGTAACAAACACGAAAACATTAAGATGAAAAAATAAAAGAATATACACTATAAAGGAAAGAAAAATGAGCTACTTTGGTCAGATACTAAGAAAGAAAAATATGAGTTGATGCGATTGGTTATACAAGGGAAAGTTGAAGGAAAAAAAGGACGACCAGGGAGAAGACGCACGTCCTGATTGAAAAATTTAAAGCAGTGGAATGGAAAACCAACCATAGAACTCTTCAGAACTGCTGCAGACAGAATAAAATGAGCCGTGGTGATCACCAATGTCCTTAAAGGATGAATCACCTGAAGAAGAAGACATTATTATAATATAAAGATATAAAAAAATTATCAACTACAGATATGAAAGAATATCAATATTTACTCACCCCAAAAAAGATTTAAAAATATAAATGAGTTTATGAACAGAAATTCCACTTTAAAGACATGAAAGAGATATATAAAAAATGTTCCCATTTCTATTATTTTTAAGTGGAACTGACATTTTGTATGGACTTGGAGGAGAGCATAGACATTTTATATATGTCATTGGAATAAGTTAGTTACAGGGTTTGAACACGGGGATGTACAAAAAGTAAATGGGAAAGAACTGAAATAAATGAAAATTGAAGAATAATGATTAGACAATATTGACATATGTAGTTGATACAGTATTGTGCGAATTAATGGAATCATTGTGACATTTTTCTATATTCACAGTTGGCAACACTGTCCACACATTTACAACGGATCAAGCATTGAAAATATAACCTTACTTTTCTCTGCTTTTTATTTGAGGCTGTTTTCGGTACTTTTCTCTGCTTTTTATTTGAGTCTGTTTTAGGACATTTCCTACTAAGTTTGTGTTGTTTTGTACTATTTTGTGTTGTTTTCGGTACTTTTCTCTGCTTTTTATTTGAGGCTGTTTTAGGACATTTCCCACTAAGTTTGTGTTGTTTTGTACTATTTTCTGTTGTTTTCGGTAATTAGTGAGTTTGTTTCGTTTAATTCCATCATGGATATTACACCTGGGAAGCGTGAAAAGCGTAATCGGGAAACGGGATCAACGAAGGAAGAAAGAGAAAAACAACACCAGCAGATAAAAGATTTTTACTTCGAAAGAGCAAATTGAACCAAAAAAACAAGTCAAGAGCTTCAACAAGATCTAGCAGCATCATGTGTAGTGATTCATGACTTAACTGTTCGGGAAAGACTTTTGAAGAATGATGGAAGAGCAAAAATACTCTAATTGGGCTGTAGACGACTGGAGAAAAGTCCTATTTACAGATGAAATTCACTTTCTGGTTCAGGGACAGCCGTCGAAATTCGTCAGAAAGTCTGACAATGAAAACCTTACACCATCTCATATTAATCAAACCATAAAACATCCAGTCAACAATATTTTGGGGATGTTTATCATACACGAAGGTTGGATTTTTGGTATCGATCAAAGGCATGATGAACAGCCAAAAATAAAAATCCATGTTGGAACAGTGTTTGGGCACTGAACTCCAAAAATAATAGCCTCAAGAAGATTAATGTTTTAGATTGGCCCGGTAATTCACCAGACCTCAACTCCATTGAAAATTTCTGGGCCATTTGCAAAGCTAGACTGCGCAAAATCGACTGTACTACAAAAATTGATAGAAGCGGTCATTCAGGTTTGGTTTGGAGATGAAAGGATATCTGGGAACTGTCAGGAGCTAGTAGAATCTATGCCAAACCGGGGAAAAGCAGTAATTGCAACCAAAGGAGGACATATTTCCTACTTAATGATGTAAGTTTACCTTTATAGTTTTGTCAAAATAAAATTTTTAAGTAAACTGTTTTTTTCATTAAAACAGACTATGATTCCCATGATAGAACTATTGTTAAAAGAAAAATATTAAAACAAAACAGAAACTTATCAATTGAATAAAATCAACAGAAATTAGAAAAATATATATTTAAAGAAAAATAACAAAAATGTGACGTTAATAACGTTACAAGCGAATATATTCCATGCCATCGGTCAAATTCAGCCTGATTTTTTGCGAGAGAGTAGTTGACAATTAGAAATTTTGGATGCGCGCGAACATTTAAACGACGATGTTTCATACATAATGGCATCGACAGCCCTTTCAAACAAACAAATGTCGATGGTATCTTACACACACACATATTGTTGATTTTAAATTTTAAGATAGGAAGCGCTTAATTCAAGACCGTATATACTTACAATTAGATCGACTCTTTCGTTGATGAACGTTTCCAGAATATCTATAATCAATTTTTTTTCTTGATTTATATGACATTTTAACCGAATATTACAGTACCTCGCAAATTAAAGACAGTGCTAGTACTATTTTACTACTCATTTGAATAAAAACAAGAAATTCCATATGATACATAGGTTTTAACGTCACAACACAGCGATTGAATTAAGTTAACATGGTAAAAAGCGTCGCTTTTTAAAAGAGCTCACGTATCAATACATCCTCGAATAACCATTTGTTTTATTTCAACGCTCTTTCACTGACGTGGTTAAAGTGCTCATACCAACGAGGCCTAGAGTAATAAACTTCAAAATATATATATAATATATAGAATATATAAACTTGGTACAACATGCAAAAAAATGATCACAAAGAGAATAAACGCTCAGGCGAATGTTTTGATAATGTAAAATAATAATTGACAATCTGTATACACTATATTCATATGTACCTAAGTAGAATATCAATCTAATAACCTATCCTAGTTTATTACTTGTAAATACTAAAATGTTCGTTATATTTTGGCGGGATTGCATGTCAAATTCTTAAAATTTCGATGGATTGACGATGATAAGTCTAACAAAGGATGCATACATACGATTGATTAAATAGCAATAAAGCGCCCATTCAATTATGCGAATAGTCGATCCCTACTTGTGAATTGAATAAATAAAAACTTTTAAATTGTAATAATCAACGGTTTTTATTTGTACTTGCAGACGTTGATGCACAGTCAGACTGACAAATAAAATGCTCCAAGATTAATTTAAATTGGGTATAAATGTGATGTTATTTTATGTGACCTAAAAAAGAAGTAATTCAAAGCTGTTGCCGTTTGATGAAAGTCGTTTGTTTTAAGAAAATATATAAGCCAGAATATTCTAGGCACGTAATCAGAAATAACAGAAATGAAATATGTCTAAATTATTTTACCACTATTCCCAGTGTTTCCATTTCTTTCAAAATAATACAGGGCGTTCACGTTGGCGTATTTGAAAAAAGAATATTTGGGAGGGAGAAACACTCTGTATTCCATATTTAATTTATAACAAAATGATTCTATAGAGTGGAAAGATTTCTTCGAGTTCGCACTTTTTTTCTTGTGGGTCATCTTTATCAAACAATTCCCGTAGACGGGAGGAAATATGCCAATAATTACAAGAACTAGCCCTTCGGGCGGGTTGACCCGATCCAAGAATCCTTGGATTCCAACTTGGACTACGTGGACTTGTACAAGTGTACTTGTACCAAGTTGGTAACCACGGTTAAATGACTTGGATGTCAAATAACCATTGTAAAGATGGCGGAAGTAATTGTGGAAGGTGTTCTAGTGGTTGTTAATATGTTGATACATGAGCTTAAAATCTAGAAAAAAGGAATAAAAAAGAAAAAATCGAGCATGCTTATTTTTATTTTCCTTTAATCGTACGTTCCATAATGCTTTCTTAGCTTCGTATAACTCCATGACTCTAACACTCTCCCTTTCAGACCATATTCTTTTTGTGTTTATTTCACGTTTTCGATTTTTCGACACGGACGCTAATACCACACTACTTGGATCCAAGGAAGTTGGCCAGCGTCCTACTTAACTTGGATATAACAAGTAGTGTACTTGAATGAACAAGTGACACGATCAAAGCAGCTTCCAAGTGTCGCGCACGGAACGTCCAAGCAGAAAAATAAAATTTGAAATAAAGAAAGTAAGGTAAAGTCACCCAATACCGACCCATACAAAAATAGCACCTATTACCGATCCAAATGATTATTACGAAATATTAAGTTTTGTGGATGAAAGGAACGTTGTATTGTCACAATTTCAGTCTACTCTCCAAAATCACGTGAAGAATTTATTAGTGTCTAGCACAAAAGTACCCGAATTGATGGCATTTGAATTAGTTTATGGTCAGATTACGTAGAGTGTAGGTTACGTGCGCTTGTGATTCATTAAAAGGGTAGGTACACAAATAAAGAAATTAAGCATAAAATCCAAGTAGATATTTTTATATATTTATTATAAAGTTTGAAGACATTTCCAGACATGTTGTCTATAATATAATGTAGTAATTTTTCCAAGATTTGCAGTATTTAATGAAAAAATCGTAAAAATATAATGAGTCGGTAGTTTTTTTCAATTTCCGACCCATGATTTATATTCTGAGTAACCTAATATTTCTAAAACTTTCTTTGTCTGGAGAGACAAACATGTTAATATTTTGTTAAGTCCAATACCCCTGAATAATGTAGTTAATATAGATATAACTTTTGATATATTTAATTACGGTAATTGGTAAAATCTTGAATTAACAAGAAGAAGGCGTTTCAGTAATTTGTCTCAAGTTTTACACAGTCGGTATTAGGATAAGTGCGACCATATTGAAATCAATTTACCGACCTATTGGGTCGATAATAGCAAATACCATAGCCTAATACCGATGCAATAAAAAAGGTGTTATGGCACCAAAAATACGTGTACAATATTCAAAAGAAAAATTGTCTAGCGCCTTGGAAGCTATAAAAAATGGGATATCAGTTTTACGAGGCATCTAAAAGATTCGGACTGCCAAAGACCACTTTACGGGATAAACGATCAGGAAGATTTAAATATCCCAAGTGTGGAGTGCAACCTGTGCTTGCTGCCAATGAAGAAAAGTGTGTTGTGGTTTGGATTTTTTATTTGGCGAAACAAGGGTTCCCTGTCACAAAATCTCAATTAATACACACAGTAGCTAATTTGATTAAAAACTTGGACCGACAAAATCCATTTAAAGATGGTATTCCCGGAAATCACTGGTTACAAAAATTCATTGAAAAACATCCTGAAGTTAGTACAAGAGTGTCCCAAATTCTTACCGCAAGTAGGAAGAATGTCAGTGAGCAAAGTATTAGAGAGTGGTGTTGGCGAAATAAATTCCCAACACTATATTTTAATATATTTTATGTTTTATGTAACACAATATGTTCTATGTCTTAAAATTCCAACGCTTGCGCGTTGTCAAAAAAGGTGTTCGTTATCGTTATAATAAAAATGTCGGTCTGACAAAATTGACTTCTGGTCATTCATATAAAATTGTAATTATTAAAATTAAGTTGTAAAAACATTAGTGGCTCTTCCTTGTAGGAATCCAGAAGTTTAGTGACATTGTGTTTATGGAAATAAAGGTTTTTTTTTGGGAAAAAGTTGCCTAAATTATTCCTAGACTCCAAACCAGCGAAGAAACTTCTTTAATGTGGTAAAATTCCAACATTAAATTTGGTCCTTCGAGCCGGATATAACAAAGCTAGGAATTAATTCAAAAGGTAAGCCAGAAAACCTGAAGAAAAAAGAAATTATCCAATAAAAAGCACATTGAATAAAATAATTATATCCAGCATTTTGACCTTGTCATTTATGTGAACGGCGGCGGCCATCTTAGATCCAAATCCATACTTGTCCATACCGAAGACACCCGAAGACGAGAAATCAAGTATCACGTCAAAGTCGTTTTGTGATGAAATCGATCAGATACAAGTGACAGAAAAGTGACAGTGACATTTATTTTTGGTGGTGTAAACAATCAATAACAATCTATAGTGCAAACTTTTCATTTAAAGTTTATATTAATTGTATATTGTTCTTTAAATTGTTTTAGTATAGTTTTGGTATAAAGAAATGGCGACGAAAAAAGATATTGACAAGACAAAGTTAAAAAAAACGCAGGCCATTGAGTCTATCAAAAGAATTTCAAGGTTTGTTTCAGCACATGTTGATGATGAAATGTCAGAATCAAAAATAAGTCAATTAAAAACGAGAAAAGAACTAATAATAGAGAATTTTAATAAGGTTCAAGACCTTCATTGTGATATTATATGTCTTGATAAGGAATATGATGAATCCCTGGAAGATATTGAAGAAGAGTATTTCAATACACTAACTAAAATTAACAATCAGCTTTCAAAAACTGAAACAGTAGTACAGAGCGTAAGTAATCCCCAAAATATTGTACACAATTCCTTTTCAGCTTCAAAAATTCCACCAATTGATATTCCTACATTTGATGGTAAGAATTTAACAAGTTATAGACCTTTTATAGATTTATTTATAGCTGTTTTTGATAAAAATAAGTCACTTCAAAATGTTGAAAGACTTTTTCATTTAAAGAATCATTTGGAAGGGGAGGCAAGAAGCCTAATTAATGATCTACCTCTAACAAATGACTCTTATGATGATGCATTGAAAATTTTAGATAACCGTTATAACAATGAAACAATATTAATAAATTCTCATATTTATTCATTACTTGACATTCCCTCCATTCAAAAAGGAACTTCCACTGCCTTACGTGAATTCATTAGTAAAGTAAGACAGCAGTTAGGTGCACTAAAAAATTTAAAACAACCTGTAGAAAGTTGGGATATGATTCTTATATGTATTTTGTCCAAAAAACTAGATCAATATACTAATAGATCATTTCAAATTGATAGGGACAACTCAAAATTGCCAAATTTAAAAGATTTTCTATCTTATCTTGAAAATAGGGCCACAGCCTTAGAAACTGTAACTGTTCCAGATCAAAAATATGGCACTGCCAAAGAAAGGTATCAAAAAACACACTTGGTTACAAGTAAAGTAAAATTAGAAGCCAGGTGTAGCTTTTGTTCATCCTTAGGTCATAAAATTTATAATTGTTCAAATTTCAAATCTGTCACAGTAAGGGAAAGATTGTCTTTTATAGACAGGCATAAGGCTTGTAGAATTTGTTTAAATAATCATCCTGGTAGGTGTAAAATGAGTTTCAGGTGTTCAATTTGTCAAAAGGAACATAATTCTCTGCTGCATTTGGACAGACATTCTCCATCAGATAGTACTGAACAGGGTAGCAGCAGTAACACAGAGGATAGGGTGATTACATTTGGTTCAATAAATGAAAAAACTGATAATGTTCTGTTGCCAACAGTAAAAGTAAAAATTAAAACAAAAAGGGGTGATTATATCACTGCCAGAGGCCTCCTGGATACAGGATCTCAAATATCGTTAGTAACAAGTAGATTGGTAAGTGAATTAAACTTAAAAACATTTAATAATAATTTCAATATCTTAGGTATTTCTGAGAGTATTACTAACGTAAAGAAGTCTGTAAATTTAAAAATTGAATCATGTGTGTTTGATTATAGCACAAATATAAAATGTTCTGTGGTTGATAAAATTACCAGTCATATACCACAAGCAAATTTCAATGTTTCAAACTTAAATATTCCTAAAGATATTAAATTGTCTGATAATGACTTCAATAGATCTTGCAGGATTGATATATTGTTTGGGGCAGATATTTCCTTTCAAATTTTGCTGGCAGATAAAATAAAATTAGACCAGATTATATTACAAAATACTCTATTTGGATTTGTAGTTAGTGGTTCTTCTCCATCACTACAAATTTGTAATTTTTCTTCTTTTCATTTAAGTGTAAAAAATAATTTAGAAAATATTGTTTCTCAATTTTGGGAAACCGAGAAGGTTCCAGAAATTTTTCCGGAGTATTCTACTGAACAGGAAGCTTGTGAGATAAATTTTGAAAATTCTTTGCAAGTAATAAATAATAAATACCAAATTAAATTGCCATTAAAACAAAATTTACTAGATTTGGATTTAGGAGATTCATTTTCTGTAGCATTAAAACGCCTTGAGAACTTAGAAAAAAGATTAAACTCCAATTCTGAACTCTACTGTCAATACAAAAGTTTTATTGATGAATATTTAGCTCTAAAGCATGCCAAAATAGTAAGTCTCAGTATGTATGATTTAAATAGTGGTTCTGTATACTTCATGGCTCACCATCCAGTGATACGTGAAGACAAGAAAACCACAAAATTAAGAGTTGTCTTCGATGGTAGCATGAAATCAAAAAAGAAAAAATGTATAAATCATTATCTCTATAATGGTGCTGTAGTCCAAAAGGAGCTCTTTGATATTCTCGTCCTTTTTAGAAAACATAAGTATGTCCTTTTGACAGATATTAAACAAATGTACAGAATGATTTTGGTACATCCAGATCATTGCCAATTACAAAATATTTTGTGGCGAGAGAAAAATGGCAGTTTGCAATGTATACAACTTCAAACTGTAACATATGGTTTAAGAAGTTCTTCTTTTTTGGCTACCAGGTGTTTGGTAGAATTAGCCCGAACTGAAGGTAAAAACTATCCTTTGGCTGCACAGGCTCTTCTTAATAACACCTATATTGATGACATTTTGTGTGGTGGTGATACTATTGAAGAAACAATAAAATTAAAAAACGAGCTTATAGCGTTACTTAAATTAAGGTCCTTCGAGTTGCACAAATGGTGCTCAAACAATTTACATATTTTAAATGATATTCCTAAGAATAAACAAAATTTTGATGAAATTAATCTCAGCAAAAACGATTTGACAGTAAAGACATTGGGATTAACTTATGACACAAAAACAGATAATTTTAAATTTAATTGTCCAAAAGTGGATGTAAATGAATGTGTAACTAAAAGACAAGTTCTGAGTTTTATTTCTAAATTTTATGACCCCTTGGGATTAGTAGGCCCAGTTTTAGTAGCTGCAAAAGTAATTATGCAAAAACTTTGGTTAAATAAGGTTAAATGGGATGCTGTGATGCCTAGTAATTTACTTGATAATTGGAAGAATTTTGTTACAAGTTTAATGAGCATGCCCACAGTAACTGTCCAAAGAAATTTATACTTTACTGGTGCCTTTCATATTGAAATAGTTGGGTTTTGTGACTCTTCTTTGATTGCATATGGAGCTGTAATTTATGCCAGAACTATATTTAAAATAAAGTACATGTAAATTTGATTTGTTCCAAATCTAGGATTGTTCCTATAAACAAAAAACTAACTGTGCCAAGACTTGAGCTGAACAGTGCTTTGTTGCTTTCAAAATTGTCTCACAAGGTTTTTGAACTGTTAAAAGATAAAGTCAGCAAAGTATTTCTATATTCAGATTCAAACATTGTCTTAGCTTGGATAAAGTCGGAACCTTTAAAATTGAATCCCTATGTTGCTAATAGAATTCTTAAAATTCAAGAAATGACATCTGAATTTAAATGGTTGTATATAAACACTAAGGAAAATCCAGCAGATTGTCTTTCTCGGGGTATTGAACCTCATGAACTTAACTCTAACAGCCTTTGGTTTAATGGTCCTAAATTTCTTTCAAATATTAAATTTTTGCATGCTGAAATTCAATTTTCTATTCCAGATCATTTGCCTGAATGTAAGGTTGTCACTTTTGCTAAGGTTAAACCAGAATCTTTTTTCATAAAATTTTCTAGCTTAACAAAACTTCAAAAAATAGTAGCTTATTGCCTACGATTTGTAAATAATACAAAAAATAAAAATAAAAGGTTTACTGGAAGTTTGACAGTTTCAGAACTGGATAATAGCCTTAAAACCATTATTAAACATGAACAAAGTTTTCATTTTTTTGATGAAATAAAATGTCTTACCAACAACACAGCAGTTAAGTCTAATTTAAATTCTTTATGTCCATTCTTGGACTCTGAGGGACTGTTGAGAGTTGGTGGTAGACTCCAGAACTCAAATATTTCGTTTAATAAAAAACATCCTTTAATACTTCCCAAAAACAATCATATCACTGATCTTTTAATTCACAGAGAGCACTTGAGACTTTTACATGCAGGTCAAAAACAAGTTTTAAGTTCATTAAATCAAAATTTTTGGATTGTTAGTGCTACTAAAGAGATTAAAAAGATTTTGCACAAATGTGTAACCTGCTTCAAATTTAAGGCCAAGTGTAGTGAACAGCTAATGGGATCTCTCCCAGAGCAGAGGGTGCGTTCAGCGAGAGTTTTTCAGAATGTTGGTATAGACTTCTGTGGTCCATTCCAAATTAAACAGTCACGTATTAGAAAGTCTGTAATGACAAAGGCATATATAGCATTGTTTGTTTGCTTTTCTGTGAAGGCAATTCATATGGAGTTACTCTCTGATCTAACAACAGATACTTTTTTAGCTTCATTAAAAAGGTTCATTTCTAGAAGGGGTAAACCATCCAAAATATTTTGTGACAATGGTGCCACCTTCAAGGGAGCAAACAATCAAATACAAAAACTTCTAAAAGACAATGTCAATTTAAAAAATTTTTGCCTTGATGATAAAATTGAATTTTGCTTCATCCCAAGTTATTCTCCAGTATTTGGAGGTCTATGGGAGGCTGGGGTAAAAAGTGCAAAACATCATATCAAAAGAGTGATGGGAAATAATATTTTAACATATGAGGAGTTTAATACTTTGATTATTCAAGTTGAGGGAATATTAAATTCAAGGCCTCTCATGCCAATTAATAATGATTCAACTGACCTAGATTATCTCACACCAGGTCACTTCCTAATAGGTGCTCCTTTGACAAGTTTCCCTGAAACTAATTTAACAGAGATTCCTCAAAATAGATTAAAATTTTGGAGGTTGTGTGTTCAAATGCAGCAGCATTTTTGGCAAAAGTGGTACCAAGATTATTTAACGCAACTTCAAAACAGACCTAAATGGAGAACATCGTTGCCAAATTTACAAGAAGGTATGCTTGTACTTGTAAAGGAGGACAACGTTGCTTCTTTTAGGTGGCCTATAGCAAGAATTATAAAAACTATTTCTGGTAAAGACGGAAAGGTAAGAGTGGTGGAAGTAAAAACTAAAAATGGAACATACTTGCGCTCTGTTACTAAAATTGCTGTTTTACCCATTAACGATGAATAATTTTATTATTTTTTTTTTAAGGAAAAAGGGGGATTTAAAATTTCAACATTAAATTAGTATCTAGTATTAGTATTGTAGTTATTAGTATCTATAAGTATCTAGTTTTGTTATCAAAACCAAGGCCCCCCAGCATGTTGGCGAAATAAATTCTCAACACTATATTTTAATATATTTTATGTTTTATGTAACACAATATGTTCTATGTCTTAAAATTCCAACGCTTGCGCGTTGTCAAAAAGGGTGTTCGTTATCGTATATAAAAATGTCGGTCTGACAAAATTGACTTCTGGTCATTCATATAAAATTGTAATTATTAAAAATTAAGTTGTAAAAACATTAGTGGCTCTTCCTTGTAGGAATCCAGAAGTTTAGTGACATTGTGTTTATGGAAATAAAGGTTTTTTTGGGAAAAAGTTGCCTAAATTATTCCTAGACTCCAAACCAGCGAAGAAACTTCTTTAATGTGGTAAAATTCCAACAAGTGGTTCAGAAAGGTTGGGGATTATTTCATCAGCAACAATCTTATGAATATTTTTGAAGATGAATCCCGAATATTTAACTGCGATGACACAGCTTTCTTTTTATGCCCCAAGGAGAAGCAAATATTAGCAAGAAGAGTAACAAAGCTGGTGTATAATAGAATAGCTAAGTCGTTTTATTTTCCTAAAAGATTGGAACAATCGACAAACAAAAAAGTTACCAAAAGAATTACCCCTACCATTGCTACGTCTGACGACTTTATCGAGTATCAGAGAAGACTTGAAGTCGACCGTGAAAACAAAGAAAATGAGAAAGGAAAACGAAAATTCAAAAAGGAGACGAAATTAAAACTAGAAGCAACCCGAAACGCAACCGTAGCAACATCAACGGAGAAGTCTGAGCCCGAGAAAAAGAAACCGAAACTAAATAGTTCACAAATCCCCAAACTAATAAAAAAATTAAAAAAAACATATACATAAAAAAAATACATAAAGACGATTTTGTTGTTATAATATTATATGAAGGACGACTTTCCTATCAATTGTTTGTGATATAAATAGTAATGGAGCACAAAATGAAGTTATAGTAAAATCTATGGAGGCAACTGGACCAAATTGGAAATGGCCAGAGAAGGACGATATATTAACTTATGAAGTAAAGGAGATAATTTCCAAAATTGAACCCCCTAAATTAATAAATAAAAGAGGTATTTGCTCCGTACCGAAAATGAAGGAATTGACCAAAAATTTTAGCAAATCTTAAACTGTCTAAAACTTTATAATAGTATTTTGTATAATTGTATTTTTTATAATCAAAATTTGAGAAGGTAATAGAATTTTTTTTAGTTTAATTTCATATATTTTATTTGCTTGGCTTAATATAATAAACACTTTTTTATAGTCAGGGGTGTTTTACTGAATATAGACGATGTTGATAACATCTGTTTTTATCTCACAATCGGTAATAGGTTATAAAAAATCGCTAATAGGTAAAAATATTACTATTAAGTCGGTATTAGGAAAATTTGCTCGATTTTGATTTAGTATTTTTTCTTAGCAATAAAAATTCAAATTTGGAAAAATAATTTAATTATTTGGAAACATAATATAGATGTGTTCAGATAAATTCTACGAGATTTTTGTAACCATAAAAATATAAAAATAATCCAACGAAATATTTAACTTTCCTTAACTGGTGCGGTAATAGGTGATTTTACCTTACATATTTTTTTATACGATGCGTATAAATTCAAGGAATTGGAGGGGTGAAAATAAATACAATTCTAATGAATTTTAGTAACAAAAGTTTTGATATCATTTTTAATGATTACCTATAAAAAAATTAACTCTTTAGTTTATATTTAACATATTTACCCAGATATTTATTAAGTTTGATTATTCAGTAGACTTTAGACGTGCAATGTATAGAAATGCCTCCACTCTAATAAATATATACGGAGGTATAAAACTAGTTAAATTAAGACTGGAAGTTAGACAGGGACTCACATCATCATCATCATCATCTTGGTGCTACAGCCCTTAGAGGGCCTCGACCTTCTCAAGCTTTCTACGCCATTCTGTTCTGTCCATTGCTTGAATTTTCCAGTTGCCGACTCCGATCTTCTCCGCATCTTGTGTTACCCCATCCATCTACCTCAGCTTTGGTCTACCCGTCGTCTCATTCCCACAGGTTGCGCTGTTAGAATCTTTTTTATCATGTTCGATTCAGGGGCCCGGCTACATGTCCTGCCCACTGCAGGCGGTTTCGCTTAATTATAGTGGTAATATCTTTACAACCAAACGTATGCTTGTAGATATTCTGCAGTTCGAAGTTATATCTACGCCTCCATATTCCGTTCTCACAGACCGCTCCAAATATGTTGCGTAGCACCTTTCTTTCAAAAATCGATAGAGCGGATTCATCTGTTTTCGTTAGCGTCCATGCCTCTGATCCGTATGTGAGAACGGGGACTATCAGTGTTCTATACAGCCTTATACGAGTTTTTTGAGACAGACGTTTGTTAGCTAGGTACTTTGATAGACCATAATAACACCTGTTTGCAATTATTATTCGCCTTTTTATTTCCTCAGATGTGTTATTATTGGGGTTAACCGATGTCCCTAGATATATGAACTCATTGACTGCTTCGAAATTTTGGTCATTGATGATTAAATTTGTTTCCAGGTCTTGTGTTTGTGTTAGTCGCCATGAATTTGGTTTTATTTTGATTTATATGTAACCCCATTCGTTCTGCTGCTGCTACTAGCTCGGTTAGGATTTCCGCAGTTCTCGCCCTAGTTCTTGTTATAATGTCCACGTCGTCTGCATATGCTAGAATTTGGACTGATCTATTAAATATTGTTCCCCTGCTATCTAAATTAGCGTCTCGTACAAATTTTTCCAAGGCGACATTAAAAAGCTGACACGCCAGCGCATCTCCCTGCCTTAACCCCCTATGTATTTGAAATGGGGTTGACGAGTCGTTTTGAATTTTTACTGCTGATAACATCTTTGCCATTGTCACTTTTATCAAACATATGAGTTTTTTTGGAATTCCTAACTCATTCATAGCGTTGTAAAGACTTGGTCTTAAGACACTGTCATATGCCGCTTTAAAATCGACAAAAATATGATACATATCTATGTTAAACTCTTGCGCTTTTTCGAGGATCTGTCGTAGTGTAAAGATCTGGTTAATGGTTGAACGTACAGGCCTGAATCCTGCCTGATATTCCCCTAGAAACATTTCAGTATAAGGCTTTAATCTCTCGTGCAAAATATTTGATAATATCTTGTATGCTGTATTTAGGAGAGTTATTCCGCGGTAATTATTGCATTCCAGTTGGTTTCCCTTTTTGTGTAACGGGCAAATTAAGCCTAAGCTCCATTCTTCTGGCATTTGTTCCTCAGACCAAATTCTACAAACAATTTCTCGCATCACCTTGGTGAGCTGCTCTCCACCGTGCTTAAATAACTCTGCTGGGATGCCATCGCTACCTGGGGACCTATGGTTCCTTAGTTTTTCTATAGATATTTTTACTTCATCTATCGAGGGGGTTCCACGAGTTCCTCATTTCGGTATTCCAGCTCTATATTGTTAGTAGGTTCCCCTTCCAGCAACTCTTGAAAGTGCTCTACCCATCGTAAAAGGATGTCCTCTTTGTTGGTAAGTAAGTTGCCTTCCTTATCATTACAATAGTTGATTCTTGGTTTGAATTCTTTTCTAATACTATTTATTTCTTGTTTCTCCGTGACTCATATGGCTTTCGAGCCGTTCTAACATGTCATTTTCTGAGTCTCGTTTCTTTTTTCGGTGTATGCGTTTTTCCTCTCTCCTTAAGTTTTTGTATCTATCTATTGTTGTTCTAGTTTTTCGATGTTGCATGGTCCTAAATGCCTCGTTCTTCTCATCTGTTATTTTTTTGCAGTCTTGGTCGAACCAGTCGTTTCTTTCTTGGGTTCGGGATATTCCCAATGTGCTTTCGGCTGCTAATTTCAGAGCCTCCTTGCAGTTGTTCCACATTTCCGTGCTTGACTGGTCGACTGCCCAGGTGTGTTCTAGGGTTTCTTTTATATGTGACTGCAACTGTTTCTCCTTGTTTTCATTTTTTAGCATATGTAAATTATATTTTACTTGTCTAGTGCCCCTTTCTTTCTTGGCATTGGAAATTCTTTGTCGTAACTTGGCCCCTACCATAAAATAGACAGGGACTCACAATACCTTTAAAATTGTTTAACCAGTCTTTCAGGAAACTGCACTGGTAGATCCAAAAATGACTGAATCATATGTAATATGCTGCAAATATAGTTCTGACAGCTGATAGTAGAATAATAGATCTAAAATGAATGCTTGAAGAATTAAACAGCAAGGCGATAAAAGTAGGACTAAGAATGAATCATCGAATCAGAAATGAAAACGCATTGATCGTATTCAGACACAATACAAGAAGTTAATCAATACTTATATTTGTGACAACTTAACAAAGTCAGTAGTAAAATTGAAATAGTGGATCAGATTGCCTTGTGCAGCATTCGACAAATTAGGCTACATATTGAAAAATATAAGATACCCACAATATCTGAAATGAGAATACTAAATCAATATAATATACTTGCTTTTCTCACTTATTCCTTGTTTTTATCCTCCTTTCGGGACAATAATTTGGCGTTGTTTGTTTGATATCTGATTTGAACTTCGATTTCCTTCTATAATTTTTGCTATCAAATATTTATAATGAGTTTGAAGATCAAAAAATGATTATAATCTAGAAGGTGAATTGCGTACGTAGAATCTGTTTTTCTATTATTGAAAGCCATTTTGTGTTCTGCTATACGCTTTTTAAAGGTTCTACCAGTTTGACCAATATAAGTTTTTTGGGCAGTCGCCACATGAAAGTTTGTATACACCACTGTGTAAGTGTTTTTCCCTTTCAAGGGCTCTGATGATATGAAGAAATAAAAAGAAAAGATTTAATGATTCCCTTAATATTGATATTGTGATTTGATGGGTTTAAAACTGTGGGTGTTTAAAATTTTGTTTAGTAATCATATTTGTTTCAAAATCTTCCATAAAAAGAAAGGATGTTGATGTTCATGTTGATCCACCAACTCATGAAATTAAGATACGTCAATATTGGTCTGGATAATTTAATCTGTCTAGTCTGGATTCTAATAGATAAAAAATAAACAGTACAATAGACAGAGCAGTATGCAGAGTGAAAGATGGCTTTACTTTAGGACAACGATCACAAGGGTCCCAACAAAATCGATAGGAAGAGAATATTCATGAAGCAAATTGGTAGTCATCTTTCTGTTTACCTTTATTACTACGTCGATGTGAGGCATATTGACGACAAGTAAAACATAAAATCAATAAAGCCAATAACCTGGTAATCAAAGAAGGTTTAGATGGTACTTACTACCAATGTATTATCGTTTTAACCAAGAATTACTGAATTGCTATTATTGCTGTTTTTCTTTTGTTTATTCGCAGCTAACTTCAGTTCCATCATTTTTGGAATATTTTTAAATGCTCTCTGAGTTTGAGTTAATCTTGCTAAACCGATAGATGTTTAAAAATAAACCAAAAATCTGATATTCTTTGAGTTACCTCTAGAAAATATGCTTGGTGGATATTATCATTTAACCGTACATTTCTTTCGTCTGAATTTCTATCAGCATCCATTTTCGTGCCAGAATATTCTGATACCGCATCATAATATTTTTAACCAACGTTAGTTTTATCTTTACTTAGATCTTCTCCATAGTATCGTTGATAATTTTCGGGATTATAGTCTTCTAATTTTCAGGATTATATACTTCTTCTGATGAAGGTGTGTCTTTATTTTTGGAAGTGTACTTTTTTTTGGAAAACATTTTCTCTCTTATTGTAGGGATTTTTACTTACACTTTCTTCATGTTCTTCGTTCTAATAAATTTAGATTTAATTTATGAGAATAATACCTTTCAATGAAAACAAACACTAGAAGAGGGTTAGGTAGGAGCTATTTTGCGATCAGATAAACAGTGCAAGAAAGTGTACTATATAGAATAACACACAAATATAAACATTTATGAGAACGGAATGTGGCATAAAAATAACTATAGTATCTCCCCAATATTAATTAGTTAAGTAAAAAGAGAAAAATAGAATGTAGTAAACACTTACAATGAATAATAATGCCTAGAGATGAGAGTATCCACCAAATACAATGCAATATGAAACAAAAGAAAATAAACAATAGTATTTGTTTTATTAAAACCGTTTTTATGATTATTCGCTATCTTTATTTGATTTTTCGACCTTCACAAAAAAGATAAAGATAAAACCGTATAACTGTGTACTAAAATGCTTAGTTCCGCCTGGAAATAACAGTACCTTAAAAAATACACCCATTATTAAGTTATAAAAGTAAATCTGATATAAATCTAAAAAAAAATTCTCCATGCTACGATCAGGTTGTATGAAATTGTTATTCATTTGCCGGAACTAAACGTCTGGTTGACTGGCAATGCGCGAAATAATAGTAAATTTTTGTGGGTGCCCTCTATTGTTTCGTACTATTAAAAAAGAGGATGAGCAGTATTGATATAATGCCGGAAGTAGGAAAACAACGGTAATTTAAATCCCCTAGGGTCGTTTTATATGTGATACACGCTATATCAAGGCCGAACATTTTATATACAAGGTAAAATAATTGAAAATTAATAATCGAAAATTGTCAGATCATATGTCAGTCTTAAGATGTTTTTATCTTTTTTCTCGACCATTTAAATAGTCTTGTTAATTGTGTCGAGGAAAACACGCAAATAGCAAACGAAATAATATCAAAAACACAGTACTAAAAACCAGAAATATTATGATAAAGGTATGATTAATTCACATCAACTAAGATTTCAACAATGACAATTTCAAAAATGTATGATATCGTTTTGTAATCAGTGTCCTCAAAATGACACTGATAACAAAAACTCCACAAACATCAAACACATCACCTACACTGTGAGCACCGCACAAACTCCTTAAGAGTCGATTAAATAATCACAAGGACAGGGGGAGATTGGTTTTCTGTGGTTTCCCAATATCATTGCACAATGATACCTGATCCTAGGTGAGGATATAGCCACAGCTATCCTCCACGCGTTTTCCAACAAACAAAAAATGGCCAACAATCTGAAAGCAATCGTTTTTTCCACGGAACTTGTACTTCGTGATAGGCTTGGTTCACTAGGCTAACTCTTCCGGAAGATCCGTTTTTTCCACCTCTTGCCTTCTTCTTGTTCTCGGTATCCTTCCCTATCCCTCTTCCGAAACACTTCTTTAGCGGCGGCGCCCCTAGTCTTGGGAATCCGAGGTAGTACGAGCGAAAACCAGCATTCAAACCAAACAAGCACAAGCACCCAAATAAACAAACCCATCCTTGAAGAAGCATAGAGCTTAAACAAGGTAAAAACGCGATGTCATACAAATAATAGAAAACTGAACAGTCCGACTAGTTTAGTCGGTAGAGACTTTTAGCCTCAAGGCCGTTTTTACCCATGTTGGACGCAAATATGTAACCTAGAATCATCGAAACGAAATATGTGCAACCAAAGTAAGCTACAAGAATTAAAGTTGTGCTCAGATGTGCTCATAGATAGATTCCATCTTTACCAATAGATCCAGTATCTACTAAATTAAAGAAAATTAAAGAAAATTCAAGAAGTATATGGAATAAGAAATAAGTATGTGACGAATTAATATCAACTATATTTCCTTCAATAGACCTGGTGAGATAAATGAACTTTACCTCAATAGTGCAACCAACCATCAAATTTTAAATGGTTGCAATAAACAATCAAAACAATGTATAGGTTAAGGTAAAACTAGGTGTGGACTTTCCGGTAATTTCAATGGTAATTAGACTATTTTACGAAACCATGAACAAAACTAATTTTAAGATGTGTGTATTGGTCCACGTTCGAGTTGCGTCTGTTCTATTACTTGTCTGTTATATTAATGTCTCGATTAATTTACCAGGCCAACTTGTCGATCGCAGGCAAGGAAAAATTATTCGAAAAATAAAATAAATATTACGAAAATTCGGATGGCAATCAAGATTTAATAATAGGCAAATATCTTCAAAGACGGCTGTTTAAGCAACAACTGGATGACAAAGAACCAGATTTAATGTTACACACCGACGTAAGGTGGCTGAGTCGAAGCAAGTTTCGAGATTTCGAGATTTGTTAAATGACATTATTAAATTTCTTGAGGAAAAGCGTAATGATCATCAGCAATTGCGTGACTTAGACTGGCAATGGGATTTCGCATTACTAACAGATTTGACTGGTAAATTAAACACATTAAATCTGGAACTACAAGGGAAGAACAAAACATCAGAAATGATAAGTTCTATTGCATCATTCAAACTTCAAGCAGTATCTTTGATAGTTGATATTGTAAAAAAAAGGTTTCTAATATTTACAATCATTAAATATCACACGGAAAAACACCCTGCCTATGTTTTCAAGATTCAGAAGTATACAGTAGAAATTTAGTCAGAGGTATCAGGCTTAAATCCGTTTTAGAGATTGTAACATTTTTTTTATTATTAATATATCACATTATTTTTAATTCCTTTTACCCTCTTGCGATACGCCGATGATTAGGAATCCCCGTGTTTACGATAGGAAAATATTATTGTAGATACCAAGCTAAAATGGAATTCCCTAATTAAGAAAGGTTTTTAATCCTTCCGTCTTAATACTCTGTATGAAAAGAACAAATGCTTTCTAGTATGGTAAGGCCCATATCTGTTGACAATAACTTAATCCCAAGTATTGTCTGTTTCTTATGTCCAATTGTTAATACCGATTATTTTACCTCAAACTTTCCAATAGTCGTCAAGGCCTTACCTTCTGAGAAATACATACGACTGTCCGATGATTTTAAGTGGGGGATATATCTTCTTCTTTTTTCTAGGATAGTTGGTGAAATTTTGAGGGAACCAATTTAGTTGTTGGTGGGCAGTTGTTGAGTGAGGTAATATCTCGTGAGACTTTTTGGTTGGCCGTTGTTGAGTTAAGGCCAATATCTCGTGTTACGCTTTGCTCACTTTATTTCTTATCGTATCGTCTTTGTGAATTATTTTCTAAGTGTGTATACACTTTATATTTGAGTTTTCTTTCCTTAGACTATATTAAATTATATATAGTTCTACACTACCTTTAATGGTACCTAATTAAATTCAGTGTTGAGTACCAGAAAAGTATTAAATTCAGTGAATTAAGCTGCCTTCGTCAAGATCTACTGTAAGTAATCTTTATCTACAATTATCTGGGCGAGTAATATGGTATGGTACCATATCACCTGCCATTATCTGGACGTATCATCTACATCTTCACCTGTAGATTGCCGATTTTTGAATGTAATTGAACCATTCAAGAAATTTCTATAAATATTACCTATGAACATACAAGTCTCAGTTTTTTATTAAATAATAGTGCGAGATAGTTAATTGACTTAACCAAAGTGCGGTTTGGTTTATGTTTTCATTCCTGTAACCTTTTTGTTTTTTTTTTTTGTAAATTTAGAGTTAAGTAATTTTTGCTATCTTTTGTATTTCCTATAATTTTTGTTCATTATCTTTCCTATGATATCTCGAGATACGCCAAACTATATTTGTATATGATTGCCTTATATATCTTGGTAAAGGTATTTTCTTGTTACATTATTGCTTAATTTTATACATATATAACACCATTTCATAGTTGTGTATTTTTATTACCTGGGTTGCATATAGCAGCATCATAATTTTGTGTTTAATATATTGTTATTGTTTTATGCATGTATTTTATTTGGCGGCTTCTAACAAGTTCCCTGATAAAATAATAGCTCTGAACAATTACTATCTTTAAATATTACTATGCTTTTGAACTGTAGAAAGATCAGGCTGATTAAGTTTCGTAGGTAAGTAAGTGTAATACTTAATATATTTATTATTTGTTTATATATTGCGTTGACCAGATTTATTTGATAATTTACTGTTGGTATCTTTCCTTGGGTTTGATCTCTGAACCTAAATATCTTTTCTTATCTCTTTTCTTTTCTAAGGTTTTCTTAATTTTCTCCTTAACCCCAAAAAATTGAGTGGCGCCCTGTTTCTATCTTCTCTTATCTTTGGTAATTTTACCCATCTATCTTTTTGTTTATTTCTGTATCTTTTCTAATATCTCTTATCCTATCTTTACCTATTTCTTCCGTTGGATCCATTCCCGGTTCCAAAAGCTAGTTTCGAACCCACGACTCGCTCTCCACCAACCATCTGGCTGCCGTCCGCAGTGTCTCCATTGGTTATCTTTCTAGCACCATCCAAAAAAGATTTCCGAGGTTACAAGATTTTAATAAAATTGAAAAGTTGGTCGAATTGATCAATTATCTATTCAATGATCTATTAATGACACCTTTGAAATAAAAAAAACAATTTGCAGAGATATTCCAAATGAACCAATTTTATCTTGAAAATGATATACTTGCTATCTGCTGCGATGTATTTTTGAAATCGAGGTCAGGTTCACATCTAGATTTCTGGCCATTGGTGTGCAATGACAAATATCCATTTTAAAAAATGTGCTGAACAACTGCAGTCGTGTTTTGGTTCAACCTGTTTATATGAATCATCTTTTTATGTTGAAAACAAACGAAGAGTAAACAGCGTTCCAGCTTAACTAATTCTCATACGTTGGATTCTTTAAGGTTGGCCATTTCCAACTTCAGACCAGACCTTAAGAACCTATCAAAAACTGTTCAAATGCAAGTCTCACTTAATTTTTTTTATTTAATATAGTTTAGAAAATAAATGAATAAGAATTACTACTTTTGTTTTATTTACGTATACTGGCGAGCAATAAAACTAATCCATCCAGAATTTTAGCGTTCAAAGCCGAATCGGTTTTACTCACATTCAAAATTCTTTTAGATTTCGAAAACTGATCAAAAAAGTCTCTCAGAATCAGTGATTGGTTTTCTGAGATATAGTTAGCGACTCGGAGACATTCAGCTCACTTTTCACGTAAAAATTCTTGATTAAAAATTCTATTACTCGCCAGTATAGTTAAAAAATTCCTAGTCGGTAGATCGCAAAGAATTAAAAAGGCAGACAGCAGATCTCGAGTCCGATTAAGTTGGCCACCCCTGTGATATAAGTTATATGAAATGCTTTAGTAACCTAGATGTACTTTATCTTTGTTATTTCTCTGTCACATCCACCTGAAATTAAGAGCTATTCTAGAATATTTTATGTGCTTCAGTACTATCCAGCGATGATGAAACCCCTTCGCTTTCGAACAGCGACTTTATATTTAAATTTTGTTGCTGTTTTGAATTATGAAGTTATTAATTTTAAATTTAGTTCATTTTACTTAAGTTACATTTTATTAAGTTTCCTATTAATGTCGCAAATTTTGTTTTTATATAGTAACACTTTCAATAAAGTGATACTTTTTAACAAGAATAGACTTAATATGGAAAATAATTATAGATGTCTGAACTCTTTAGCGAAATATATGTCTAATGATATGCAACACATGCTACACAAAGATTTTTGGTACAGGAAGGGAGGAGGTTGATAAATGGTAGATATCTTTATCTTTCAAAGATGTTCCCTCTGGAATATTTGGTTTTGCCCATTGTATCACCAAACATAGTTAGCAATCTTTTAAGTTCGACATCAGTCTGGATATTGGCTGCAGTATCCAAATCGGTAATGTTTTTCCATCTACAATATTAAATTCTTTGTCCTGATTGGGTTTCATTTTAAATTCACCTCCTAGATAATCACATAGATAAAGAGGACTTCGTGTTTTGGATAAATTTTATTTAATCTACCAACAAAATGATAATCATAAAGAAGTATACAGCTAAGATTACCATATTCACATTCACCTATTTTAGCGTTGCAGCGTAAATCGACCTGTCTTAGCATTGTACAAAAATCCAGTGAATATTGCCAAATATTCATAAGATCTCTGCCGATCACTTCAAGATAAAATTACAAACATAAATTAATATAATTTAATAGTAGAAAGTAATAAAAATAATCTGTAACTAAGCAGAAAAAAACTTCAAAACTATGTAAGTGAACAATACGCAATTAAAACTTAAAATCGCATAAAACGTTAAAAGCAAAGCTTTTAATGGTCACAGAAAATACACAAATCGTTAGAAACCAAATTAGAACATTTAAATAATTAGTATTGAAAATACAGTGGTATTGAGAATATTATCTTGAATATTTTAAGAGTGTCTCACAATTTATCAATTCCACAAAATTCATTTGTTTTTAAGGCTTCCCTCACATTTTCATTAATTATAATAAATATCTGTACGAAAACACATATTTTGTTTAATATCAGGTCATGAATAACAAACAATGTTTATATATTCTATCTTAATACAAGGTTTCCTAACCGTATACGGCAAGTACCATCTATCTGATATCGCAGACTTTTTTATTACAAGATGCACACTTGTTTGATTTACCACATATGGTCGGAATGCAAGTCAAGCAAAAATAAGTCACTAAGTAAACAGGTTCTTGATATACTCTCCAACAGAAATATTGTTTTACCTAAGCAAACCACAAAAAGCTATGGTGTTCTAAAGTTTAACAGTTTATTTAATTAGCAGTATTCTATAAGCTAATAAATTTTTCGAAAATGCTTTTACAAGATACTTTCTTTAGATATTGATTGGAACTGATTGTATCTTAAACACACATATTACGTCCTTCCCTTACTGGAGTAGTGATTGTATAAGTCTTTACTGTGATATCAAGTTGATTAGGTAAGTAAATCAAATTAAAATATTGAGATTGTGAAGATCTGTACACGACGTTTCGATTAATCTGTTGTATCTGTTGATCTCGTGTATTTAATTCAGGTTTTGTAGTCGGTGGCCTAGAAATGTATATTCCTGAAGATTTGTCTACAACTTTGTTATACCTAGAATTGTTGTGTGATTTAATTAGTATTGTATTGATAATATATACCTTGACCTTAAATGACCATCTTCTTCAGCCTGTACCTACTCATTTCTGGATAAGGCCGTTTCCATTTCCTTGCACTGATTTCTATTCTGCGTGATTCGTATTCACTATTTACTTGTTATTTCTCTTATGTCGTCTATGCCCTACACGTCTTTTTTGGTCTCCATTCTGCGATTTCATTAGCCAACCTTGTTCTACCTCTCCCGCTATATGACCTCCCAAGCGCCACTTCATCCTACTTATTGGTTTTTTTCATCGGTGCTTTCAGAAATATTCTCATCCAACGTTTAAGATATACTTTGCATTTTGAAGTTGTAATCTACTCGACGTATATAATGTAGGGTAGAAATGTTCAATGGTCTCGATTATATATTTCTTGTCGTGTATCAATATTTGTGTTTTGTTTGTTTTTTGTTTTTGTTACTGTTACTCTGCCTGTTCTTAGCTGTGTTTGAAGTAACTTTATTTTACAGTTATTGTCAATGGCTTTTTCTATAAGCTTTGTATTGCTGATTTCTTATTGAGCTTTTTAAACTCTCGTGATGAACGGTCTAGTACTTTTCGTCTTTATTTGATTAGTAATAGGATATTAGAGCTGAAGTTTGAGTTTCTTGAATATTATCATCATCATCAGCCGTTTAGAGTCCACTACTGAGTATAGGCCTCTCGTAAATAATTCCATTGCATCCGATCTTGAGCGCCCTGAATCCAGTTATGTTGGATGTCCTTGATGCCGTCTGTCCACGTGCTGGAGGACGTCCTCGATTACGATAAACATCGTGTATAGATCTCCATTCTAAAATTTTCTTGGTCCATCTCTGACTCTGGCAACATGTCTTGCCCAGTTCCATTTTAGGGTTGTTTAGGGATTTCCCAATTTAATCTCGTGACCCAAATACTTATATAATAGGTATAAATTTGTTCAATTTGCGTGCTATTAGTTGAAATGTTTTTGGAGAGGTACAAGGTTGGTCATTGATTGTGTTTTGGAAAAGTTAATTTTAAGGCAAACTCGTGTACAAGAGCTCTGAAGGTCTTGAATAAGTTGACAGACATGATCTACCCGGTCTGCAATAAGGACTCTGTCTTCTGCAAACCTCAATTTGGTCAGAAACTACCCATTTATATTTTACTCCAATATTTTCCGAATTATTGTTTCTTATGGCACTCTGTAATAAACCAGTGAATAGTTTAGGAGAGATGGTGTCTCCTTGCCTAATATCCTTATCTTCAAAGTAAATGTGTTTATGTCGCCATAGTACATTCTCACTGCAACTGTTGCATTATTATGTATGTTTTGAAGAAGATTTGTGTACCTATGATCAATACTGCACTCTGTAAGAGGTCTTTAACATGGAGCTATGCTAGACTGAGTCAAATGCTTTCTCAAAGTCTACAAATATTAATATCAATGGCTTGCTGTATTCTATAACTTTCTGCATTAAGGATTTTATTACTTGTTGATGGTCTTTCGTTCCAAGGCAACCATAAGCTGATAAAGCGTTTATTTAAATGAGATAACAAGCTGATAGGTCCGTAGTTTCCAATTTATGTTACATCTCCTTTTTTTATGCAATATTATCATGATGTCACTATTCCATTTTTCTGGTGTAGTTCCTTCAAAGAGGCAGGCATTATAAAGAGTTGTTAAAGCTTTTGTGACGCGTTCACCTCCTAATTTTATCATTTCACCTACAATGCCATCGTATCCAAGTGTTTTGTCGTTCTGCATACCTTTTAACGGTGATTTAATTTTCTCTTTGGTTGTATCTGGAAGTTCTTCTGATTTTATATTGCTGGGATTTCTACCTCTGTAATGTGAGCATCTCGGCTATATAATGCTCTGTAGTCTCTTCGATGATTTTCAAGATTTCTTGTTGTTCATACACGGCATGTCCTTGTTTATTTTTTAACTGTTAGGCTTTTGTTTTGTTGTATGGTATTATTTATTTCTTTAGCGCTAAAGTTCTATATATCTTTTCTAACGGCTTTTGAAATTGTTTTGTTTAAATTCCTAAGCTCTGTAATATTTATTGTTGTGTACTTATATTTTATTTCCCTTCTTTTTTGCATTAGGATTCTTGTCTTCTGTGAGTTTTTCCTGTTTTTCATGTTTTCGTGTATGAACATGGAAACCTCAAGTAAAAAAAACTAGCGAAGGTAACGTAAAAGATGAATTGATAATGTATGAAGAGGATCTAAAAGCCGTAAACATCAGGTAATGGAGAAGGAACTTAGTTGACGTGACAGAATGCAACAATGTTGTTAAGCATGCTTAAAGGCTCAAGAGCGCCAACAGAAGATGAAGAAAAGTAGAATAAAAATTCTTCACTTAGTGAAGTAACTACCATATTATATACATAGATTTAATGAGGTGCTATTTGGCCTATTCCAGTCCGATCTTTTCAGATTTATTGTGGTCTTCTAATCCTAGATTACATTCTCTAGCCTGACCCCTTTTATAACGTCTAATAGCTTCGAGATTAAATCTTCCATGTAGCTCTTTGTCCGTGGCTTTTCTTCTGCTAGGCTATCGCACTAGCACAAAATGTACTTTGCTGTTTCTTCCTCTAGGTGACAGAATCTGCATAGATCATCATCTATCAACCCCATCCGCTTTAACTGCCTATCCAGCTTACGGTGCCCTGTTTGCTTGTGTGTTTGACTACTATGTTACTATTGTCATTATTTGAGGCCATTTCTGTGTTTAAATTAAGTAAATTACGTAAATAAATCAATTGAAACTTCTGAGTTTATGCAGATTTTTATAATCCCGCTGTATTAGACACATTTGGCCGATTTTTACCTTGAAAGTGTGCCTTTCCCAACATATTTTGTGCGCAAGTGTAGGCAACCATGCTTAATCTATAGCTCGGGGTATAATCTGACAATATTAGCTCGCAGACGTTTAATGAAAAATTCATAACTACGACAGTGACTCTGCTAGCCCAATTAGAATGTTTAACATGATGTAATAGGAGTTAACAAAGCGAAAACTCGTGCGAAGCATTTTAATTGTTTACAAGCTGATGGCTTTTTTTAACGTAGTCAATGAACTCTCACTTCATGGGAGAATATGATGGATAATTCTAGTTTTTACTAAAAAAGCATATTAATCAATAGTCACATTTTATACAGTGAAGTAGACATATAACGTATTTTTGGTCGTCTTTAATAGCCATACAAAGCAGGTTGAATAACTTATGTTATTACTTAAAATGTGGCATTGTTGAACAATAAATTTGGTATTGTTTAGGAGCGTTTACCTAAAGCAAATTAGTTAATATTCTTTAGAACTGTGTGAATTGTTTTGTTTTTTTCTGATACTCTTCTTATGGTGCCATTTCGGTTCATGGGAAATTTTTTTAACGATCTGCAATGGATTTGGAGTCACTAGTTTTTATTAATTACGCATCTCAAGCATCTCTTATATATTCTAATCTATCAATTTGAGACTGTTTTGGACTGTTCGGATCTCGACGGCCAATATTTTTACCGTGCAACAAGTACGAAAGTAAAGTACTCGAAAAGAAAAAGTATTTCGAAATCGAATTTCGAAATAGTATTCGAAAATACTATTTTCAATAGTAGCGTAGTCCACGCTACTATTGAAAATCATGATTATTCCCGCATTGAACAACAATTACCTTTACCCTCACTCAAGAACCGTCGTGATATGTCAAGAGCTATATTTATATATAAGATCATACATGGATTTATTGATTGTCCAAACCTGTTAAGCCAGATTAACTTTAATGTTTCCCATCAAGCTCTACGTTACCACAATGTTTTCGATATTTCTTTCCACAGAACAACCTATGTTATGCACAATCCATTGGATATATACATGGGGCATCTAAATGCTTTCGATTTTGATATTTTCAATATAACTTTTAACTCTGTTAAAACGATCTCTTGCTTTATGATAACCCATTGTTGAATTTTGTTCTTGTTATATTTTGTTTGATTGTTTTAGTATGTAAAATTTTTAGTCTCGTTTTTTAAAATTTTTATTGATTTTATATTATAAGTAATTTCATGTTTTGAATCCTAACTGTAATATTGTATATTTTTATTTAAACTGTTAATGGGGTTATCCCGTGTATTAAATAAATAAAAAAAAAATAAGTTTTAGCTTCGCTAATTTACAGACTTTGCCAAAACAATTGCAAACATGATTTCTTTTGATATTATGTGATTCTACTTGATTTCAGCACAAGAAAGAAATCAGATCCTGTAACAGAGTCCATTGTAAGTTTGTAATGATTGATTACTGATTGTAATTTCAAAGAGTGTAATATAGTAAATTAGAAATAACTGAAACTCTGATTTGCGCCAACTTGAGCCATAACCAAGACAGTCGCTTATACTGTATTGCCAAATTATATTTTAGAGTTTTAAAGATAAGCTATTTAAAATTTGACTATAATATAATTGATTCACTATAATTACTGTAAAGATTTTGTAACATATTTATTATGAGTGCGCTAATGTATTTAAAGTTAAACTGTTATGACATAATTAGTAAAATGTGTGTGTAATGACCGATTTTGTATCCTATTGCTATTTAAGTCGATGTTATAACACTGTCAAGACTCAAGAACAGCATCTCACTGAGATTCCTCTTTAATTTACGGCGCAAATATTTATTTCCGAGTAATTTTAGATGTAAGGCAATTCGTACTTCCTTTACGTTTATACTTTATTGATGAGAAGGCCGATATAGGCCCTTTGTTTTAAATTATATTTTACATAAACGTGTGTGTGATGCACGCCTAATGCAAACATCGCTGATATCCAAAGACTGTAGGTTTTTTTTATGTTTCCTAACTTAGTTGTTTAAATTAGAATAAAAAATTTTGCAGCTGAATGCAGTCAAACCATCATTATCCTCATTCTCTTTGCCTTTATCTCTATGCTCAGATCTTCTTTGGTCTTTCTCTCTCACTCCTTCCAGGAACTAGCAGATCAACGGATCTTCTTACAAAGTCCACAAGGAATCTACGTTCCTGTAGTTGGCTGTATACCATATATTAAAAAAATTATTAAAATCCTTTGTAAAAGGTATACATTTAAAAACCAAAACGGGCTATGTTAGACAAAACGTTTTCGGAATCCATATTCCATCATCAGTGTCTAGGTGTACATGAATGTAGCCACTAAATATGTGGGTAAAAACCCGTTAAAAATTATTTAGTTAAATTTAGTTTACATTATTTCTTATAAAATATTAGGATGTTAAAGTTACCTTTGGATTAGGTAACATGGCGACATATGACTCCACGTGAAGTTACTAGTCCAGAGACGGTGTGTCTACGAGGACTTTAATAAAGCAACTCAAATTCTTACGAAGTGATTAGTATCTCGACTTTGAACATGCCCAAACCGCCTTTACTCATTATACTATACACATTATGATGCCGTTATTTTGGCATCAATTGGTACAACCCCTAGACTTCCACTAATATACTTATTTTTAATTTTATTCGTTTTTGTCACTCCACTCACCCATTTTATCATTCTCATCTCCGCCACATGCATTCGTTGTTCTTTCTTTTCAACTTACCAACATTCAGTTCCTCACATCACAGCTGGTCTTTTATCGAATGCTCCTTTTAGTTTCATTGGCATTTGTCACACAAAACACCACTCGTTTCCTTCGTAGTAAATGCAGTCGAGTCTTGTAATAATTCATAAAGCAAGCCACCCCTTTTCGGTATTGATTTCAGTTTTTTCAATACAATCTTTTTTTACAATATCCGATGCATAATTGGAAATTGTCTAAATCTTGTTCGCATTTCCCTGAATGTATTTCTTTCCCCATATGTGGTCAAAGCGTTTAGTCTGCTGCTTGGTAGGTAATTATTTTATAAATCATGTTTGCAGTTGTGTATTGGCCAGGAGATCGTTGGATAGTTTGGCCGCCTGTTCGTTCTGGCTCATTTAGTGTTGTTAACCAGAGGGCACGTGCAGAATTCTTCTGCGGACGCGAGCTAGTTTACCCTCCATTTTATAAATTATAAATTAATTCTGTTTAGATTTTTTTGGCATTTCGTTTTTCTTTTAAATGCCGTTTTCGCTTTATATTTTTGACGAAAGTGTGCTTTTAATTTAATTATAAGTGATGGATTCGACCGTTACTGGATGGAAATTCATTTTTATATACCAATAAAACACTGAAAACTTTGTTTTGAAAACTTACACAAAATGTATTATAAAATCTTAGCACTACAGCTGTTTCGGCAGAGTGCCTGTGTGAAGCAGAGTGAGCAAAATCAAAAACTACGCAAGAAAGCTCTGAAATTAGTGTTTCCACCACCAGGGAAAAACTCAGTATTTTCTGCTCGATTACATATACACGCAAAATATCAACAAAAATAGCCAAACACATAAAAAAGAAAGGAATAACACCAGCTTTTAGAACAAACAACTTCAAATATATATTACAGACAAGAGCCAAAATAAAAAGAACTTACACAGTGGTGTATACAAACTTAAATGTGGCGACTGTCCGAAAACTTACATCGGTCAAACTGGTAGAACTTTTAACAAACGCATAGCAGAACATAAAAGGGCTTTCAATAATAGAAAAACAGATTCTACATACGCACTTCACCTTTTAGATCATAATCATTATTTTAACGACGAATTTCTCAAATTCTTCGTATCCAAATGAAAGGCCTTAAGCTATCTTTGTTAGAATCTATGGAAATTAACAAATTAAACAGACATAATTATTCTAAATGATCAACTTACGACAAGCAGTCCCCTCCTCAACCTATTTCGTTAAAGAATATAAAGTTTAAACATATACCAAAACTAGATCACTTAAGAAAGGCACTCTGCCGAAACAGTTGAAGTGATAAGATTTTATAATAAATTGTGTGGAAGTTTTGAAAACAAAGTTTTCAATATTTTGTTGATATATTTTAATTTATCGGTTTTTTTGTTTCGCTTTAAGAACTCTTAATTATATGTTTCCTGAAACGTTAGATATATTTTCATTTGCATTTTTTTAATAAATTATTTAACTTCACTTCTTTATTTTATTCTTCTATTAATACTCCTGTTTAATTTCGTTTTTCCTTTGTGTTAAAAATTATTTTTTAAAAATTTTTCCTCTATTACATTAAATTTAGATATTCAGAGATTAGATTAATCATCTGTTATGAACAATACGATGTATTTGAGTTATGAATCCAGTCCCGGCACAGGGACGTAGTGCCGAAGGACGAGGCGAGACTCGTAATTGGAAATTGAAATCAGTATACTCTAAACTCTTTAACGAACACATTATTATTAAACCTGATGTAACCACAACCACATATATTTCATTCTACGAGCCCCACCAACTATATAATGGGACAAATTCAAATATATAGCAAATTTAGGCGTTTGACTGTTAATTTATTATTATTTTTTAATAGTTACGACTAATGCTAAATAAGCATAATTGTAAATAATATATAATCACAACTTCAGTAGTTACCAGCTGAAGTCCGTTTGAAGAGGTCAACCCTCTGGAAGTTGATACTCACGTGAGGCATGGTTATATGTTGCCTGAAGATAAATCTAATAAAATATTAAACATCATTCATTTTTAACAACAGTATGCACATTTTTTGGTAACTTTAACTTCTGTAAAAGGTTTTACCCTAATATTTTGGTGGCTCAGGCATGTTAACCTGCTTTTAACCTGATGATGGAATTATTATTCCGAAAACGTTTCGTTATTTTGATATAGCCCTTGTAAGGGTTTTTTAAATATACCTACTTACAAAGATTTTAACCTCTTTTTGTGATACATAGTTTACAGCCAGCTGCAGGAATTTATTTTCCTTGTGAAAATTAAATTATTCTTTTACTTATCATGTCCTACATGTGTTCAATGAGTAAAAGATTAAAAGATCTGACCATGAAAGAACGGTAATTTGAGGAACAATAATGTAGCAACTGGTTTTAAAACTGTTATTTGTTTTACCTTTATTAAGGACTCATAAGTCATTATTGAAATGGTGTCATTGTATATTTCGCTGTCTGTCTGTCTATGAGGGCGATAACATTTAAATGAAAAGTCTTAGATCTTAGTCATAAGATCCTGGAGCCTTTAAACTTGCTACATAAGTTCTTCATGGTCCAATCAAGAAATCTATTGAATTGTTGTCAATAGATCAAAAAGTTACATGTAACTCTATGGTAGGGAGGACGTATAGTTCTTTTACGTCATAAATATACACTATATCAAATTTGGAGCAAAATATATAGAATTTTCAAAAGTGCATCAGATCCATAAAAGTGTAACCTGCTTCAGTGTTTTTATTATCTCTAATTTTTGCAAGTAACTCCTTTGCTGTGACAATTTATTCTTTAATTATTCCCACTAGCCATAAATGGTAATTAGGCGGAATAATCACTTTATGTAGTGTCTGTTAAGCAAATGTCTTTTTGAAATGTTGAAGTGTCACATACTTTTATTCGCTTTTTTTTTTAAATATTTTTGGTTATTTTTTTTAAGTTTTGCTTGTGATTTTGACGTCTTTCATATTATACCTTCCGTTTTCTCCCAAATTTTTTTGTGTAGTAATTTTAAAGTTTACTTTTGTCTTCTGTAATAAATCTGATAAAAAGTCAAGTCAGATATTAAAAAGAGTATACAGGGTGAGTCATATCTATTGGGACATAGACTACGGACAGGTTATTTGGGCCAAAATATGGCTATTGGGCCAAATATGCCTTAATAAAATGTTGCTGAGAAAAAAGATACAGGGTGTTAAAGTAAAAATTTAAAATTTTATTTTTGGCTATAACTTTCATGTTACATTTATGTTTATACATTTATGTATAAAAATTTACAGCTGGGTACTACTGAATATCAGAAATTTTAATTTGATGCATAATTTAATATATCTAATAGAGGGCGCCACATATTTCACATACGTGGCATACATTTATACTTTGCTTTTTTGTTCTTCAAGTTACCGGTATTCTTGATAAAAAATATTAAAGATACATTATTTTAACAAAAAAAAGGTATACTCTTTAATAACTTCAAAACTCAGTTTTCGAGATAATCGAATTTTACCAATGCACTGCATAATTCTGATTTAACGCAATTACTCCAGGCAAAGAAAGAAAAATAGATAAAAACATCAATACTTTTGAATTTTGTTATAAAATACCTTTAATAAAGTCAATAGTTAATGAAATTTTTACGTTTGTATTAAATTAAAGTCATAATCAAAACATTTTATTTACAAACCAAATTAAAAAATAGTTAAACTAAATAACATTAAACTTTTTGTCAAAGTAAGTGTTCGATATGTCCACCATTTTCTTTAATTTATTTGTCAATACATTCCATTAAATATCGTCTCATATTAAATAGCATTATTGGTTCTAAAGAAACTGCTGCAGTATTTATTATAGTTGTTTTAAGTGTAATAATAAGTAGTTTTTTGAAATTTTCATGAATTAAATAATTATTATTATCTTACCACAAGAATATGACTACCACGAAGAATCCAACGTTCAGGAACGTGTATTTAAATACTGTCTCACTCCGCTTTCTCTGTAATGTAATGGTGTACCATCTTGTAGAAACCACATATTTCGCCTTAAGTTTGATAACAATTCTTCCAATAAATCAATAAAATCATTTTATAAAAAATGTAAATAAATCTCGACATTGAAATTGCAAGGTAACTCGCATATCCGAGAAAAATAATTATCAGTGGTTCCAAACCATAGGACATGAATTTTAAATATGAATTTTGAATGATATTTTACAGATAGGTATGCGAATTACCTTTCAATTTAAATGGTGAGATTTCTTTACATTTTTTATAAAATGATTTTATTGATTTATTGGAAGAATTGTCATCAAACCTAATGCGAAATATGTGGTTTTTACAAGATGGTACACCATTACATTACAGAGAAAGCGGAGTGAGACAGTATTTAAACACACTTTCCTGAACGTTGGATTGTTCGTTGTAGTCATATTATTGTGGTAAGATAATAATAATTATTTAATTCATAAAAATTTCAAAAAATTACTTATTATACTTAAAAAAACTATAATAAATTCTGCAGCAGTTTCTTTAGAACCAATGATGCTATTTAATATGAGACGATATTTTATGGAATGTATTGACAAATGAATTAAAGAAAATGGTGGACATATCGAACACTTACTCTTACACTTACTTCTTTAGTTTAAATATTTTTTAATTTGGTTTGTAAATAAAATGTTTTAATTATGACTTTAATTTAATACAAAACGTAAAATGTTTTATGTAAAATCCAATTATTCTGTTATTTTATCAAATCCTATTATTAATTATCCTGCTGATATATTTATTTTATTTAATAATTCGTTAACTATTAACTTTATTAAAGGTATTTAATAACAAAATTCAGAAGTATTGATGTTTTTATCTATTTTTCTTCCATTGCCTGGAGTAATTGCGTTTAATCAGAATTATGCAGTTGATTTGTAAAATGCGATTATCTCGAAAACTGTTAAGTTTTGAAGTTATTAACAAGTATACCTTTTTTTTGTTAAAATAATGTATCTTTAATATTTTTTATCAAGAATACCGTTAACTTAAAGAACAAAAAAGTTAAGTGTAAATGTATGCCACGTATGTGGCATATGTGGCGCCCTCTATTAGATATATTAAAGTGTGCATCAAATTATAATTTCTGATATTCAATAGTACCCAGCTGTAAATTTTTATACATAAATGTTTACAAACATGAAAGTTATAGCCAAAAATAAAATTTTAAATTTCCACTTTAACACCCTGTATCTTTTTTCTCATCAACATTTTATTAAGGCATATTTGGCCCAATAGCAATATTTTGGTCCAAATAACCTGTCCTTAGTATATGTCCCAATAGTTATGACTCACCCTGTATATTATAATGTGTGTATATATGTATATAGCAGTGTATCTATATAGTAATGAACACCGTTTGTAGATTACCCATTAATTTCGTTATGTATACGAGTTTTTTTTTCATAATTATCAGGTACGTCGTAAAACCCACAAATCCCTAACAAATATAGAAACGCAGCATCGTGCCTTATCTCGACCGTTTCGAAACAAAAAGTGCCCGTTATACTCACATTATAATTAATGAGAATGGAAACAGTGTAGGTTTTCGAAATATCTAAAATTACTGACTAAAACGCCGACATTGCTTTAGAGTAGAGAAATTGCATTTCATTACAACTTATTTCATTTAGGTTTCGTTATGAATTTTATACACCCACACAAAAAAGACACATTTCTTTTTTATAATGGTCGTCTGTGTCCGGGCTCCGTGGGTGTTCTAGAAACTATAGCTTTTTTGATGGACACTACTATTATTCTCTAAATTAAAGACAACAAAGGGCTGGAGGGCCTGCTGTTCGAATCTTATTGATGGTTTATTACCTTCTATAAGAAAGCCAGTTATTAAAACCAATACGATAATAAAATACTATACTCTACGCTATATTTTTAAAAAGGAGCTAGATAATTGGTAATATATTCATATATTCTATTCTATATTGGTATTTCTATATACAGTTGATTAGAAATTTCTGTAGTTTGTTGTAAAACGTCTAAAATCATCAGAAGAATGCTCGTAACATCTATTTATTGATGATATGTCTTCCATCTATATTTTTGTATCCTCCTAATTTAATCTTAACTGTTTCAATATACATATTTTGCTATCGCTCTGACGAATTAAAAAACCAAATATAGGCATTTGAGCAACAAATTCGTCAAATGTGTTTGAATCGATATCAGTAAAGTGTTATAATACTATTTCGGCATCCTTGAGGATGACAGATACTCGGGCTGATACAAATTCAAATTTTTAAAGTCCAAGAAATGTCTCCAGAATATTTCCCACTTCAGTGGGATATACTCATCCCACTGATCTCATATATTCGGCTTTGTAATTCATCAGAGCAATAGCGAGATTATGCTAAAAGTTTTAATATTTTTATTTAACCATATTATTAAATCGTTTTCGTTCATGGCCTTATATGGCAATACTTGGATCAATTTTTGTAAGTTGAACTTTAGTTTTCTCTCCTTCACTCGCACGGTCGTCCGCAAATATGCATATCTCTGCATTTATCGTTTGCATTCTATTTCATCCAATGACATATTTTTTAAATGTTTTCTAACATTCTTTTAGTATCTGATCAATTACGTTTATAAATAATCTATTACCTTATTATATTTATTAATAAGCGCAACCTTCCTCCTGGTCTGACTCTTTTTATTGTTTCAAATAGTTCTGATAGCATATTTTGAATTCTTGTTATATTTTTTGTTTTCCCGCATACACTATTTTATCACTTCGATCTGCTCTTCATTAACTTGTTTCCCTTTTAGCATATCCGATATAGTTTCTCTTCTGATTGAGTCGAAAGCTTTTTCCATATATAAAAATAAATTTAAGTCTATAAGACTCATATATTGCTCTTTCATTTTGTGCATCCTCTAATTTATCTTCTATTTCTATTACGATTTTCCTTCCTACTTTGGTTTCGTATACTTTGGCTGCTACACATAGTCAGGAAATGCCTCTGTAATTTTCAGTCTCTTATGTTTTCCTTCTTGTGTATTGGTACAAATTATCGTGATTGATCATTTTCTCGGTCTTTATTTTTCCTTCCATATTAAATTGTAGATGCATAAAGTTTTTCTTCACCTTTTCTTCTATATAGTTCAGCATTTCGGGACTTCTTCATCGCTCACTGATGCTTTTCCAATCTTTATCTTCCTTGACGCCTTTTCTAGATCATTCTGCTGTATATCTTCTGTATTATTTTTTTTATTAAATTAACAATGCACCCAATCCTAAGAATAACCATCATTTTATATTTAATCTAATCTGTTACTTTACTGTCTTAAGTATTCCCAATGGTTTACTTTCTCCTTCTTCTTTTGGCACCAACCCTGGATGGGTCTTTGCCTATCTGGCCATGTCCTTCAATTCAGATCTCTCCTGTCCTTTCGCCTCCGTTGTCTTATATTCATGGTTTTCAGGTCGTCTTCCACGTCATCCAACCATCTCGTCCTGAGCCCTCTTTTTTTTCCGCCTTCCTACCGGCTTCTACTGTAACATCTTTGTCGTTTTCGTGTCTTGTCGCTCAGCCATGACAGCCTTTGACTTTTCTCAAATCTTACAATGTCATACTCTTCATTCAGTTCATTAACCTCGTCGTTTTTCCTGATTCTCTATGTGCCGCCTTCCTCTTGCACCGGGCCATATACTTTTCTTAATATCTTTCTCTCGAATGTCCTGAGTTTGGCTTCCTCTTTTTTTTGTCATTACCCAGGTTTCGCAACCATAGGTTGTAGATAGTCATTTTGGTCCTTTTGTCTAATAATTTGGATGTCATCAATATTTGATTAGCATAGTATGTACGATTTCCACTGGAAATATGTGCATTAATTTCGCTGCTTACGGAATTCTTCCGATTAATTTCTGTGCCCGGATATGTGAAGGCATCCACACGTTCAATAGTATAGTTATTTATGGTAGCCTTAGAATCAGTAATGCATACTTCAGTGTTGTGGCTTAGTTCACTGCCGAATTTAAACTATCATTTATATATTTGTTTTATTATCATTTACAGTTTCTGTATTATTAACATTATTTTGTGTTTTCTTCCTCTGTTTTCTTTTTCTGCTACTCACTCTCGCTCGCCGTTAGCAATTGCTCAAATTGTTTCCTTAATCTCTCCAATATTTCCTTATCTCGGTTATTATTTTTCTTTCCTAGGTCATTGCGTGCTTTAATTTTATCTCTTTGTTGGTTCCTAGGATTTTCAGTGTTACATAAAATAATTTTGTATCTTCTTTGCTGTGTTTCTCAATTTTTTTGGCGTCGCTTTATCATTTTTCCCATTTTCCATTTCCTTAATTTTTATTCTATCTTTTCTATTTTTTATACTTTTGTTGTGTTCTGTCTTATGTTAACTCCTTTCATAGTTTCTTCTTTTCTTTTATTTCTCTTTGTACCTCTTCATTCGACCATCCCCCGACGTTTCCTCCTTTGGTTAATTATTGTAGTCCCATATACTTGGTTATGGTATTTTGATAATAATCGCGTTTTTAAATCTTTCCAATCCCTCATCTATTGTTTCCCTTTCGTTTTCCATTTCTATTTTCAGCTCTTCTTTATGTCTCATTATCGTTGTTACTTAGCATATGCATTTTAGTTATTTTTGTGTCTCTTCTTTGTGCTTTCTTTGCTTTTTAAATGATTTTTTTCTAGTGGTGAATGCTCTTTCAAGTAGTCATGAAACATCGATGAAGTAGGCAGTGACCATTGCACTACCTATTTCATGACTCGTTTTTACGCTTCATCTCTGTTTTTTATACTATAATGTAGTTAATGATTGATTGTTTCTATCTTGATAAAATTTCTGTGGTGACCTGCATGTCTTTATGCTGAAAATCTATATTCATTATAGCCAAGTTGTATTCAAATGTTACTTATTTACAGTATTGTGCGAATTAATGGAATCACTGTGATTTTTTTTTCATTTTTTCAATATTCACAGTTGGCAACACTACCTACACAGTTGACAGCTGACCAAGCATTGAAAACATAACCTTACTGTGTGTTGGTGTGTTTGAGTGTGTTTTAAGTCATTTCTTACCAAGCTTGTGTTGTTTTTGGGGTTTTTGTACTATTTTGTGTTGTTTTTGGTTTTATTCCAACATGGATATTACGCCTAGAAAGCGTGAAAAGATTGTCTCGTTGAGTGAACACACTAGTATGTCACAAAGAGAGATTGCTAGAACGTGTGGAGTAGTCAGGGGGTAGTAAGCAAAATTTTGAAGCGTAAACGAGAAACGGGATCAGTGGATGTGAAAAGGTTAGGAAAATGTGGAAGAAAGAGAAAAACAACACCAGCAGATGATAGATTTTTACTTCGAAAGAGCAAATTGGACCCAAGAAAATCAAGCCATGACCTACAACAAGATCTAGCAGCATCAGCTATAGTGATTCATGACTCAACTGTTCGTAGAAGACTTTTGGAGAATGGTAAAAGGGCAATTCGTCCACAGAAAAAACAGCTTCTAACTGAACGAATGAAGAAACAAAGGCTACTGTGGGCCAAAAAATACTCTAATTGGACTGTAGGCGACTGGAAAAAAGTCCTATTTACAGATGAAACCCACTTTATAGTTCAGGGACAGCGGTCGAAATTCGTCAGGAAGTCTGACAATGAAAAGCTTACACCATCTCATATTGATCAAACCGTAAAACATCCAGTCAAGAAAATGTTTTGGGGATGTTTTTCATACATGGGGGTTGGATCTTTGGTGCCAATTGAAGGCATGATAATACATGCCAAAAATGCAAATCTATGTTGGAAAAGTATTTGGACAAACAACTCCAAAAATGTCACCCCAAGGAGGAACGATTCTTCAACAGGACTCTGCTCCCTGTCACAAATCAAGGCATTTTTCAAAAATAAGAAGATTTTTGTATTGTTTTAGATTGGCCCGGTAATTCGCCCGACCTCAATCCCATTGAAAATTTATGGGCCATTTGCAAAGCTAGACTGCGAAAAATCGATTGTACCACTAAAACAAAAATGATAGAAGCGGCCATTCAGGTTTGGTATCGAAATGAAAGGATATCTGACAACTGCCAGAAACTCATAGAATCTATGCCAAAACGGTAAAAGCAGTAATTGCTGCCAAAGGGGGACATATTTCCTACTGAATGATGTGAGTTTACCTTTATAGTTTTGTCAAAATATAATTTTTTACTAAATAAACTGTTTTTTCATTAAAACAGCCTATGATTCCATTAATTCGCACAATACTGTAAGTGGTTTTCAGTAACCATATATACATTCATCCTGTTGAAGATTTGTGCTGTGTTAGCATGGATCGTTCATATTACAACTTCATAAAAAACGATCGGAAAGATGTAGTAGCAGTAACCCGTACGAGTGTCACTTTCATATACATACCTTGACCATGCATATTACCAGCTTTCTTTAAAACGCTTTATTTTTTCTATCCTGTATTTCATTTTAGGAGAATGATCCCAATATGGTGCATTAAACAGCCCTATTTGGGTTCAATTGGCAAAAGATATAAGCAATAACGTTTCGATCCATTGCAAGTCTTATTATTTACTTGCTTTACGTTAATGTAATGGGTTATGCACTAGTTTAAACTTAATTTTATTTGAAATATAAATTGACGAAAACATTTATTTTTTTTATATTCATAGTGTCAAATAATTTTACAAATATTTGAATACATTTTGGCCCAATTTTTTAATTTGGTCACAGTCGTTTGTACTCAATACATATTTTCATCTAATTATTCAAGCAAACATAAACTTACAGCTGCAGACATACGATTATACATAAAATAAACCTATTTCCCTATTAAACATGTGTTGAGCGACAGACTCACTTCTTGCGTCTTACATGTTAAGATAAAGGTAGCAGTATTTACATACGGTAAACAACCCATATGGTTCGTATTTTAAATAGACAGTTGTTTATCAATAAGTTTTACGAGGACGCACCTATATTTATTTCTAGAAAGGGAAAATAATTTTAAATACGAAAATTTACGTGTGTTTAGAGTTTCGAAAATGACTTTAATACATTTTACGAATTTGCGACTTTACTGGAAAATTTTGACTTCAGTCAAGATTATCGCCCGTCCGGTCGCTCCTACAGCGATCAAGACTGTGACTTGGACCTTGGACAGTCAGTCAGTCACCTGCGTTTAGATGTTGTATCATATTTTCGTCACTTATTTAGTCGTTTTTGTTAACAATGGAGGACGAAGAATTAATTAGTTAGTGCAGAAAGATTACTCTCTGGAAAATACGGAAAATACTAAAACAAGGTAACTATTAATAAGCTTTCCGACTCGAGTTACTGCTCTTCTATAGTGAGTGGCTATCTTCATTATGTCGACTTTAATCAGAGATACCAAATTAAGGAAATCACATTGCGACATGCGAAAGTACTGTACGAATTTTGTGTTGTCGTCCACTAATTCTGGCTACAGTTTTGCGAAATCCCCTTCTCTCCTCAATAAAAATATTTTCCGTTCCCACTCTCGACGAGGTCTCACTTATTCTTCTTCCAAAAGTAATACTATTTTTCGCGTATTTTAGGGTATTTTTCGCTTAGGCATTTTGATCGGAATGAATGCTGAAGTAGACTGACGGTGATTTGCTCGGCCTGTGTGGTGGATGGCTTGCCCCTTGAATTGACGGTGATTTTAATGTGATATGATCGATCATCTTCTGTGTTGAGAAAGAATAGCGAGTCCTTCCAATATTAGCTTGATTTTGGCAATGACTGTCGAAGTCAAGCAAAAATACGGTTTTACTGATAATTTATTTTACAATCATTTAAAAGAAATATAAAATTATTAGTCCGAAAATAGAAGAAAATTGCAAATTTTATTGTTTCTAAATCGCAATGGAAAGTATTGACTGATTAAATAAAGATCAAAACAATAACACTCAAAATTTTTCATCATGAGAAAATGAAAACATATTACCTTACAAAGCAATTAAAAATTAGATCCACACTCGTAATCACTGTCGTCGGTATCTTCATTTGGATTGTAAATGATGACTGGGTTAATTGCTTCGATGCGATTTTCACACATCCAACATTGTTTTTATTAACTTTTCATATTTGCGCACACTTTTTTTCCTAATTGCAGGAGTAGCAGTGTTCAATGCTTCTTGCCGTATTTCCAAAACTACTGCGTCACTTTATCCGTTACATCCAATTGTTGTAGTAAGTTTTGCATATTCCCCAAATATTTTCTTCTTCTTCTTGGTGTGCCTATCCGTTACAAATGTTGGCGATCATCATGGCAATATTTATCTTACAGCAGCGCGGAAAAGCTGCAGAGGTATTGTATTGAACCACATTCTGAGGTTCTTTAACCAAGATGTTCCTCTTTTTCCTGAACTTCGTTTTCCAAATATTTTTCCTTGCAGGATGGCTTGAAGGAGAGCATATCTGGATTAATTTCGCATAATATGTCCGAAGAATTGTAACTTTCGGGATTTGATGGTGGTCAGTACCTCCCGGTTCTTATTCATTCTTCCGAGAACCTCCTCATTTGTGACTCGGCCAGTGCACGGGATCTTAAGAATTCTCAGATATAGCCACATCTCAAACGCTTCCAGTTTTCTGCACATATCTTCGTTCAAGGTCCACGATTCAACACTATAAAAAAGGACAGAGAAAACGTAGCATCGCAGGATTCTTACTTTTGTATCAAGAGAGAGGTTGTGACTCTTGAAGAAGGCCGCCATTCGATTGAACGTAGATCTAGCTTTTCCGATACGTGCTCTAGTCTCCTGGTTGTTGGTCCGTTCTTCATTTAATATGGTGACGAGGTAGTTGTAGTCGTCACTCTTTCTACAGGGAGTTGGTTGACGTAGAGTTGACCTTCTGTTATCCTTTTCTTGCTACAAATATGTTCAATGAGATTAAATTCAAAATGGTAAGGGGACTGTCTTAACACATTATGTCCAAAACTATCTATAATCTCGTCTACTATAAATATTTTTTGTTTTTCATTCCTTTTGGCTAACTGTATGTCGTTACTGCTATTTTATTTTATTTTACTGTCTAGGAAATTATGGGTTATTTATTTAAAATTTCCGAATAGTATGGTGCCTTATCCAAAACTATAACAGATAGTTCATGTAAACTTGCAAATAGTTTTTCTTCTAACCATTTCACAAACATATCCGTATTCATGTTGCCGTGATAATCAGCCGAGAGATTATTTGTTTCTTTGAGAGATTAATTGTTTCTGGAAACGTTCCGGGGAGATCAAGAAGACGATCACCAACTAGAACTAGATGGTACAACCAAATTAAGAATTCAGCTGGAAACTCATTCTGCGAAGCTCTTAGAGCAGCTAAAGATAGAGACCAATGGAGAAAAATTGTTAGGAATATTGAAAGAAATCATGATCCTCATTAATGGGAAACGATAAGAGAGAGAGATAATTAGCCGATTTTGATTTTGACGAAAACAAAGTAAAATAAATAAATCTCTCTAAATAAAACCATGTTTTCCACCAGCAAGTGATATAATATATCTCTTTACCTCAGTATCGGTGCGTTTTATGGACTTTATACTCCTTTATCATAAATCCAATGCCATTCCGAATTTAAAACTTACAACCCTCAGGAAGATATTCAGTCTTAGGGTGTGATCTAGGTTTATATTGTGCGATCTCCACTTCAGTAGTTTGCCTGTTTTTCAAAACTGACTTGAGTTTTTGTCTAATCCATACATAATGCATAACACACGTTTATGTAAGGATTTAACTGGTCGCAAAGGGCCTCCATTGGACTTTTTAGCAGTAAAATAAGCGTACAAATTAAATATTCCTTTATTTATATCTAAAACACGTTTGTTATTTTCGCTGTTAATTTACAAACTCTTTGCAATCACAAGTACTACAGTCAAAAATTTGTTAGGGTACCATTTTATTAATATTAATAATAATAATATTAGGGTATTAATTTGAATAGGTTTGGCAGCATCGCTAAAATAAAGTTTAAAGCATTAGTTTCTTCGAATGTTCAAAAACCCAAGTATAGGTTATGAGATATTCACCTCTGTCCTAAAATACTACTATGAAATCAAAACGCCAAATACGCCGTAATAGCCAAATCTTTTGAAATATTGACTGACGTATATCTGAGTATTCACTTAAGAATTTTTCATAAATGAATAAAACATTATCGAAATTCTCATAATCCAAGGCTAATAAGGGGGCAGAAGGAGTGTGGAAAATAATGGGTTGCTGCTAAAAACAACTCTTTGGAACAAAATTGCTTTGAATATTAGAGTGGCCATTACGATTGTCAATCTTGGTAATGGTGATGCCACTTGAAGAAAAAGAAAAATAATCTGATTATGTACACTAACAGGATTGTATTGATGATTCTTGTTTGCAAAATAAACGTTTACTGATTTCGTTTCGTTTAATTTAACTCGTGTTTTTTTACAGGTAACAGTTTTGCAGTTTTCTAGCGGCTTCTTCATGACCTCAACATATAACCAGCACAACAGTATCATCAGAAAAGGTGACTATTATATTATTATGTTCTAATTTAGAGTTAACAGTAGTGTCTACTAGGTGAAGGACTGGTCGTAACAGAGTACTTTGCGGTATTCCCGCATTGACTTCTATTCATTCGAATTAACCTACGTCCTGCTTAACGTTAAGAGCTCCGTTTGACTGTTTGATTTATATAATTTCAATAATACTGTATATTTTCTGAGCAAAATCGTGCTTATATTCACGTATGTATACATGGTGTTTCTATTAAATAAACTTCAAGCTTCCGAAATGTGGGTGTACCGAAGACATAAGTTGGATTGAGAGAGTTAAAAATGAAGGATTGTGACGTCTAAAAAAGCAACCGGAAGTAGTGAAAATCGTAAAATACGAAAATTGAAGTATTTTGCCCATGGCATGCGATACGCAGAACGATATGGAATCCTTCGTCTTATTATTTCGACCATTCGTTTTCTTTAACTGGTTTGGTTTTCCCCAATATTTTTGTTGCTTTCTCAGTTAATATGTTTTTACATTTTGTCCACAGTTCCTCTACATTTTCCCCCACCTCCAGGCTCTCCATTTCCTCGTCCATTTGTCTCCTATACTCTCTCGCAACGGTTTCAATGCGCAGATTATCAACATTAATTCTGTCTTATTTCGTGTGTTTATCTTTCTTTAGGTTTGATGTTCTTCCTCTGATTTTTGCCATTACAAGAAAGTGGTCACTGTCAATGTTTGGGCCTCGGTAGCTTCTGACGTCTATGAGATCGGAAGAATGCCTTGCATCTATCAGGATGTGATCTATCTGGTTAATGGTTTCGTTATCAGGGGATTTTCATGTTCCTTTGTGTATCATTTTATGAGGAAATCGTGTTCCTCCTACTATCATGTTTTTTAGTTCTTGCAAAGTTTATTAGTCTCAACCCGTTATCATTTGACTCTTCATGTAAGCTCTCACGTCCTATAGTTGGCTGGAAAAATTGCTCTTTACCAATTTTTGCATTAAGGTCCCCAGCAATGATTTTCACGTCATGACGTGGACATCGATCATATTCTTTGTCTAAGGTGTCATAGAATTCATCTTTTTCATTATCCTCCTTTTCTTCCGTAGGTGCGTTTACACTGAGTAAGCTATAATTAAAGAATTTTCCTTTAAGACGTAGATAACATATTCTGTTGTTTATGGGTTTAAAGTTAAGGACTAATTGCTTTGCTTTTTACTGACTAGAAAACCACTGCCAAACTCGTGTCGGCTGCTATGTCCGCTATAGTATATATTGTAGTCTCTTTTCTCGATGATTCCTGAACCAGTCCATCTCATCTCTTGAATCGCTACTACATCGGCTTTCATTTTATCAAGTTCTTGTGTTAGCAGTCTAAGAGCACCTGGGGCATAAAGGGTTCGTACATTCCATGTGCATATCCGTAAATCGTTATTCCATTGTCGTTTGCTAGGTCGTCGTGAATTAAACAGTCCGGCTTTTCCACTTTGTGCTTTCATAAAAATGAGTTTTTTTAAGGGAAGAGGTCGTTAACCTTTTGCCCAACCCCCTAATCTTCGAAGGACCATTTCTCCCACTCTCGTTTGCCCCGACTCTGCTTCCCACTGGGGTTGGTTACCACAATCTTCCACAGAGTTGCTCAGGTTACCAGGGTTCACCGCGTGGAGGTGAGAGTTGGAATTGAGTAGGAGAGGCTAGTGACGCTAACAGGATGCAGCGTCATATTTTACGCATCACTACCCCATTTGAACCCTTCCATAGAATTTAGTTCAATTTAAATGGCAAACAATATTCGGAAACTGGTTAAAAAACACAACTTTTTAAACAGAAAAAAGGTTCTACGGCCCCTTAGGACCCAAGATAGCCCCTAAAAAATGAGTCAATAAATAGTACTAAGCGTACACCGATGGCGAAACTTAGAAGAATACATTTATAACTTTTTCCCATTTTATACAGTTATCTTAAAATTGAATTACCCTTATGTACTTATGGCTTATTATCGCTTATTTCAGAAAACATTTGATACTCCAAATTATAATAAAAATATATTATCTTCCTTTTTCTCCATAATATCCTTGCCTTGAGAATTGTTTTTCTGTGTTTGTGTAATTCTATGTATACATTATATCAGAATGTTTCAAGTATTTTTTCTTTGAAGTTGTGTTGATCACAGATCTAGAAAGATCCATTAAAATTGTAAAAATAGCGTCTACCTCGTATATTTACGCAGATGCGCGTGTTGATAAACACTAATACTTCCTTATTATAACTGATACAATGCTTGTGAGTGAATAAGTGAATCACCTTGGCAAAAAGAGCAATGGGCTGTTGAAACTTGCATTGTGTCACATAAAAAGGTATTAATCTATTTGTTTGTAGGATGAAATATCTTGACGTTTTTATCTTTTAATCAACGATGGCGTTGACGTTTTGAATAGCGAGTCTAGGGAACTTCCGCACTTCATCCTTTCATCGGCAAAGACGAAATCTTTTTAGGCACTCGAAGGGTAACAAGGTGTGAGATAGTTTTGATACCTATATTATTTTTAGCCTTCTTCTGTGAGATCGTGAGGATTTCTGATTTTGTTAAGTAGGTGCCTTCTTCAGTAATTAAATATATCATGAAATTACCCCCAAAATACATACCCCATAATAGTTATGGTTTTTTAGATCATATAAATAGTAATCTTATGTTATTAATGATGCTAATAATAATCATCATCATTAATAACATAAGATTTGCAGACGATACCGCAATCACGGCAGAGAATATAGATGATTTACAAACTCTCCTGGAAATCATTAACAGAGAAAGCAAAAAAGATGGGACTAACAATGAATATAAATAAAACCAAATACATGGTGATCTCAAAAATCCCTGTTGACAACATACAACTGACATTGGAGGGTAAACCCAATTAAGTAACTCGTTTTCAGACTCGCGTTTTTAAAAACAATTTATTTAAAATTAACTAAATACAATGGTTAAATAACGAATCAAAACAAGTATACAATAACAATAATAAATCAAGAATGAATGTTCACAGCCGTGGCTGCACTATATATAACGCACTAATGACTTGGACTATGATGTGTAGATATCTCTTTTATGTCTATATAATTCCTCCCTCCTTAAGCTCGGAAAACAAGGGAGTTGGATTTTCTGAGCCATGTGCCTCTCTTGGTCGACTTCTTGTGATGGAGTTGAGTTTGGATTTGAATACTTTGAAATAAGCTAAAACAGAGATTATTAGTGTAATAAGGATGATGAGAGATGTGTTGGTCCAATTGTGATACGTCGGGGCTTCTTTTAATTCTGGTAGTTCAATATTCTCTGCTACGGTCTGGATATGCTTGATTTTTGCATCGTCTAATGTTTTTAGTTTTATTGTTGGAACTTGGGTTAAGTTACTTTGAAACTCGAATTTGGGTAAATCGAATACATACTCTTCGTGCATTGTTTCTTCTTGTTCGTAATTTTTGTTGTCGATGGTTATTTTACATTTGTCGATGGTTATGATGGAAGGTTTGTCTATTTCGTATATACCGTTCTTTTCACAATCTGCTTCTATTCTTATGGGATTGATGGGTACGATTACTAGCTGGTTTGAATTAATTGTGGTTATTTCAGTCTTCTTCAAATGGATACTCGTGCTTATACATTTATTCTTGCCAGTTCGGATGAGTTTGCTTAAGCAAGGTTGTGTATTTTCTTGTAGGTACTTCTTTGGACAGTAATAGTAGTTTTCGATTTCGGGACATTGTTCAGATGTTGTCCAATTTTCTTCGTTACTGAGAAGCAGGAATGGTTGATCGGGTATAATTGTTAGGTTGTTTAAAGGAATAGGATATATTCGGAAATATTTTAAGGGATTACTAACTATTGGGGTATGAATCTTGAAAACTACCAAGTTCCCATGAATATTCACCTGAGTTGAGAAGAGACTGTAATAATTCATAAAATTTTGAAGTTTTGGTACATTTCGTACCGTATATATTTTGTTTAATTTTAGTATTATTGATTCTAATTGCAAAGGATTAATAATTGAGCTATGAAGAATATTTAGTTTTGCTAGTGATATAGCGGTTTCAATGTTATTGACCAAAATTTGTAGGTCGTGTAGTTGATTTATTAGGTTATCTATTATTATATTTATTGAGAAAGCTTTTTCTACATTTATTAATTCTTTAATTTCTTCTGAAATTATTGTCATTTGTTTGCTTATTATTATTTGATTTTCTTTAATTGTTTCAAATCCTTTTGAGTACGTTTTCGACATTTCTATTAACAAGGTGTGATGCTGAAATAAACTTGAATTTATCTTATTTTGATTGTCATTGAGAGTGGATAAGTAGTTGTTGTAATAATTTTCGTCATCAGTGTCTAAGGTGCCAAAAAGCCATTTGGATACCTTTCCTATTGCGTTAATTAATGCTCGTTTGGTTCTGGGGTTTTGTGGGTATGTTTCTAATTGATTATTTATAGCTTTACTTAGTTTTATGGCATGATCTATTTTGTTTATAATTAATATTGAAAAGTGATTGTTTACTTTAATAGAATTTCTTAAGTTTATTACTTCATTATATATTTGATTACTTATTTCTAATGGTTGGGATAAATTAATATGATAAAGAAATGTATGTTTTGATAGTATCCTTTTTGCTTGTCCAATTTGAACAGGTAGGATGGGATTATTAATTTCTTTTATTTCTAACGTTTGATATCCTTGTAGATAGAGGAGTATCGTCATCGCTAGTATTTTCATGTTGATTGTAGTTATCTGTAACAATACGTTGAGGTTTTATACTTCGCAAGTGATATACTTTATTGTTGGATAATATTTTATTATCTCCAACTAATTTGGGATTTACTAATTTTTGATAAGGTTGATTACATTTTGCTAATCTTTGTTCTGAACCTTTTAACTGATATATGGGACGATTCGTGTCTAATTTTATTTCTGATTGTTTAGATTTATTTGCACGTTCTAAGTTTTGTGTTTGGTTTTTATTTAGTTTATTAAGAATAATATTGTTAAGTAATTTTAGGTTTTTTGAGTGATCATGAATATATTGTGTTATTCTTTCATTCTCATCTCGTTCGAAGGGGTTTTTATAAATCTAGTTTGCCTCGCATTATTTGAAAGGGAGTATAGCCTGTAGCACTATGAATACTATTGTTATAAGCTAATATTGCGTAACTCATTAACTGAGAAATAATGATATTTTCTTTTTCTTCTTTAAGTATTCTCAAACTTTCTATGATTGAAGAATGAAATCTTTCTATCGGACTATTGCTATTTGGGTTGTAGGCGGTTACGTAATGGACATCTATATGATGTAAGAGACAGAGATCTTGAAATATTTTATTCCTAAATTCTGTGCCATTGTCACATGTGATTTTGTTGGGTATTCCGTAGTGACTTATAAAGAATGTTAATTTGTTAACAATTTCCATAGCGTTTATTGAATTTATGGGATAGGCTTGACCGAATTTAGAAAAGCTATCTATAATGGTAAGGAAATTTTGGTTACTAAACTTAAATGTATCGATATATATGTGTTCCATAGGGGAATTGCCAATTGGTGTTGGTTTGAGAATAAGTGAGGTGGGATGTCTTTCGTACTTTGATTTTTGACATAGGTCACAAGTATTGACGTAATTTGTGACATCTTTGTCCATGTCAGGCCAGTAGAAATGTTTTTTGAGTGCTGCAAGATTTTCATTAATGCCTCTGTGGTTTGTTTTCGTTTCGTGGTAAAATTTTAACTTTTCTTGTTTTTCCGCTTCTTCCGTTATATCCGTTAGAATTTTATTTGAAATGACTAAGGAAAATGCATTATTTTTAAATGAGTTTGTCATAAAACGAATAAAAGGTATTTCGAGGTCTTTGTTTTTAAATAGTAGGCAATAGGTCGTATTGGGTTTTATGATTTCTTTAATTAAACATAGAAACTGTGTTTCTTCAAAATCATTTTTTGGTATTTGCCAATGATATCTATTTTTGTCGAATATTTTTTCGTATGTATATTTTGGTTTCGATATATTTGCAGAAGTTATTATTATTTGATTTTTGTATATATTTATGGCCTTTTCTGTATACGGTATATTTAATATGGGATCTTCTTGACTAGTATGCACCGTTTCTAAATCGTCAGATTTCTCTTCTGTATTTGGTATTGCTATATTTTGAAGAATTTTTATTTTCTTATCTTTTTTGGTATTTTCTTCTATGGATTCTACAATATCTTCTTCTGGTACTGGTAGTTCTTTGTCGATTATTTCGTTAATAAATTCTTGTGTTATGTTTTGGTATGGATTAATATTTATAATATCTTGTATATCGTTGTGATCAAGAGCAGGTTTTAATATAATATCATTCGAATCTAAGTCTCTAAGTTTCGACATTTCGTTTGTTGATTCTTCAAGATCAATAAATTCGTTGTGGTCTAAGTTCATTATAATGGACAATTTGTCGTTATCTTCGGTATCTATGGATGAATTTCTACTCTGGAGAGAGCATCTGCGTTTGTGTTTAATTTGCCTTTCTTATAAATAATCTGGTAGTCGTATTCCTCTAATTTAAGTTTCCATCTTATTAGTTTGGAATTAGGTTCTTTAAGGAGAAAAGCCATTGTAAGGGTTTATGGTCACAAATAATGTTGAATTTTGTGCCGTACAAGTATGGTCTGAAATATTTAACAGCATATACTATAGCTAAGAGTTCTTTTTCTATGGTACTGTAGTGACATTCCGCTGGATTCAAAGTCCTAGATGCAAAAGCAACAGGTAAGTCGTTTCCTATTGGTCCTTGAGATAGTACTGCTCCGATTGCGAAATTTGAAGCATCTGTTGTTACATTAAAAGGTTTGCTAAAATCTGGGTATTGTAAGATAGGATCATTCATTAGGATGTTCTTACAAAGTTCAAAACTTTCTATAAATTCAGGAGTGTGTTTGATTTGCATTCCTTTTTTTAAGCATGATGTTAGCGGTTTAGTCAATTTGGCGAAATTTTTTATAAATCTTCGGTAATAGCCTATGAGTCCTAAAAATGATTTAATTTCTTTGGCAGTTTTTGGGATGGGAAATTTTTTTATTGCATTTACCTTTTTCGGATTAGGTTTAATGCCTTCTGGCGTAATGACGTGTCCTAAAAATTCTACATCTTTGCAAAAGAATTCTGATTTGTCTAATTGTATCTTTAAACCAGCTTCTCTCAATCTCTTAAAGACTTGTTTTATATTACTTATGTGTTCTTGAAGTGAAGTGGAGAATATTATTATGTCATCCATATATACAAAACAAATTTTATTTAAAATATCTTTGAGTATGTTATCCATTACTCGTTGAAACGTTGCAGGTGCATTTTTAAGGCCAAATGGCATACGAAGATATTCATAGTGGCCATTTTCGACATTGAAAGCTGTCTTAGGAATAGACTCTTTCTCCATTTCTATCTGTGTAAATCCAGAAGCTAAGTCAATTGTAGTAAAATATTGGCATCTGCCAAGTTTATCTAGTATATCCTGAATGGAAGGTAATGGGTAGCGATCGTCAACAGTTTTTTCATTTATTTTTCTATAGTCTACCACGATTCGCCATTTTTGTCTTCCTGAAGCGTCTAATTTCTTTGGAACAATCCAAATGGGAGAACTCCACGGACTCTGTGATGGTCTGATTATTCCATCTTCTAGCATTTTATTGATTTGTTTTCTTATCTCCTCCTTATGTATGTGGGGGTATCTGTATGATTTTGAATATACTGGAATTTCATCGGTGGTATTAATGCTGTGTTTTACTTGATTTGTGAAGGTCAATTTGTCTTCAGGGTTATGAAAAATATCTTGGTATTCTTCTACTAATAATTTCAGTGCATGTTTTTCTTCAAGATTCAAATGATCTTGTCTAAAATTTTCCAAAGTTATTTTCCGGTCCTTAGTGTTAATTGTATCGTTTATAGTAATGTTCATAATTTCTTCCATTGAAAAGCAATTAAAATTTTTTGTATCAAAATTTTCCGCAAAATTATTTAGAAAGTTGTTATCGATATTAATTAGTTGTGTGTGGAATGTTTTATTAACAAATTCAATTTTTACACGTCCGTTTTCAACATGAACTAAACTTGATGGGATTTTTATTGTTTTTGTTTCATTAACAATGTCGTTAAGAAAGATATCTCCATCTGGTAATGATGTCTGTATATTTTTTATTACAGACGAAAAAGGTGGAATTTCTATCTTTTGACTATTAAAATCTTTTCTATAATTAAGAGGGATCTCTGAGTTTTGATTAAAAAGGATTTGGCGATTTAAATCTAAATTTAAGTGTAATTTTCGAAGGTCTCGTATTCCTAATATACCGTCAAAATAATTATGGAAATCAAATAAGACAAAGTCGAGAGGTTCGATATGTGAAATTCTTGCAAAAGGGGGATTTTGGCTTTGAATTGGATTCTCGGGATCCTGCACACGTAATAATCGGAGTTGTGTGTCTTGTGATTTTTTCTGAAAAGTATTTTTCGGCAATGTAGGGTCTTAGGAGAGATGGGTGACAGCCTGTGTCAATTAGTAATTTAATGGGAGTTGGAAAGTTTAATTGAATGTATGGGAGAGAATTGGGAATTGTATTATTTAGATCAATGTGTTGGGTTAATCGTCGGGATTTTCGTGACGATCCTCTTGAAAATTTTCATTTATGTTTACAGAGTCTGTTTGGGGATTTGGAAGGTGATTATATGCATCACAATATTGGTTATCTTCATTTTCGTCTTCTACTTGATAAAGTTCCTCGAATTGGAAATTTGGAGGGCCTCTCTGAATAAAGGGAAATTTTTGTTTTCCGGAAGAGATTCTAGATGTCGTTGACATTGGTTCCGGTGAGAATGTATTTTTTGGGACATTCCTGGGATCAAATACATTTTTTGGTTTCCCAAAAACTTGTTCGTTTGTAAAATATTTAGTTTGAATAGGTCTAGATTGAATTTTTATCGGTTGGCTTGGAAAATTTTGTTTTGATGTACTTGGTTGATTGAAATGACGATTAGGATTAGATTGGTTGTAATTGGAAAAGGTTTGCCTTGATGTATTAGGCTGATTGAAATGATTATTTTGTTCATGGTGATTTGAATAATTAGAATTAGATGAATAACGTGTGTTATAGCGATGATTAAAGTTTGGATTAAGATTGCGGTGTTGTTGGTTATAACTTATTTGATTATTTGATTTTGAATTTTGAAATTGAGGTTTTCCTTTAAATTTATTTGAAAAGTTTATTGAGTCGACTCTTTGGTCATTATAAAATTGTCTATTTAATATGTCGGATGCTTCTATAAACGATTTCGGTTCCTTTATTTCAAGAATCGTTCTAGCTTTCTCATCTACGTTTGCAAGTATAATGTCTATGGAATTTGCTTCATTTTGTTCCATTAATATCGTTTTCCGTTCAGCACTTAAATTCGTTTCTGAATTTATTTTAATTTCCAATCTTGATTTGAGTTGCGATATTCTTGCTAAAAAGTCTATAATATTTTCGTTTTTGTATTTTGTTGTTTGTAGGAATTCTTTATTCAATGTTTGCCTGTCGATCCTGTCGCCGAAGTTATTTCTCAATGTACTTCGAATCAATGGCCAGGTATTTAAATCTGGTCTACACATTACGAAGTTTAATACGTTGTCTTGTAACTTCGAACATAATACATTATATGTAAAATCGTTCAAGGTATTATCCGTTGTCTGTCCATAAGTGCGATAATACTGGTCGCATCTTTGGATAAAGCTTTCCAATTTTAACGGATCCCCATTAAATGTGGGTAAAAAGTCAGCGAGAGCTTTTGCCGCTTGAATTGTGGGTGTGTTATTTAATGCCATTTTGTTTAAGTTACAAATTAAATTATCAATATCACTTTGCATAAAAAAATGTTTTTAAAATTACTCAAATGAAGAAGATTTATTACAATCTCTGACAAATGGTAAAAATAAAATAAAACTGGTAATAATTTTCAAAATATAAAGGAAAATAAGAAGTAAGGAAAATTCTCAGTAACTTACTTGTTTATTGTAGGTTCTCCGGATAAATGGTGGACACCAACGGTTGTACTGCAATTAACTGGAATCTGCTGCAACCTTCAGGTATCCTACTGACTGCGCCAATTAAGTAACTCGTTTTCAGACTCGCGTTTTTAAAAACAATTTATTTAAAATTAACTAAATACAATGGTTAAATAACGAATCAAAACAAGTATACAATAACAATAATAAATCAAGAATGAATGTTCACAGCCGTGGCTGCACTATATATAACGCACTAATGACTTGGACTATGATGTGTAGATATCTCTTTTATGTCTATATAATTACCCCTAGAGAGAGTCGACAAATATAAATACCTCGGAACAATTATAAACTCACAGTTAGATCAAGAGCAGGAGATAAAGGTCAGAATAGAAATAGCTCGAAAAGGTTTTATAAAATACAAGTCAATGTTTACAAATAAGAAATTGAGTATGGCCATCAGATTGAGGTTCGTCGAATGTTATGTTTGGTCGCAACTACTATATGGGGTAGAAGCTTGGACTCTGAAAGCCCAATCTATAAAAAAATTGGAGGCATTCGAAATGTGGCTATATAGGCGTATTTTGAAGATGTATTTATTGTATTTTGAAGAGCAGATAAATACTCTCTGCTATAACTCAGCATGCAAGGTAGAGTAGAGGGAAGAAAAGGCTTGGGAAGAAAGAAGAAATCTTGGCTGAGGAATATCAGAGATTGGACTAACCTCAGTGTTGAACAGATATTTCACGTTGCAAAAGATCGAGAAGCGTTTTAAAGAAGTGATCGCCAACCTTCGTTAGAAGACGGCACAAGAAGAAGAGGAATAAATAGTAATAATGTCTATTATTGCTTTAATAGCTTATGTCTTTTATAACTTCATAAATTTTATTATTCAATATCAAGGAGTATAAGCTTTCTCAGTCGATTTATTGCAAGGACATATCGTATTTGGGGTTTATAGATAGTGGTTTGAATTATTTCTTGCAGAAGATGTGTTTACAACTGCCGCAGCTATTATAAAATGATATATGGGGGCGGTCGTACACTTAACCTTCGGTCGCTTTGATAGCTATTAGCTCGGGGAAATAAGATTTATATCGGAACTATGAAAAAATCCAGGTATCTGAATTTTTTTAGTTATTATATACTTATATAAAGAAAACCTATACGTTTTATGTAGAGATTTTGGATTTTTTTAATATTAACAATTTAGTGTAAAACATGCCATTTTTTCGATTTTTTGCCTACCATCAGAAGTTTATTATTTGATGTAAAATTACAAAACTATCTTTTAAAACATAAAAAAAGATGATAAAGTAGACTAGCGCGAAGATTCATACCTGTTTTCTGTAATTTTAAAATTAAATAAAGTATCTTTATTATTTATTTTATTATTTATATTTTAAATAAATTATAATATATTAAAATATTTCAATAAATTACTATGTTTGCTCCTAATGCCACTTGCTAACTTAACCTAACCAAACCATACTTTGTACTTCTGACAGAACTGTCAAATTCAAACGAGATTAAATTAATAATATAATAAAAGATCAATATCATTTGATAGTAAATTTAATTATTATATAAACTAAATAAGATGTTCAGAAATAATAATTGTATTTATATGAAATTATTTTAAAACGAGAAGTCTCGTAAAAATTTTGACAGATGATTCAATATTGTTATTAATTGGATGACATATATGACTTTTAAATTTGACAATCGTTACGATTCGAACTTTACATTGATACATATTCTTTTAATTTTTTACTTCTCATTTAATTTATGTATTAATTTTATGAAATTTTTTTCATACAATTTTTAATTTAAACCTACGTACAATAAATATGTGGTGTTATCGTGGTGTAATGTGGTGATATTCCGGCGTATTCTTAAAATATCATGGAGGGATCGCAAAATAAACGTACATGTTCTTGAACAAATAGAAAAACAACGCGAAAATTTAAATTCCATAAAAATCAGGAAGTTGGAATATTTGGGGTACATCATGAGAGGAAAAAATACGAACTATTGAGGCATATAATGCAGGGCAAAATCAAAGGAAGAAGTGTAGGAAGACTTAAAATCTCGTGGCTACGCAATATTAGTGAAAGGTGTGAATGCAGTTCAATTGAACTATTCCGGCGCATAACCAACAAAATGATAATTGCCAGAAGAATCTCCAATCTTTGATAATAGGAGCGGAACTTGAAGATGAAGAATTAATATATGATAACAAGAAACGAATTAATTAATCGAGACTATTGAATCGCAAATAAATAAATAAATAAATAAATAAAAGGCATCTCAATAAATGGAGTCAAGCTTAATAACCTGCGGTATGCAGATGATAGAATAGTGTTTTCCAATACCATAGAAGGGCTGCAAAACTTAATGAACAAAATAACAGAAACAAGTAGAACCTATGGACTGGATATAAACACCAGCAAAACCAAACTAATGATCATCAGCAAACAAAACATAACTGGAGCAAATCTGTATGTGAACCAAATGAGAATTGAAGGTGTCTCACAATACAATTACTTGGGAACTATAATCAATGAGTCGTGGGACAATACCCAAGAGATTAAATGTCGCATCGGAAAGGCCAAAAGTGCATTCTTGGCTATGAGCTCTGTGTTCAAAAGACATGACCTCACCCTGATAACAAAAATAAGGCTCCTTAAATGTTACGTATACTCAGTGCTTCTGTATGGAGTAGAAACGTGGACATTGAAGGCGGAAACTCTATCAAAACTTCAGGCGTTTGAATTATGGTTATACAGAAGAATCCTTAAGATACCATGGACAGACAAAGTCACCAATGAAGAAGTACTGCGGAGGATGAACACAACCGCGGATTTGGTCAACATTGTGAAGAGCCGTAAGCTGGAGTACTTGGGACATATTATGAGAAATCAAGGCAGATACGAGCTACTCCAATGCATTTTGCAGGGTAAAATTGAAGGAAAAAGCTAAACGCTAACCTGAGAGTATGGTATAGAAAGACCTCAACACAGCTATTTCGTATAGTCAACCAACAAAATTATCATAGCCAGAATGATCGCCAACGTTCGGAACGGACAGGCACCCTAAGAAGAGGAAGAATTGAATCGACGTGAAGAACCGCTATTTTGTGACGCTACCCGTGACGGCTTCTCACCATGTCGCTAGTCTCAGCATAAAAAAAGCTTTAAAATGGCGATTGCTAAAAGTTCTAAATATAATTTTTTGTCGAAATCTGCAAAATAAGGCAAAATCAGTCGCCGTTGGCTTTCCAAAGAAAAATGGTCTATTTGATACGGATATATATGGACGGGTACGATGTTAGGTGAGACTTGGACAACAAAGGTGCAATCTAACCACAACTCGTCAAGAGAAAGACCAAACCTACTGTTGGCATTTGCAGACGATATCGATCTAATAGGAAACACTAGATTAAAGACGAAGTAAACTTTTGTCAGGCTCGAGAAGGAAGCAGAGAAGATAGGGCTTCTAATCATTGGAAACGAAACTAAATATATGTATATGAGCTGTAATAACCGTAATAAAGATAGAATCGGACTGAGAATCACCTTCAACGTCTTTAACTTTGAGCGCGTCAGAGAATTTAAGTATCTTGGAACAACAATAACTAAAGACAATAACGGATCATAAGAAATAAACAGTGGGATACAAGCTGGAAACAGATGTCTTTACGCCCTCGAAATCCTCATAAAATCGAAACAGCTTACAAGACGCCCAAAGATGAGCTATATATAACCGATGCAGTAGTGAGACGTGGACGATAACAAATGCAAATGAAGAGTTACTACGTGTTCGGGGAAAAAAATCCTAAGGAAGGTTTTTGGACCGACGCTAGAAGGAACAACATGTTAATGTAGGATCAGAACTAACAAATAGCTGGAAGCACTATATTCAGACGCCAACATAATAAAAGAAATAAAGTCCAGAGGCTCCAGTAGGAATGACACCTCAGACGACATTCTGGCGAAAAAATAGTAAGGACTGATATGAGAAGAAGTCATAACAGAAGACCACGTGGACTACCTCGATTCTGGTGGCGAGATAATATAGCTGGAGACCTTAAAGCTATGAGCGTGGAGAATTGGATGGCGATTGCACAAGCTAGAAAGTAATGGAGGCATGCTGTCAAGCCGGTTAAAACGCACGCAAGGCTGTTATTTTATGCATAATGCTATCTTCTACTATTCAGTCATCATTATCCTTCTTATATCTAACAATGGGATCGTTGTAAATGGTTAGTAATAGTAGGGTATTATAGTAGTATGTATTATAATATACTGGAGGACTAGCAGATTAAATTAGTAGTAATTATATAGAAAAACACATATACACGTATACGTTAAAAAACATTAACAATTAAGTTGGGATTTAAAGAAGAGGAATAGTAGGAATAGTATAATCCATATTCAATAATTTTGTTTATTATTTCATTTACAAGATTTATCAAACCGACAACCTGAATTAAAATAGTTAAAAAATCAAAAGAATTTATATTACTGTTTAATTTTTATCTGGCAGACTATTTGTAATTTGTATGATATGTATTTAGAAATGATTGGGTAGGTAATACTTTTCCTTTTAGAGATGGAAGGGTACACCGTTCCTGTATTTACATTTCATTTCGAAACAGTTACGCGTATTAAAATATTCTGTGCAATCTTAATGTGTCTTGATCCAGCATATTATTTAAGGTTAATTTTTTAAAAGTATTTACTTATTGGTAATAAATCGAAAATTCTTAAATAAATTCATTATTACTTCCGAATTTAAAACCGTTGTTGAAATTAGAACTATTTTTTCTTGAATCATATGGTAATTATTACAATACGAGCTAATCGTTAATAAAGAAACTGATATACTTACAAATTAGAGGAAAATATGGCCTTTATAGATCCATAATGATATGTATTTTGTACCAAATGTCCTTTTGAAATTAGCAAATAGAGGTTAAATTGTTTAATAATAATCATTTAAATACTCAACAGATCTTGCCGGTCTAAGGTAAAAAATAGGTTTTATTTACATATTTTTCAAATGCTTAATACTATTAATCGATCTTCTGTGATGTCCTGTTTCTGTTCTCCAGTTCATATAAACTACTTGCTTCACATCGCTTTCTTACCTTTCTTTTAATATTATTCGTGTTCTACCTCTTCTTTTCTAACGGGATTTCTGTATAAAACGATCTTGGTCATTATTTTTTATATATTGTATGTATTTTATATTCACAAAGTAGTTGATCTTACGATACATTCTAAATTTTGTCATAGTTGACAGGGACTTGGATTTAAAAAAAAATTTATCTTCCATTATTCTTATTACCTTTCGCCAGTCTAGCACTTCCTATATTCTTTTCTTGGCCATTTTCTTTTGTCTTGCCCTTCTTGCATTCAGTTAGCTGTTTGGTTTCACTTAGCGGTACTTTCATATAGTTGTCATGTATAATATGCTAATAAATTGAAACCAAAAAATGTTTAATAGTTAACCACCATTCACAAGCGCGCTCGATAAAGTTTCAAGTTTTATAAAAAATTTGAATAGTTTACACCCATAAATTAAAGATTTTTACCGAACTTGAAACACCGGCCGTACTTCATCAGATATCTGTTTTATTTTAGAAGGTTATCAGTCCACTAACGTACTTTCCTGTTGGATTTTCTTACTATTTGCGACCAATTGTCTTTGAACACCGACATGACAACCTATTGAATTTGTTCGGTAATCATATCTAGGTACAGTGTATGCCTTATTCTCATTTTTACTATGTCTAAACAATATTCGATTTCTGCCTGATATGTTTTTAGTCTGTTTTACGAGAGTTACGATAAGTTTCTTGATTGGCTCGTTACCTGTTAAAAACAGATGTGTTGAAGGTCTGTACAAGACACCTCACATGACACATACCATTTTTAGCAGTTCTAGTCGCATCAGTCTTGGCCACTGTTATAAAAATTACCCCCTTTCGCTGTGAAGTTACGAAAGTTACTTTGTTTCCTACGTTTAGTATGTTTAAATCATGTTCACTCTCAAACTATAGTAACGACTCATTTCGTTTAGTGATGTTTGTACTGACCTAGGTCATTTGAATCCCAGCCGTTGATAAATTACAGTATCTTTTTCCTGCAATCTCTAGCTGTCCCAATTCCCTTGATGCTGGATATCTCTATACTTCCGTTGTTAAATCTCTAGAACAGGAATTCACTAATAGCAATGTTTTGATATGTCTTTAACTATATTTATAATAGGTCCTCGGGACTTTGACCTTAGAATGAGCAGCCCTCAATACTTTGTAGAAGAACTCATCGATCGTATAGACTAGGACTTGTACTTCTCAATCTTCAGATTGTTTAATGTTGTCTTCCGTCTTAAGGTTTTGATTTTGTTACCGTATATGGATCCTGATAATTCCACATTAGCCCCTTTTTCGGGGATGTGGGTGAGAATTATAGGGCGCTTGGACGTATTATTGACTACTTAAGTCTGCTTTCTTCCACAGATCTTCCATAGTCCTCACCACATACGTAGTCATTTTTTTTGTATACTCCTTATTATAAATTACCCACAGGGTCCCTGAACGAGATGTCATTTTATGGAACTACATAAGTTGATTCTGACTTCCGATAGAAGCCTCATTCAGTTGTCCCAGTTTGTTAATGATCAGGTCTGCTTGAACCTGATCTAGTTGATTACCAGAATGGTGTTTGTGTACCACCACCACCTTGAATGCTTTTGTGACATTGCTTGTGACCTAGTCTGCTCGTTTGGTTTTTTAGCGACTCTGTTGCAGGGGGATTAGGTACTCTCTCGAGATCTCTTTTTGTCCTCGGGTTTTGTGAGTACCTCCGCTATGATTTTTAGAGATTTACTACTTCCCAGCAACCAGTTTTTCCCGTTTCTTGATACTCTTCTGTTGAGCTTCAGCGAAGCATTTTTTGATAATTGGCTTAGAGTCTCTTCCTCACGAAACACCTTCTGGTCCAGTATTTGGGGCGGAAATAAAATCTGCGACTTGAGTGGCTTCTTTGATTGTTCCCGTTGTGTTTATATTTATAAGCTCACAGAAGTTACTGATTTGTGCGGATTCTTCTGATCGACCTCTTTTTTTTCTACGATTTGTTCTTACGAATTGTGACGAAAAACTGTCAGTCTCGGCAGTACACCTTTACCGTACTAAGGCTATAATTACCCGAATTCGCTAGCTCTCAAGGGTATTGTTTAAGGCAACACTTTTCCCCTGTGTAATGCTCCCCTGGGCATGGTGGTATAAACCTCGAGATTGTAGAGCGCAGTAGTCGTAGATAAATCTGGTCGTATGATAACCAATTATGTGATTGACTCACCTATCATGGTGTAAATTGGTATTGGTGTTAGTGTATTTTTATATATATGTTTGTTGTTGGACATGTCAATCACTAAATTGCGCAGTAGTTGCAGAATGATTCTGATCGTATGTGGTATGCAGCTGTCTGTGATTTGCTCATTGACCATGTTAGTCGCCTGGCATAACCTAGGACTATCTTTGGAAAAAATATTTATAATATAAATTAAACAAGATTAATATAATCGTGTAAATACAAAAGATCTTGCCACAGGAAAAAACGACTAAAATACACAATACATTTTTTTACCTAAAATCACTTATGCTCTTTAGTTTCTTTTTATTTCTTAATTATTTTTCCCTTTGTTCCTTAATCTCTAACGTTTCGTATTTTCCTAGCTGTTTTAAGTATCTGGCAATATAATAATGTATGATGTTCGTCTATTTTATTTCCTTTTTTTGCTTTCTAATTCTATAGTATATTCATAATTTTTCACGTTCATTTTGTAGATATATCGCTAACAACTTGTGTCATTTATCTATTTTCTAATGCTTGTATTATGGAGTTCTGTTTTAAATTCATCCTTTTGATAGAATTGTTGACTATATCAACATATATGTTGATAGAATTATCTTTCATTACTATATTATCTTTCATTTCTTTTAATAAATTGTAAAATATTTCGTTTCTGCTTGTTTGCTTTGTCTCCATCTCTAAAGCTTTAACGTTGAAAAGTAGGCCGTCATGCCTTAAAAAATGTCTATATTAAATAATGTTCATATCAAGACATCCAACTTGGCGTTGCATCCGTCCAATCCAGTATAGAAAGTTGTCCAATCGTGTAGCACGTCCAATAAACAAAACGTCCACTGCGCGTACCTACATTGAAACGCTCGAAAGACATACTATACTGATTGCCGATAGCCGATAAAAAGTTGAAAATGAAAGTACATAGTTGGCAAGTTCAATTTCATTTAAAGAACAGGTAAAAGAGACAGGTAGGAGGAAGTTAAATCTGCCGTGGACAGGTTGAACTGGACAATGAGAACGTGTTTACCAATTTGATTGTAAGTTATCGGATTTATATGGTTTAGGTTGGGTGGTCCATTCACCAAGGTAATAAAATATAATAAAAAATCATTGACAAGGACTTGTGTATATTTTTCACATACATATGGCTTGCACCATTTTTAAAAAATTTTACGGATCTTGTCGCTAATTCTTAACATTGGTAAATAAGATGTCAGGTGAAAGTGAAACCAACCAATATTTGAATCAAACCAGATAATTCGGTTTTATTAAAAAAATACTTGGAAAATTTGAACTATATCAAGTTTACTTTACAGGGTAATCCATTACAAACGATCAAAATTATAGGTGTAGACTGTGGAGAAACAAGTAACTTTCGATTGTTGTCGCTTTTTAGACTGCTGTATTTAAAGATGAAGATGAGCAGAAAAAATGGCATTATTGAAACTTCTTTCTAGAATACTAGTTTTAAAAATTGTTTGTTTTTTGTGCTCCGACTTATATTTTCTCGATTAGTAAACTGTCTGTACAAAGTAGGTTACTAACAAAGAACTTAAAAAAACTTCTTAATCAATCTTCAGATCTAACCATTTAATAATAGACCGTCGAATTTCAAATGGAGTTCGTCCACGATATTATCCCTTATGCATTTGAGAGTACTGAAAGATAAAATTAAGGATAGTAAAATATGTAAATACTGTGTGGTTTCCTGGGGAACTTTTCGTGAAAATTGAAGTGTCTTTTTAAAAAATTGTTTTATCCTTTTACCATTTTACGAATCGACAGAGGAGTATAATTAATTCTATTTTAAAAAATTTGGTGTAAGGGCTACTATTGCCCTAAAGGTGTTAATTATGACCTAAACATGTAATGTTTTTAGATTAATGTCCGTGATTTTCTCCTTCATGACACTTGAAAGTTTGTTAGTTTTTACGATAAGAAACCTGCAAAAATGAGGCATAATGGCAGGTCGTGAAAACGAAAAATTTTTATTTTCAAAGTTGCAGAAATTTGAGAAAATTCGATTTTTAGAAAAACGCACTCTCATTCGACTTTAAATTTATTTTTCTTTGTCTAACTCATATAACATTTTCAGTAGACGAAAAGGCATAAGGGATAAAATCGTGGTCGAACTTCGTATTGAAATCCGATGATAAACTAATATCGCGCAAATCAAAATATATGAAATAGTGTAGACAGAAATGCAGAATTTAACTTTCGCGATCCTTGTATAGCGAGCTTCCCTAAATTTTATTATTCTAATAGCCCAGTCTGATTAAAAAAGGTCGAAAAAATTTTCGCAAATATCTGACATGGGTGGAGGTTACTAGATGACGAATATATGAAAAAGTACTCGTGTTTTTACCTTGCGTTTTTTTTTAACAATAATTTATTGTCACAATTTGATTTTTTGTCTATACGTTTTTTCCCTTATATTTTCATTTTTTTTATATCAAGAATATCTTTAATTTCCCGTTTTTTAAATTAAAATTGATAAATAATTTACGGAGATATTTGCAAAAAGCAGTTTTTGCAATAATGTATCAATTTTATTTTTATTATTTTTTTTTTAATAAAATGTTATTAATACATTTGAACATCGATGAATTGCCGTCGTTTAAATTTGTGCGAAATTTCCCCCCGATCGATCAAATAGTTTAAAAGTTATTTAATTTGTTTATCCCATAGGCTAAATATTAAAACTATTGAACTTGCTCTATTAATGATGACACATTGAGCAAATTTCATAGGATTCTTTAAGTCTTAAAGTATCTGAGATAGTTTATATCAGAAATTAAATGCATATTGCGTTTTCATCGAAATTATTTACAAAATAAACGTTTGAAAAAGTGGTATGTTTTTTACTTATAAACAATTGTAATAACTTCCTATATTTTTCAAGCTACCGACTTGTAAGTACAACCATTGGATAGCTGGTAAAAAAACTCATATCTAAAAAAATCCTATTATGACCAATAGGAACGAAGTAGGGACTATTTTTTTAAAAAATCATATCTCCATTGTTTATAAACATTAAGAAGTAAAATCTGCACAAATTTTGAATGAAAATCTAAACTTTTTATTTTGAAACTTATAATAAAATTCATCCAATTTATCGAAACTTACAATTTTTCCAAAATATTTGAAAAAATTTTAAAAAAATAGATTAGTGAGTTTTTTGGATAGGTTTAGTATAATATCGGATTGTCAATACGGTTTTAGAGAAAGAAAATCTACACAAGATGCTATTTGTAAACTAACATCACAAATATCAGAAGCTTTTGAGTCTAATAAACGTAGTTTATGCATATTTGTCGATCTCTCTAAGGCGTTTGACACGATATCTCACGGGATCTTGTTAGAGAAACTTGAGAAGTATGGTCTGAGAGGACGCGTTTTGACATTACTAAAAAGTTACTTAACAGACAGAAAACAATTTGTAGAAATTGATGGTGTCGAAAGTGATCCTGAAGTAATTAATTATGGCGTACCGCAAGGGACCGTTTTAGGCCCTCTACTCTTTACACTCTATGTTAATGACATGCTTAAACTAAAAACTGATGGAAACATAATAAGCTTTGCTGATGACACCGCAATTTTTTATAAGGCCGAAAATTGGGAAGATCTTAAGACTATAGTTGAACAAGATTTCAAAGTTATAAAAACATGGTTGCAAATAAATAAACTCACAATAAATTACGAAAAAACTAAATATATACCTTTTGCAATATATAAAAATTCTCTGCCAACTTTTAACTCATTAAAAATAAATAAAAAACATCAAATATTTAAAGCAGAATACATAAAATATTTAGGAGTTTTAATTGACAGGCACCTTAAATGGGACATACAAATAAAAAATATTATAAGAAAAATGAGAGGACTGTTACCAAAATTCCGCTATTTAAAAGAGTTTTTAGATGTTGAACAGCTTAAAATGCTTTACCTGTCTTTAGTACAATCTCATCTTGTATATGGGATTTTAGGATGGGGTGGCGTAGCTGATTGCCACCTGGTGACCCTTCAAAACACTCAGAAATGGTTTCTTAAACTAATATATGGAAAACGAAAAACATATCCCTCAGACCAACTTTTTCATGAAACTCAGGTTCTTGATGTTCGGCAATTGTACTGCTTAGAGCTACTTAAAAATATTCATAAAGATAAAATACCTCTTAAAGTAAAAGTCTCAAATTATGAAACAAGAAGAAAATTGAATGTTGAATGTCTTCATACTTCAAAAACAATCACGCAACGGTCAATTAAATATTTTGCTCCAAGAATATACAATAAATTGCCCATAAATTTTAAAAATATCAAAAAATTTTATTTGTATAAAAAATTAGTTAATGCTTGGGTAAAAGAAAAAAGGGAGTTGTGTAACAATTTAATAAATTTAAATTATACTAGATAAAAAAAACGAAACAAATTAGATTAGATTAGAAACTGTAAAAATGAAATAATAATTTGTAAAAAAACATTAAACCTGTTAATATTAGACAGCTAAGTCAACAAGCATGTTAATGCTTTAAAGACTTTTTTTACGTTTATGTTACTGTAAGTAAACTGAAATTGAAATTGTAAATTAATGTAATACTTATGGATTTGAATAAACGTATATTATTATTATTATTATTACAGCTCTTCGAAACGACGGTACTTTCGAAAGATCGATATAGGAAAGTGGAGGGTATAACTGTTTCAGCTCCGTTTTTGTTTTTCGAGATCGGAACTTTAAATTGAAACACGTAGGAAAAATTTACATTATCTCGGCTTACATTGTAGCTAGACGCCTCTTTTTTTCTGGGGTAGCTTGTCGAAATATGAGTAGTTTTCACTGGTCGGTAAATATGCGAAACCTCGGAAAAATTGAGTTCATTTGAAATTCACCGTAAAAACTAATGATGTAATAATATTTATGTATTTTATAAATTAATTATTATTCAGGGGATTTTCTGAGATTTTCGGGGGGAAGTTTTTACGGCGAATTTCATATGGACTCACAATTTTTCCGAGGTTTCTCTATGTAGTTACTCATATTTCGACAAGCTACCCCAGATTAAAAAAAAAGATTAAAACAAAGAGGTTTCCAGCTGCAGTGGAAATCGAGTTAATGTAAATTTTTCCTACGTTTCAATTTGAAGTTCAGATCTCAAAAAAAAACGGAGCTGAAACAGTTATCCCCTCCACTTTCCTATGTCGATCTTTCGAAAGTACCGTCGTTTCGAAGCTGTAAGTTTCGAAAAATTTGCTGAATTTTATAGCTATAAATTTCAATATAAAGTTTAGATTTTCATTCAAAATGTGTGGAAATTTTATTCCTTAATGTTTATGACAATGATGATGATGAATTCGATTATTTTTTGCATAACCAGACTGGGCTATAACCTTTAGGGGACTAGTCAATAGTAGCGAAGATTTAAAATCGCGATTGAATTCCACTGTTGCGTTAGCTGCCATCTTGAATTAAGGAGAACCGTTTTGGTCAATATCTCCGTAATTTTCAACTTTTTGAGAAAAACGGTAGAGTTTTTCTGACTGAAATTGTTGCAATTGCGATTTTATACAATTTCTGTGCAAATTTTTTCATGCGGTCGATATTTTCCGAGTTAAGTGGGAAAATACCATCGACCAAAAAGACAAAAGAGGGAATTTAATCCTTATGAAAAGGAGACCAAAAAAGTGGCCTCTGATGGCGGACATATCCGGAAATGCGAATGCGCCAAAGTTAAATTTTCCGACACTTATTAACAGTAGCTATGAAATAGTTTTTGGAATATGTCTTAGACGAGAAAGTTTTAATTAAATATTAACGATAACAGTCTAAAATGTGAAACAATTATTAAAAACTTCAATATAAATAAGATTTCATGTGACAGTTGGGACAAATAATAACATAACCTAACTAAATTTGATTTTCTCAAACAAGGAAAGACTCTCTTTCCTTGTTTAATTTGGCCTCTCAAGATGGCATCTAACAATATTTTTGCCCCCACTACCTTTACAATTCTCTCTTTTGTCTTTTTGCTCGATGGAAAATACTGACAAAGAATAATTATTAGATTATCTCTATATAGGTTGAGTCCACATTGTTTCTTAATTGGTTGACTATCATTTAAATAAACAGAGGACAAGTTTCACATCGTATTGCGAATGTCACATGGCACGACTTTGCTTCATTTGCTTTAATTTTCCGTGTTTTAAGCCATTTTTGAATTTTTTTTTTTTTTTTTTTTTTGATTAATTTGCAAGTTTAGTGATTCTCTCTGCTGTTTTATGTGACGCAAGAACAAAGGTTGAAATAAAACGAAAGTTTTTCCGTGAGTCACAATAATCTGATTGATTCATTGATTAAAAATCCGTACATCACGCTCGTAAAATCCTATTTCGATTTATTTATGATTTGGTGTTTGTGTGTTAAAAAGTCCGTTTCACTTTCTTAAGATGCGTGTCAATGATTTTTCTGTCTGGCTATTTTTAGATTTTATTATATTCATAATGAATAGACTCCGTTTTTGGTTGGAGGTTTAAAACAAGTGTTTAAGAAAGATATGTTTACTAGAGAAATATTCTACTAAAGTAGTGAAATTTATTCAAAAATTTAATTAATGTACATGTCATCAGCTTTATCAGAATTATATGAATTAGTATGTAGATAACAAGGATAATATAATTCTAACACAAATTATAATAAATTTATTTTTAATCGCCAAAAAAGGTATTAAATGTAAATTTAATTATGCAATTGCTCATATATCCAATTATATGCGTATTTCTGTATTCTCCATTAACAGCTCTACGGAATGATAATCTGGAATAATATCTGCGTAATATTTTAATAGTCAATTCTTTTAGCTCAAGATCTCGTGAACCCCAGACCTTCGTTATTTTATAAAAGATGAAAATTTTTCAGCGCTTACTCAAAATACAGGTATGAAAATAGGAGCATAGGGCTTTTCATCAGTCCCATAATTTTCGTACAATTTTGATTGATGACGAACAATATATATTATACGTCATACGTCACTGGTTTATAAATTTATAAAGAAATATTTATTAAATAAATATATGTATTTAATAAAGAACATTGTTTATAAAGAAATTAAAGCTGTAGAAAATGTATAAAATAATATAAATTGTCTTTAAATGATTTAGAGCGTGTATCACTCTTCAGACTTTATAACGACATCGCTTCGTTGTTCCTTTTCGTACAGGCATAATAATAACAGAGAACTAAGTTCGTAGTTCTCTGTTAATAATAATAATCGAACAGTAAGACTGGTGTGGGAGGAAGTCCCAACTGGAATGAGACCACGCGGATGCCCTCGTCTCCGGTGGAGTGAAAATATAGCAGGAGACCTAAGCACTATCGGCGTGGAGAATTGTGTGGAGGTTGCTCTAGACATAAAACAGTGGAGGCATGTTGTCGAGTTGGCTAAAACCCACGAAGGGTTTGTAACGTCACGGAGTAAGTAATTAAGTAAGTAAGTTTAATAATAATCGATTAAAAAATTGATTTGCTAATTAAGGTAATTTTTTTTATTGTACTAGAGATAGTGCAAGCACTCCTGACCACGGCGCAGTAGACGAAATTTGGTTTAGTCCCCACTTCCATGCGAAACGCATTGTACTATGCACTGTATAATTCCACTTACAATAGAACCTTTCTGCGCCTTCGCGCAGCTCCATGTCACTAGTGCTTGTACTATCTTTAACTGTAGTTACTAACCTAATATGTTTGTTTACAAAAAAACTACAGAAAAATGGCTTACACTATTTTGTGATGAAAAGTCCTATTATGAAGTTTGGGTTATCGTGGCCTTGGCGGCTAGACACACCTTAGAGCAGGAAGGGATCAACTTTGAAATATCAGTGGATTCCTCCTAAAAAAAATAAGTACCTTTTATGAGGAACCTGTTTTTTGAATTGTTGATAGATGGCGTTAGAATAAAAAATATGTTCAAAGTTGCCTTACGCCCATCGAGCAAAAAGACAGAAGAGGGAATGTAAAGGTAGTGGGGGCAAAAATGTTGCTAGACGGGAAGTGATATTTTGAGAGGCCACATTAAACAAAGAAAGAGACTTGTTTAAGATATCAAATTTAGTTGGGTTATGTTATTATTTGTCCCAACTGTCACATGAAAGCTTATTTATATTGAAGTTTTTTAACAATTGTGTCACATTTTAGGCTATTATCGTTATTTAATTTAAACTTTATTATGCTCTAGTGTTAAAAAAAGTATTTTAAGTGTTTGGAACATAGTGTTTATAATAATATTGAAACATAGTCTTAAATTTGGCGTCTTTGCATTTCTGGATATGTCCGCCATATTTAGAGACCACTTTTATGAGTTTTGGTCTCCTTTTCATAACGATTAGATTCCCTCTTTTGTCTTTTTGCTCGATGCTCACGCCCCACCCCTATGGATTGGTTGTTCGGGGTCATGTTTAGCGCCAGAGTATACATTTTGAAAAATATTAAACAAGTATTTTTTGATTTTTCATTTGGAAGTATATTTCTCGAGATATTAAATCGTTTCCATAATTTTTCTAGGGTATCACGATAAATCAATTACCGAGTGGATATCTACTTCCGATATTAGTTCATTCTGGTCAATTTTAGTTTTGTTTTCTGTGTAAATATCTTTAATTCTCTTTACCATTCAACAACAAAACAACAAAAGAAGGCAAATTCTTTGAACTTAAAAACATACATGTGCTTAAGCCAGTTTAACAATGAGATTTTACAAAATAACAGAAAATAATATCTTTTAAAGCAAAGTCGTTAGAATATACCATTAAATTACATCATATTATAGTACTGTAAAAGAAAAATATTAAATGTAAAATATGAATATGAAAATACTACATACTTTCCCAAACTCATAGGCTATCCATTGCTCTATTTCTATTTTGTTTAGATTTTTATACCCATTATTGTAAAATATATTTACTTTTTGTTACGATCCATATACACTGCTTAGAGAAATTAACTCACCAATTTAGTACCATATAACATTAAAATACTGAGAATAATTGAAATAAAACGCATTTTATTTTTTATTACTTTTCTTTGTGAAACAAACAGATTTGGTGATGTCGCTAACCATCTTCAATATTTATAAACTTAACACAATCTTAAACAAAGAACAACAAAATCGCTAATTCTAAAAATTGAAATTATTCCATTTTGTTTGCTTAATAAGATGTGTTTCCACGTGTTCCGGTTCCTGCAGAGTGTTTGGTTCTCTATAGGATTGAGATCGGCACTATTTGCTGGTCATCCTATAACGTCGATTCCAACTTCCTCTAGATAATTTTGCACTATATTTTAAACGTCATTTATCTTGCATTAGAACAAGATTTTCTCCAATATAAGGGGCAAGTAGCACAAAGTGGTCGTGAAGAACGTCAACGATATATCGGTGAGCGTTGACGGTAACATTATTCAACCAAAGACTTTACGAGCCGTTAAAGAAACGCCACCCCAGATTGTAACCGACCCCACGCCGAATACCGTCGTTCCTATCATGTTAGACTTTGCATATCATTCGTTCTAACCTCGGTATATGCGAATACGCCTATTACAATTGTAAAGACAGAATCTACTCCCATCTGTATACAGCATTCTATTCCAATTATCCCCCAACCAATGGACATAATTTTGTGCACATTTTAAACGCGTTCTGCGATGAACTACGGTCAAGGCTGGCCCTCTGGCAAGCATACGATTTATCAAATTACCTTCCTTGAGGCGTTGGCCAACAGTTTCATAGCTGATTCGAACATTATGAACATCTTCATTTAGATGCCTAGACTGACTACCGGTCTCTCTGTACAGTTTCACCATTCTTGAGACATGTATGGTGTAAACTTTTCCCTAAACGTCTGTAAATCCAACCTTTTTCGTGCAAATTCACTTATTTGAGCATACTCTTCGTTAGTCAAATTTCCTGATTCACATTGCATTTTGATTAAACAATAGCAAAATATTATCAACAAACAGCAATAGTTCATACGACTTAATAATGACACTCTCATAGAAAATAACAAATTTACAGCACCTCTATTTTGTGTTTCTTAAAAACCGATTGAAACAAAAAACAAAACAAGTAACCTGATAAGAACATTCCAAATCCATGGTACATTCAATACAAAAATGAATACAATTCAATTTAAAACAACAATGAATCGCTTTTTTTTTTGTTTTTGGATCTATCTATCATTAATTTCTTGGAGCAGTGTAGGTCGTATTCCATATTTTTGGTCAATCGAGCCCAATATTTTATTTTTATACTTCTTGACTGTGATGATGTTTCAAATTACAATTTGGTGCAAAGTATTTCCGCGATAGACTTCTTTGACCTGAAGGGAGGGAAGGACAGTGATCCTGATAACATAAGAATTAGGTCTTCTGAACTTATTTATAACAATAAAAATATTCGTGTCCTTGTATTTTGTGTTATAGTATTTTCATACTCATATTTTGCATTTTCCAAATCTATCGAGTAATAACGTAGTTATGGAAACATTTGTTGTTATTATTATTAGATATTCTATAAATACCTACACCTTATTGATGACATGCCAAAGAGTTTGTTGCAAACAAAAATATTAATCACCGTTGCATTATTCTAGTTTATTTATTATATAAAAAAATAATTTCACTACCTTTAGTTTTGTAATTTCACAGATTATTGTATTAAATTCTAAAAATAAATATTGTTTATTTATACATCGGAAATCACAATTTATTATTAAATGGAATGCTCAAGAGTGATTTTACAGAACCGAAAGTTTTTTTAAGAGGATCCCCTTAAAAGCATGACTAAAAGGAAAGTTATTTGTCTGAATAACTTAATTCATAATTAAGTTTGGGTATAGGCCATTAAATGTTTATAAAACATACTTTTATTTGTAAATTTTTATATATTTATAGCTGTTTATTTGCGACCGAGATTTAAATTTGGTTTCACTTTTCTAAAATATGTGCTGGTTTATGTGTTAGCTGCTTGTTTTTATTATATTGCTTGCCAACAGTATGATTCAGTAAAAATGCTCCAATTTCCGGTTTTATTACGAGGGTCGTCCCGAAAATTTTTTAGTAGAAGGCACAGCCGTATAATCAACTTATATGTATACTCCACCAAAGAAATATTGATAATAGTCATACGCGTGATCTCTTAAGTTATCGTATCATTTAGTTCTCTCTATAAGTTTTACCAAGAAGCGTGTCAGTAGCGGAGAATTCATCTTTTATTTAGCGTATGAACACATAATTAAAAATATTTTTTATAAAAAACGTTAAATGAAGTATTATAAACGAACATCTAATATAATATCATTATAATGTATTCTATCTTCTTAGTTTTTCTTGCCGTTTTTTCAATATATTATTACCCTCCTTATCTCTTGTTCTTTGTTTATATTTTCTCTCTTTTTTTGCGGTGGATTTTCTTTACTTCCTTACGTAGTTATTCATATTCCTGCTCTGCTTGTCAGGTTCCGAGCCCCTGTTGGATCAGTAAATATGCTCTGTTTTTTCTTTCTGTTATAAGATGAAATTCTTCGTCAAAACAGTAATTTGTTCCTGTTTTTCTTTGTTTACCTTCCATTCCTAGTAATCCTTCATCTGCTTCTTTTATGTTGTTTCTGCGATCTTTTTAATCGTCAATTATGTTTTCATGTTTTAGTCTGTTTATATTTTCTATTTTTGGTTGTATTTTTGAGTCCTTCTACACTATATCGTTCATGTTTAGAACCTATTTCCTTTTGTAAATGTTTAAAAGTCTCTCCCTTACCCTACTTTCGACCCAGTAGTGATCGGAATCCGCATTTTCTCCTCTTCTGGTTCGGACGTTTATTATATTCGATTGGTGTCTTGAGTCTACAATAGCATGATCTATCATATTTACTGTAAGTTCGTCTGATGATTTCCAGGTGCCCTTGTGTATATCTTTTTGAGCGAAGTTAAATTCCAAAATATATATTCCATAATACAATCGATTCTAAAAAACACTACTAATATTAAAAAAAAGTCATTTTTAAAATCAGAGTATCGCAAATATATTTTTTTTTATTGAGTTTAATGTGTCGACAACTAATAGTCATTGGCATGGTACAGTGAATTTTTACAGTCAGGTATCTAGTGTAGTGTGTGTGTGTGTGTGTGTGTGTAGAGTAATTGTCTTGATACTTAGCAAAGTCGACGCCATTGTCTTTGCTAAGAGACGCTAATTGTATCCGAACGTCTGCGTCCCTCCGGTGAGTACCGATCGCACAAGGATAGAAATTATTTTCATTTATTAATTTTTAATAAACGAAAATTTCTCCACCCAGGTGAGATTCGAACTCACGACCTTTAGGTTCAAAGATAGGCGCTCTTACTACTGAGCCACAGAGGGGGTTTCGCAAATATTTAAAATTCGATATTTCTCAAGTACCAATTTTTTTTTTATTTTGTGGTCTGTTATAATATGTGTTCCATATCATGCAAGTTAAACGTTTACTTTGTATTCCAGTTCTTCCTTTGACGGAACTTTTAGTTTTTTTATGGACGTTTATAAAATAAAAGTATGTGCGTCATTGTGTAGTTACAGCAATCTGCTGATTTAGCTGTTGATTCATCTGTTGTGTCTTTATTTTTTGTGTAAACACATTTCGATATAAAGTTAGGACATTAAATAATTCGGTTGTTGAACCGTTGTTGTTGAAACCTAATATTTTCTTGTTTCCTATTTTTTTGGTTGTCTAGTATTTTCTACGCTGCTTTTTCAATACACGTTCTCAAATTCTTCTATTCATCATTTCTACCAGGTTTATTAGGTGTTGTTTAAAATATTGTTTTAAGCATCTTTGGTAAAAATGACTTTACACTTACTATTGCCTGAGCCTGAGTGATATATCACTCAGGCATTAGTAAGTGGTCGGAATATATGTAAATTTCGTGGGATACTCGAGTATCTATCGAGTATTTTATTTAATATTATTAGTCCAGTAACTCGGGAGGAAAAGAGGAAACTCCCAATTTTGTCAAACTGTATGGATTTAGCTGAAAATTTGGAATTACGGTTCTCTTTTTAAGGGGTTAAAACTACTTCTAAGTGGAAAAAATAGGAAAACACATATTTAAGCGTTTTATGCTTTAAAATCTGATTGAATTAAGTAAAATAAACATATTTAATGATAATTTGTACTTTAATACAAATTTTCAACCCCCAAGAAGGGGTGGAAACTACCCCTGGGGCAGAAGCACAATCGCCGTTATATAACTTTTGATATTGGAGCACAAAATTGGGAGGTGAATAGTAAATAACGTGTTTGTGATGTTCTACCAAAGTAGTAGGCACTCAAGTAAAAATAAATCAAGAAAGAGTTATTCTTAAAGAATTACTCGTATTTTAGATATTTTGCTTTTATTTTATTGTTTAATGAATTTATTTAATTATTATAACAATATTTATCAACAAGGCCTTGAAGGTGATAAAATTATGCAATTTTGATAAGGATACACAAAGCAAAAACCAGATAAAAGTTTGTTTTAATTTACATAATATTGTTACCATAACAAATTACTATGTTTATTGTAGAATGTTTTAAACCAAAACAATATAGTTATATATTCACTTGTTCTAGTAATGCAGATTAGATTAAATTAGATTAGATTTGGTTCTTCTGACCTTGAAAAATACGTCTTTGTCTACTCAGTCTAAAATTTAACTTACAAATTATGATATACTACATATTGGATTTGTACTTTCATAGGTTTAAAAAAACTCGATCATTAGATGTCACCAACAGCAAATGCCAAGTACTAATCATAGCAAGAAATGAAAGGTGAAATAATTTGAAGATTTTTCTAGCAGTCATTAAAACTGCAATTAACTATCTGTGAAATAGAGATCTAGAAATTAATTCAGGTTTAATAGCAATTGTGTTTACAAATGTGGAAAACCTATCAAACTATTTAAAAACGTAGTGCATTAGTGTTTTTCATAATTATCTGCTTTTAAAATAAAAACAATATATCGATAATATGGAACACACGAAACAGTTACAGATTCTTTCCAAGACGAGACTGATGAAAATTTTCTTGCCTCAAAACTCTATTCACCGCAAAAGTGTTGAAAATATCCCCTCAATAATTTTTTGCTTTGCTTATGTTTCGTAGGAGCATTTGGTCCGCTACGTGATCTTTATTGGAATATAAAATATTTCACCAACAATATTTCAATAAGGTTAAATTCGCTTATTTTTTATTTATTAAATCATACTCCTATTTAAAATCAATAAAGAGCATATTTATCAACAAATCGTATTCATACGAGCTGGCTTGGGTCTGCATCTGACCTACCGTTGCCTTACCATTCATCCTTCACCGTTGTATCAACTTTGTTATTTCTTCATTTAAGATATTGCCTTCCTTCCTTAGGAGCTCAACTGTAATCTCATTATCTGGTCCACCTTTCCAGTTTATTATCTGTTACTTCTAATAATTACCACTCTTTGTCTTTGAAGTATTTTGTGTTAACGTTTGTAATCCCAGTTGTAAACATGTTGTACCAATAACTGTTGATATCACCGATTGAGTCTTATTCTATATTAACTTTTTATTTGCATCCATATGTTCTCTATATCATCGGCTGGTCTTTGAATTGCTAGTGCTTCTACTATACGATTTTAAAAGTTATATTTAATTTCTTCCCTTTCCTCTCTATCATTATACCTCTTCATTTGATTGTTTTTTGGTCTTGGACTTAACGGCATCATTTGTTACATCTTTACTCTGACAGAAAATGGCCTGAATTTTTTTACTTTTTAAACCAGTTAAAGAATATAAAATCCTGGTACTTTTGTGAAGTAACTGTTCAGGGTGTATTATTTAAGTCAAAGTGTTGATTGTTATATTATTCATTATACTTAAAATATAAAAATATCTTTCTGCGTGATTACAGATAAACTTAAAAATTAATTTCTTTTTTAACATAACAGGTAGCTTCTATAGCATCTTCTGAGCATTTTTTTCCCAAAATCTTCATTTTGTATCTCAATATATTTATCGTCGTTTTGGATATTTATGGTTTTTTCTTCACTTTCCCCTTCTTCACATGAAACTTCATCATCTAAAATTCCTGGAGATTTCAAAGATTCCATATCTTGTTGAACCTCTTCTATTGGTTTATTTTGTTTAATATTTTGACATATCTGACAGTGGCAGTGTAGACAGTAATCAGAATATTTGAGCATATGCTGAACATAACTGCAATCTTTTTTTAATTTTGCAACTAATATTTTTTAATAATGAGTCAAGCAGTAAAACCTTCTCTGTTTGAATAGGCTTAAGGCCATTTTGAGTGAGCTCCCATCCTCATTCTGTAGCATTCAGCAGGTTTTATTGCCTGACTCGTTATTAAAAAACGAAAACCTACAGTTATGTCAATCATAGGCTTAAATATTATGATTATTTCCTGCACTGCATGCGGTCTATTGAGCTAAATAAACTAGCTCTAGGTTTAATTATACTAACCGCGAAACTCTTTCCGAATATAATGTATATACATATATATATATATATATATATATATATATATATATATATATATATATATATAATGAACTAGAAGTATTTGCTGACCACGTAAGGAAGTAAACTTTAAATATTGGGTATGCAGCAATAAAAATGAAAAGTGTATTCTTTTAAATTTTTATTCCAAGCTTTCGGACATTGGTTATGTCCTTCATCAGGAATGAATAATTTTTACAAATTTGTATAATTAATTAAAAATTCGATACTTACAAACTTAATGAGGTTGTATCATAAATGATTTTATAAAATATGTTGATAAAACTTATCACAGTCTGTCATATATGTTGAGCTAAAACCTATTCCTATATTTAAAATTTTAAAAAATTACTTTACATTCACACAAACTTAATTATTATACACAAATCTATGACATTGATATTGACATTGACGAGTGAAAATCCCACATCCCTAATATCAAGCAACTGCTAGTATAACAAATTATAGGCCTATTATTAGGTATATCGTGGAAATATAAATTATTTTATATTTGTTAATATCATTAGGAAGTGAAACTTCAACCTGTCAATGTTTTAAAACAAAGCCTATTAAATTAACATAAATAAATAAGGTCATAATTCTAAAAACGTTACAATTTATTGTGATTTTGTTTTGTATGATCCCAGTATCTGTGTGTAAACAAAAATTATTGGTCTCAATTATTGGTCATACCATAAATATTCAATGAAACTTAATTTAGTTAAAGAAATGAAAAATCGTGTCCTTAAAATCAGTGATACCTCTTTCCATACAAAAAATCTAAAAATCCTTTATAACCTGTTCATTGAAAACTCATACCCAAGTATATTACTAAAGAAAATTTTGTTTAACACTCCACAAAATTTAAATAGTCATTTAAGAAACGAAGAAAATATGTCTTTATCACAAGATAGGATTGGATCTGTAGATCCTTTACAAAAACAAACCACAATTAGATATGTATCTCTTCCATACATTAAGGACATTGCGCATAAACTAAGTAGAATTTGTTCATCAATTAATAATATCAAAATTACATATAAAACGGTACTAACAGTTAACAAAGTTTTTTCTAAACTTAAAGACCAATCCGCACTCTTATCCTTAACGGATGTTGTTTATTGTATACCGTGCGGCTCATGTGAACAAGTATACTAAGGTCAAACATCAAGATGCCCTAAAGACCGCATTACATCCCACAAGTCTGATAATAGACTACATCCTGAAAGAAGTGCATTGGGTGAACATGCATTTAAAAATGGGCATCAGATAGACTACAATAACATCAAAGTAGTAGAACAAGAAAGTAACATCACCAAAAGACTTTTTCTGGAAATGGCCTACATTTGCCAAAATAATAATGCAATGAATCATAGAACAGATATTGGCCATCTAAATGAAATGTTCTCCTATTTGTTACTACTAGATAAATGCAACAATAAGACAAACAATAATTTATCATTGACATTTAAGTAATTAAAAAGTTCATTTTTGAGGAATTTATTTTTTTACAAAGTTAGTTTGTTTAAAATTTAATAATTTTTGTTTACACACAGATACTGGGTCATACAAAACAAAATCACAATAAATTGTAACGTTTTTAGAATTATGATCTTATTTATTTATGTTAATTTAATAGGCTTTATGAAATCGTAGGCTTCCACGGCCAGAGTCAGAATTATAGTTTATTCGTCTTCCGGGTTTGGACCGTGTCATTTGTGAGTGACCCAAAAGTGGGCTCATCTCGACGTTTCGCTACAATTGTATGTAGCTTCTTCAGGAGAACAAAGAAAAAGAAATCAAAAGGCAGGAAGATGGGTAGTTAGCAACGGTAACTCAGTTACTCAACGCAACCAGAGGCGAATACTAACTACCAAGATGGGCATATGGTCACAGTAACTCAACTACTTAACGCAGCCAGAGGTGAAAACCAGTCCTGGCATTTGGTTTTCACCTCTGGCTGCGTCACAACATAAACTGGCAGCTTATCATAGTATGTTACATAGATTAACAGAAATTCCGATGTCAAAATACAACTTTGAGACAGAATTAAATATAATTAAGCAAATAGCAGTAAACAACGGATACAACGAACAAACAATTAATAAAATGTTAAATCAAAAACTACACAAGAAAGCCCTGAAATTAGTATTTCCACCACCAGAGAGAAAACCCAGTACCTTCTGCTCGATTATATATACAGGCAAAATAACAACAAAAATAGCCAAACACATAAAAAAGAAAGGAATAACACCAGCTTTCCGAACAAATAACAACCTAGGCAAATATATTAAAAATAACAAGAGCCAAAATAAAAAACACTTAAACAGTGGTGTGTACAAACTTCAATGTGGCGACTGCCCAAAAACTTACATCGGTCAAACTGGTAGAAACTTTAATAAACGAATAGCAGAGCATAAAAGGGCTTTCAATAATAGAAAAACAGATTCGACATACGCACTTCACCTTCTAGATCATAATCATTCTTTTAATGATAAATTTAAATTACTTCACATTCAAAATAAAGGCCTTAAGCTATCTTTAATAGAATCTATGGAAATAAACAAATTAAAAAACACAGATATAATTCTGAATGACCAACTTGAGACAAACAGTTCTCCCCTCCTCAACCTGTTTCATTAGAAGCATTAGAAACGCATGCCAAAAATAGATCACTTGAGAAAGGCAATCAACCGAAACAGCTGTAGTGATAATAGTTAAAATAAATTTTGTGGAAGTTTGAAAACAAAGTTTTCAGTGTTTTATTGTTACATAAAATGAATTTCCATCAAGTAACGGTCGAATCCATCAATTACTGTAAATATTAAATATTTTAAATAAAAGCGCGTTGGTTCATAATAATCTCTAATTAATCATTGTTTTTTAAACACTTACTGGAAATGTATCCATTCATGGAAATAAATATTTGTATCGGTCATTTAAAAACATTTATTTTAAAAATTGTGTAGGTACTATAACCTTTTGATTCTTCAGACCTATTTATAGATTTATGCCACTATTTTATTTTAAATATAAATTAAGAAATAAAAAAAAAGATTTTATATTATGTATTTCAAAGGACGTGATGCAATAAATAATTACATATTTACTATCTATAATAAAGTTATCCTACAATTACGTTATGTAGAAATTTTTACAATGGCAATATAGAATTGTGATTGGGAAACTGTTCAGCCATATGCCGTAGATGTTGTGAGATGATACGGCAATTATCTCCTTCGAGGATCTCGAGATCTTTTTAATTTCAGGAAGGAAATGAGCGATACACAGAAAGTGAAAATTAGAAATTCAATAGAATTGGTAAACGAGAACATAATGTCCAATAATTATATCTATTGACTTACGGTATGCGCGTGGTATGATTGAAAAGATTACTTATACAGGGTATCCAGAAACTCTCCTGACAAACGAAGACCGGAGATTCCTCAGAAAATTTTAAGATAATTTAACCCAATTAAGATAATTTAACCCAATTAGGATAATTTAACCCAATTCACCTAGTCCGAAAATGCTCCCTAAGGGAGCTAGAGCTCTTTGAAGATAGCGCTTTAATTAGATTTTGTTAAATAGGTACCTCTAGAACGCTTTTATTTAGAAAAACAAAAACGTACGATTTTTTATCCTCCAGAGTTGAATCGATTTCATTAATTGTGAATTTCTAATACCGATCATAGGCGTCCATTTTGGGTAGGTCAACGGTTATTTTAACGCAGAACTTTTTTCCTTTACTTTTACCTTCGTGAGTCGAACGCTTAAACTAAACGTGACCTCTTACCTTTAAGTCAATAGGATACACCGTTTTCTAGAGAAATCGATTTGAAACTTTTTCGTTTTTTCGTCATAAAAAATTAAATTAATATTTTTTGCACTAGTTGGCCGTGGATCTGCCAACAGAAGTATAACCTACGTTTTTCATTGTCAAATTGTGTTCAGTTCGCGAAGTTAATCTTTTAGTTTTTTATTTTGTGGCATTTAAATATAACAATTTCAATTCAAGTTTTGACTAATGAAGAATACGCTGATATGTTTTAGTTTATGGCGAAATGAGGTGTAACGCACGAGCTGCACAACGTAGCTACCCTGCTATCTGAAAAATTCCCCAATCGTGATTCCACTCACATTTACAATTCTTCATCAACGATTAAGAAAAACGGGTTCAGTGGTCCCAAAAAATAATGAAACACGGCGACATGATGATGTAACAGCAGCACATAATGATTTTATTTTAATGGAAGTTCAAGAAAATTCAAAAATTAACGTTTAAAGACTATCTGCAAAGTATCCCACAATTTTAAAATCTTCCGTAGGAAATATCTTACACAACAAAAATTTATGTCCTTTTTAATTTACAAAGCACTGCTACAAGGAAATGTTTCTGCTCGTGAAGAATTTGCTAGATGGTTACAAAATAAAAAAAAAACAAAATAAAATTTTTTCAGATATATTTTGTTTTGCAACAAAGTAACATTCACAAAAAATGGAATTTTTAATGTGCATAATACACAATATTATTCGTACGTTGATGGCAATCCCCACGATGTTCAAGAATTTAAGCATCAGCATAGATTTAGCATAAACTTCTGGATAGGAGTAGTTAACGACTATCTACTTGGGCCTATGTAATTGCCTGATCGTTTAAATAGTGTTGATTACGTACATTTTCTGCAAAATGTTTTACCTGATTCGTTAGATGAGGTGCCTTTGAACATTCGGAAAAACTTATGGTTTCTACATGACGGCTGTCCTACCCACTTTAGTAGAAATATATTAGACTTTCTTGATAATAACTACGACACCACTGGGTTGGAAGAGGCTGTCCAGTTGCTTAGCCAGCAAGGTCGCCGGATTTTAATCCTTGCGATTATTGTGTTTATTCCGTTTCGAAACAAAATCCTGCACAACTCTGGCTAAGGATACAAGATGCTTGTAATGAGTTTAGAAATTACTTTGGAATTTTTGCAAATTTATGCATAGAGATCTTATCAACAGAACAACAGAACAGAAGCTTATCAATATCGAGCATCTTTTGTAAGTTCAAATTTAAGTTGTTCCATCGTAATAAATACTTCGTTTTTAAAACCTTTTAAATAAAATTTTGTTTCAATTTGAGTTTTTGCTTCTTTTCCCAAACTTTTTTTACGAATTGTATGCTGCATTTATTGAAACAAAAATAATTTATAAAATTAATTAAATTTAACTTTCATGGTGAACAAACGAAAAATTTTCAAATCGATTTTTCTAGAAAACAGTGCATTCTGCTGACTTCAAGTAAAGAGTACCTTTTAGTACTAGAAGGCTTGACAATTAAATAATCTAGTATAACAAATGCTTAAAAGATAAAAACAAAAAAGTTATGCGTTAAAATATCCGTTAGCCTAACTAAAACGGACGCCTATGACCGGTACTAGAAATTCGCAATTGATAAAATAGATTCAACTCTGGATAATCGTATACCATACGAATAATCGTACCAGTTTTCGTTTTTTTTTTTCACTTGAAGCGTTTTGGCATTATTAAAAAAAAACTAATTACAAGGCGTCATCTTCAAAGAGCTCTAGCTTCGTTAGGAAGCATTTTCAAACTAGGTAAATTTTGTTAAATTGTCTTAAAATTATCAAAGGAGTATTCGGTTTTCGTTTGTCAGGACAGTTTCTGAACACCCTTTATACGTCAACAGTTCGTTGAGATATTCTATTCTTTATAAATATATATTTAACCCTTTAACGATATACCTAAATATATTCAACACAAACAATGGCCTGAAGACTGGACAAAATCTACAATAACGACCATACATAAAAAAGGCAGCTTCCATAAATGCGACAATTATAGAACTATCTCTCTTATATCCCATGCCAGCAAGATAATGCTACATATAATTAATGAGAGACTGAAAACATTCCTTCAAAGAGAAATTCCACAAGAGCAAACTGGATTTACCAAAGGTAGAGGCACTCGAGAACACCTGCTGAATATAAGACAGATAATCGAGAAATCTAGGGAATTCAACATCCCACTATACATCTGTTTTATAGATTACCGTAAAGCGTTCGACAAGGTCAAGTGGAGACACTTATGGCGAATACTAAAAGAAGTAGGCGTACCACAACATCTAATTACGCTTATAACCGAACTATATGAACATAACTACTGGATCAGTTAAAGTACTTGACACACTTTCGAACGAATTTCATCCAGAAACGGGGTGTCAGACAAGGATGTATACTATCTCCACAATTATTCAACATATATGGGGAGTATATTATGCGAAGAGCACTTGAAGGATGGGAAAAGGGCATCTCAATAAATGGTCATAAACTAAACAACCTACGTTTCGCAGATGACACAGCCCTTCTTGCAAATAGTCAAGCAGAGCTGATAGAACTTATACGACTGATCGAAAACGAAAGTCAAATATTTGGTCTGCAATTAAACATATCAAAGACAAAGGTCATGATAGTGGATAGACTACACAACAATCATCCACACATAACCACAATTGACCGGTTCGAGGTTGTGAGCTCATACTTATATATGGGATCATTAATCACAAACACAGGGTCATTACAAGAAGAGATTAAACGTAGATCTGATCTAGCAAAAGTTGCCACAGCAAAAATGACCAAAATATGGAAGGACTGTCAAATTTCAAGAGCGATAAAGATGAGGTTGCTCAACTGCTTAATATTCCCAATTACTGACCTACGGATGTGAATCTTGGACTCTGAGACAATCGGAGAGAAGAAAGATAGACGCCACTGAAATGACGAATGTTACGAATTCCTTGGACCGACCGCAGAACAAATAATTCAATTTTAAGAGAGCTAAAAGTTAGCCAACGACTCTCTAGTAAAGTCCATCTCCAACAATTAAAATATTTTGGGCATGTTATGAGAGCAAACACAGAAAAACATGGAAAGACTCATAATACAAGGAAAGGTAGAAGGCCGAAGATCACGAGGAAGATCCCCAACAAGATGGATAGATCAAATTACAGGAATATGCCAAAGACCTATGCATGAATTAAAAGAAATGACCAGAGACAGAGATCTCTGGAGACGGACAATACACGACATCACGTCGACCACTACACTCCCCCTGGGTGGTCAGGATTGAAGAGAGAGATTCAACACTAATTAAATTTTTTATTGAATCTCGATATTTTATTACATTTTTCCAATCAACATTTTAACATAAAATGGTAATAAAAAAAATCTATAATAGGCAGATTGATGACCCATATAATTTTTTGCATATGCGTAAATCTGAAGTAGTTCTATATAGTGCTCGAGATTTTACTGTGCATTTCATTTTTTAACAGAGTTTTGATGGCAAAGTTATTAGCATCATAATTTCTCTATCACACATTTCTCTATCAGTTGAGTTTTTTTTATTGGCATGTACTAGGTGTCAATCGGCCAGTTACAACATGACTAATACCTTAAACATAAAAATATAAAAATTTTATGACTAAAGTCCATAAAATATCAATAACGAAGAGCTGAATAATTAAAATAAGATACAAATTCAATATAGCATATTTTCAACATTATCAGTGTGTTCAAAAAGCGGTACACATAATATAATTTAGAACATTTTTTTTTTGTATTCTCCTTTTATCTATATTTACATACAAACAATATGATGAGGTTCCCAGAGTTCCACAGCAAACTCTTAAGCAGCTATCTACTCAATCCGACAGCTTCTTTGCTATGGACTGTCCAAGTTGATCAACACAATTTTGCATATACATTTATTTTTTTGATAGTTGGCACTACAAGACTATTTTGGTACTTGACAGAAATTTTACTAATGCATTATAAATTCTCTCATTTCCATTAACTGAGAGACTAGGATGTTAAACGGGGCTTGTGCATTAAGATCATGTAATTGTTGAATAAATTGGTCTGTTTCATCCTTATATTTTTGGTGTTCGAAAAAAATATGATCTAAATCACCTTTTTGCCACAATTTTGACAAAGATCATTTTCGAGAACATGAATTTTATGTAGATGTGTGGGATAACAGACGTGTTACAGTTGTGATATATTTTCTTGAATAATTGTATGGCTGGAACCACGTTTTATTCGGTATTTGATTGTGTATACATCAGTTGATTTAAAAAAACGCACTATTTCAACAGCATAAAAAAGATTATAAAAAAATCGCAAAGGTAGTTTTTTTCAGTTGTATGTATCAGCTGACCGGATATAACAACTCCACAGTATATTTTATAGAACATCATTTCTGGAGGTGAATTCTTCATCACTAATTTATCATGATGATGGTTGTAATCATCATAGTCAATCAATTAGTCATAATTTCCTATCAGACCTCTAGTCGAGGTATTTCCTTATGTACGCCATCTTTGTTTATCAGCTCTCCACCTTGTTCTTTGTCTTCTTCTTCTTGGTTACCTTTTGCTTCCACCACTCTCCAAATCTATAGCATATGCCTTTTTATTTTTCTTTTGGGTTACCTTCACTTCTTATAATATTGATTACTTTTACAGACTAAATTTCGGAAGAGTACGTCATACTGGGGAGAAGCATGTTCTCCTTACCTACTAGAACTCATCGGTGCTTTTGATTTATTTTTTGTGTGAAAGTCCTTTTAAAAACTGATTTTCTGGCTGAATGGTCTTTATGTATTATTAATGAAAATGCATTAATGAAAATACGTGTTGCCAACTGATATTAAGCTTCAAGGAATAATACCGAATGCGAAAATGATCTCAGGAAAATTGATTAGGACCATAGCATAAACTTGCTATGCATCAGCATTATGTTCTTAAGCTATTTTCTCGTGACATTTTAATATTATTTACCATCTTTAATGGGAATTAACCTTTAACCCGGAAAATACGTTTATTTTGACGGGTAGACTTCCATATCAATGATGATGTGAGATTAAAATCTGCGAGGCTACACTTAAATAAAGTTTTGCGTAAACAATGGAAGGAAAAATATTTTTGGAAAAATCAGATGTATTGTTTTTTTAAGTATTCGTCTTTAAAATCAATACAAATAAATAAAATCAATTTTGGATTCGACCAAACCAATCGTTGAAGCGTTTATGCCATTCCCAAATAGGTATCTAATAAATGAGATTTTTGTAGGCTTCGGACGTCGGATTTGGCGTCTTAAAATATTTACCGCATAGTTTGTTTTTAATTATCGGAAATGCAAAGAAATCACGCGGTGTCAAATCAGGACTATACAGGATTGCCCATCAAATTGATGTTTTTGTCTTCAAATTCTTTTAACTGTTATACAAACCGTGTGGCAGCTGGAATTGTCCTGATGCAAGAGGATGCGACGATTCCGCTTGTTTTGCTAAGTTCATCAATCACTTTAATAAGATTTATTTCTTTTCCTAATAATTGGTCATAATTTGAATTGTTGTTATATGTTCTTATTATTTTAAGCTACTTTGGCGAATCATGTTTTTTTGGTTAACAATATGATGTAGTGCTGATCATATGGGAAGAACCAGTGCAGATTCCTATTTTCGTACCGATCCAACCGACCGATGACAGCACGAATCATTCAGAATATCACCCTTACGTACCAATAGCTTCTCGACATCATTGAGAAATACTAAAGATGCTCTAGATTGTTTCGTCCTATCTGACTATTACTACATAAGTAGATATATAACTTGATTGTCAAAAACTGATAAGCTGATATATTTATTTAGATGCGTATATTCGATAAATTACCACGACTGTTTGTTTTATTGCGAAAATGTTTATTTTGAATCAGCTAGGGTGTGCTAATATTTTCATTGTTTTTCTTTTGAGTACCTGTGATATAATGATGTTTGTATATATCTAATCTTAACTTATAACCAAAAAATCTTTTTGGCTTTCAGAGGACAATCCGTTCTAATAATGCATGATATTGCAATGTTTTAAAGTGTGATTCTAGTAGTATTTAAAAAAGTGTCTGATTTATGAATAAGATTAAACGCTACTATTAACATTAAAATTATCATTTTGACCCTTTAATTAAATATCCGGTTCATTCACTTTTAAATATTTCCATCGCAATAAACCTTACAAATGCTAAAACCTTTTAAATTTGCAAACTATTGGAACTAGGTTACAAGAAGTAATTTAATGGAACAATTTAAATTAAATTTCCCCATTATATGTCTCTGAAACAGTAACTGTAATTAAAACCGGTAACAAACCATAAAGCATTATGCGATAGGAAGGCAATTTTCTAGAGTTTTACTGTTGTAAGCGGCATCTGGACGATGAAAATAGACGAAAACGGAAAACGGCCCGAAACAAAACACAGAAGTTAATTTGTGTGCAGAATAATGTGCTTGCTGTTATAGTATTAAGGCTGGAGGGTAAGCTTTTATGAGTTTTGTTCTCTAAACAGGACACAATATATTAATATTATTAGAATGTTTAGTATGTGTTGCTTTCTGTACATTCGGAGATTAAGATAAATTTAGGCTTAATAGATGATAGCAAGTTTATTCTAGCGAATTTGGAAAAGTGAGTAGCTGAATCTTTGGGACATAGTATATTTTACATGTCTATTTTAGTCCAAAAGATCTACACTTTTAAGAAACCCTATTATCAATTTCAGATATACGGTTTTTTACCTGGTTAGGTTCTGAAAATATCTTATTTTCAGCCGAATGCCGAATAATTAACCTACAATTGCAGACAATATATTCGGCTGTTACCTCTGCATTTTCGCAAAATCTGCACGTAAGTTGATTTACTTTGCCCATTTTTAGATGATATCTGAGTAAGCAATGGCCAGTGAACACATTTATGACAACTCTTAATTCATTTTTCTGAAGCTTAAGAGTATTTTTTCGCAGAAGGTTATGTCAACCTTTTTGCTTGCCTTTGACTTGGAATATTTTCCCAATAAACCGCACTAAACCTTCTCCCATTTTTGCCCATCTTTACTACGCTGTTTTTGGTATATCTACCACTAGAGGATGGTATTTACGGAATGATTCTACTGATCGGAAATCCTTGTATTGAATATAACTGAAAGTCCATAAACCGAGAGCTGACTAAAATTTGAGAGAAGAAACTAATGCTGCAGACTAAATCCAACTTTATCATAGATGATGAATGGATAATGTCAAACATATACAATGGATGGAATCTTACTGTTAAGTTTTCTTTTTCTTCTTCTTCCTCTTTATAAGCAATTCTGCTTGTTCATTGGGGATTAATACCGCCCTAAGCTGTTGACCAACAAGTGGGAGATTACTTATTCCAGTAATCATTCGGTGAAATTTTCGCAATATCTGGCTACCCTCACTTAGTTTATCCTGCAGACCAATGCAGTTGCCCGGGGTATGGCACGTGAAGCCATAAGTGAGAGTTAGGTATTTTATGAGGACCAGTTATCAAGAACCATCTCCCGTCTATGACGCTCGATGTGGTCGTTCCAATAAAAGGTACCACGTCTATAACACAACCCTACACCCCTCGCTCCATAGCTAGACAGTGTAATGCCCAGGTATTTTATTTTTATCTATTAAGTTTTGGTACGAGAAACTGTTAATAAATGTTTTATTTGGAGATGTCCGCATAAATACTGAAACAGCTACATATCAAGAAAGGTCAAGATATGTACTACAACAGACATGCCGCTGATATAGATATTGAACTTACATAAAACGTACTCCAAAATTCAATAAATTGTGTTCGTAAATCAAAAATAATTACCTATCGTAAAACGTGAAACCCAACAGACCAGTCAAATGTTACTGCAAGACGCCTAGTGACATTATAAAATTTGACATTGGGCTATTGAAGGTTAACAAGGAGCTATACGAGGAGCATTGTATTAGAATAAACCCTGAACACAATAAGATTCGGTGTAGAACCCACTTATTATTTCAATTCTATTATAAAAAAATGTGCATCCCATTTCGAAAAAAATCTGTCACGAAAATTGCAGCACAATTAAGGGTAAATCGAAACAGATTTACTCTTAAAGTTACAACAAACAACATTGTTGTGGCCATGTTTGTTACAGAAATATACAAGAATCACAGAAAACCGGAAAGAAAAGTGACAACGAAAATCTATATTTACAGCATCACGATACGTTCGTAAAACTAAAGAGAAATTTATCTAGTATCATATTCTTCCTTGACATCATTTTCTGTTCCTCTTTTGTACCGAGATTGTCTTCCTCTCTCCGTTTGGGTTTCTCTTCAATAAACTTCTACTTAAAGTTTGGTTTCTATCGACATTATCTCTTTCGTCGGTTTATTATTTTACATTATTTATAAGATAAAAGTAGAATATTTTGGCTGAAGATCTTTAGATAAATATAAAAATGTGGAGAAATATCTTATGGTAGAAATATAATATTCTTCACTAAAAGAGGTAGGCTAAGATAAGTAAGGTACGAAACAAATGTTTAGAGCGAATGAAAACGACGTAACAGACGAATCAACACCTTGGGAAATAGAAGTAAGGACAGTCCAAGACTGAGTGGAAAGATGACGTAGACGACGACTCGGAGAATTGGAACCATTGACAAAACAACTAATGGATGGCGTATTGTGGCTCATCCCTAGATTAAAGTTATCCATTCAGCTTAACCTTCTTAACAAAGTTTAGTATGACCTTTGCTGAAGCTTCTACGAAGTTGTAGGGCTCGAGTTGATAATGCTTAAATGTATTAAGCCTTATCCTATCCAACTCTCGGCAGTTACAGAGAAAGGCGACAGTGTCCTGTTAAGAGACGTACGATAATTCGCAGATTCCTATTTCTATCTAGTAGATCTTTGAATCTCTTTTGCGAAAGTTCATGTATAAAAGCCTTACTTTTTATCCGTTTCACCCAGTCCAATATCGTTCTTTTGTCTGTACTTCTTGATATGCCAACGAAAGATTCTGAGCCTATCAATTTCTTTCTTTTGTCCTTCCTCTGGTCCGCTTTTTCGATCCCTTCAATACCAGTATGAACAGACACCCAAAATGTATTTGTTACTTTTTCCGATCCTGATTGACTTAAAGAAAGCATTTGACAGAGTAAGACTCAAAGATGTAATCCATCTTCTGTATAATAGAGAGGTTCCCCTAAATATCATAAAAAGTATTGAAAACATCTACCAAAACAACAAAATGGAAGTCGGAATAGATGGACAACTTACAGAATCTATAGAAATAGGCAGCAGAATAAGGCTCATTGAGTCCTATACTCTTTAATTTAATCATCGATAAATTCATCAAAATTGTCAACAAACGAAGAGTATATAGAATGTAAAAGAAAGAAGTAAAAATACTCTGTTACGCAGACAACGCAATATTGGAATAAAATACCTTGGAATTACACTGTCGAACTATGGAGATCTGAACAAAGAAGCGAGAGATCAAGTACAAAAAGCAAATAGACTGGCAGGATGCCTTAATAACACTAAATGGCGAAACAGCCACATTAACACTGAGATGAAGTCAATAATTTTTACAGTTAATTAATCCAGTATCGGAAGACCGCGCAGAAGATGGAGTGACAACCTTCCATACGGGTATTAATCCGTCAAGGAACAAGCAGAATTGCTTATAAAGAGGAAAAAGAAGAAGAGTATAATAAGATATAAAACTGCTAACTTGGTAACTCATTTGAGAGAGATTTACCAGCAGGGCCAGGAGATCTTGAAGTTTCTATACTACAATCTGTATCTATATCTGGACTGGGTAAAGTGTATATATTCTTTGCTAATGAAATGTTGGATACATCAGATTGCTTTTTGGCCTAAGGCTTGATGCTACAGCATTCCTAGATATTTCAGCAGATAAGCGCTTCTTTGATTCATTAATATGTGTATGTATTAATGTTTCACAGTTTATAACTGATTAATATACCATTGTTGATCCCTACACCTTTGATAAAAAGTTTGAGCTCTTACTTGAAATCTCAAGACAAAGTATCCGTGGCCTCATTTAAATGTTCTTGACTTGCCAAGAGATCAAGACGGAAAAACTTTTTAAAACCTCAACATTCTCCTACTTCAAAATCTCAAGCGAATTCTCCAACTACATTTTTTCAAGAATATCTACCGACTTGATGAACCATCTCAACTCTGTATTCATATTTGAATGTTTCTGGATAACCCGCACTAAGCTCTAGAAAAACAGAAATATAGTTTCGTCTTACTACTCTATTTCCATTTGGATACACCTTTAACCATTAACATTTTAAAGATATAAACATATCCCCATTATTGTAACTAAAAATCGAAGACAAACGTTATTGATGTAAAAGAAATCAGAAAAATATTATGGCTAAATAATTTACCTTCATGATATTATGGAGTTGATAACTATTCCGAGAAATAGTAGATACAATGAAGATCATGCAATAATTGGTTGTTATCGTTCTAGAATGATATAACAATTATTGAAACTGAAGATTGTGTACTCAGGAGTGGCTAGAACACAGAAAATAAATTCATGAAACAAATAGACTATTTTGATGAAAGACAAAGATGTCTTGATGCAAAAGAAATTGATGTTTGTGTGTTTTTGCAACGCCCTTTTTTTTAATTTAATAAATAAACTTTGTCTTATGATTCTCTTATTATACTAGTACTTGTGTTCGTTAATATTAGGTTTTGCGGCCCATCTAGTCTGTGTTCTTAATGCTTTAAGCTTACCAGTGACTTTGTGTTTGGCATTGTTGTTCTATATGTTACTAGAGGCTTGCTAATTTGACGATTGAAATATATACGTGAAGGATCGTAAGATTTGTAGAAATTAATAAATACTATTTTAAAATTGTCTACTCGTCAAAGTAACACACAGTTATGTATAGTGACCCTTAAAGGTTTGAAGAGAAAAACACGTCTGCTGAATTTAATAAGTAATATCGTGGTATGCGTCGTCATCAGTTCACATAATCAGAAAATGCTGCTGCTTCATATCCCATTAATTGCATCTGTAATCTAAAGTTTCAGATTATACAAACATTGCAGTGTGGGCATGTTTCAAAACTACTCTTAAAAATACATTGTAAGCCAAAACAGTAGATCCCATAGCATAACTACTTTATATTATAGTAGCTATAAGTAGTTTTGCAGGTTTGCTACATATATATTTCATATTTACAGTGATAAAAATGTACTCATCTTTTCCATAAATAAATAATATAAAGCTGGGTTTTTATAACTGTAAGACTTTATTTCACCGATTCTATCATGAAAATATTCCTTGAGTTTCGATATTTATGATCTTTTCACCTGATTTTTATCTCTTATCTGTCAGACATGTCTCATAAAAGTGTACTAATTTATTTTAATTTATACATCCATTTATATACTTTATACATTATAGTTCCAAATAATTTTATGAAAACGTTTTTTGCGGCGTTACAGAGGGTTAAGTGAAAATTGTATTCTGAAGTAAGCTTTCGAATCTCCACTTTTGGTTCTGAAACTCTTCCAAAATCGGCCTTAATTAATTTAGGTTACCGTTATACCACTATATAGTATCTAATATGTACAGTTCACAAAAAAGTATTGCATCATCCATCATTATCAGTAGCTCGACAACCCTTTTTGGGTCCTGGCTTGTTTAGGATTTTCCGCCATTCTGTTCTGTTCCTTGCTTTGTTTTTTCAGTTAGTAACCTTAAGTGTTTTCAGATCTTGTTCCACTTGTTTCATGTATCTAACTTTGGGTCTTCCTTTTGACCTTCTCCCTACTGGTGTTTGCTTCATTATATGTTTTGGTGTTTCAGTCTCCAACATCCGTTCAACATGGCCCATCCAGCGCAGACGTCCGATCTTTATGGATGTTATGACCTCGGGTTCATTGTATGCTGTGTATAGTTCCAAATTATATCTTCTGCGCCATGTGTCATTTCTTCTCAACCTCTTATATATGTATCTAAGTATTTTTCGTTCAAACTTACCTAATAGGTTCTCATCGCTTTTCGACAGTGTCCATGTCTCTAATCCATATACAAGGACCGGTTTTATCAGGGTCTTGTATATTTTGCATTTGGTTTTTCTTGCATTTTCTGCATTGTTAGATCTTAGATATTTAATTAGTCCATTATATGTTTTATTAGCGATATGTATTCTTCTCTTAACTTCTTCACTGACATTGTTATCCTGCGGTAACTAGTGAACCTAGATATGTAAAAATTTTCACGCTTTCGATGTTATAGTCTCCTATTGTCAGATTCTGTAGGTTTCTTTGGGCTGTCGATTTGCTGGCCTTCATGTATTTGGTTTTTATTTCGTTAATGTTTAGGCCACAGTATTTCCACAGTCAGGAAATTCGATGACACACACACACTATGTTTAGGCCACTGTTTTGTGCCGCTCTTTCTATCGCATTAAATGCTTCTATCATCTCTCTTGTTGTTGATCAACATTTCTGATGTTGAATATAATACAGGATAGGGCATCTCCCTGTCGTAGGTCCGTTCTCATATGGATTGTATTGTTAGTTCGTTTTGAATTCGAATTTTGCTTTGTACTTTAAGTGTTTCTTTTACTATATCAATGAGTTGAATTGGAATATTAAACTCTTTCAGTTCATGGATCAGAAATTCTCAATGGATGCTATCATAGGCATTCTCAACTCAATGAAAAGATGATGTGTGTCTATATTAAATTCACTAGTCTTTTCCAAGATGTACCTGAAGACGAAGATCTGATCTATTGTGGACTTCTGCCTGCAGAAACCACATTGATATCCCCCAACTATTTGTTCCGCATATGGTCTCAATCGGTCATACATAATATTTGACAGTATTTTATATGCCACACTTAGTAGCGTTATTGCCCGGTAGTTTTTACATTGAAGCTGATCTCCTTTTTTTGTAGTGGGATAATTACTTCGGTATTACAGTCTTTTGGCAGTTGTTTATTATTCCATGTATGTTCACTATTAGTTCGTGTATCGCATTCAATAGGGAGTCTCCGCCTTTCTTTATTAAATCTGCGCTAATATTGTGTAATCCAGGTGGCTTGTTGTTATTAAGTCTGGTAACTGCTTCTTGCATTTCAGCTACTGAAGGGGGATTGTTTCTCTGGTATTCGTTTGATCCAGTATAATTCCATCATATAGTGGATCTTCCTTTTTTTCAAACTTTTCTTTGAAGACTTCGGTCCATCTTTGTAGTATTTCACTCTGTTAAGTTACTATATTTCCTTCTTTGTCTCTGCACATCATTGTTCTTGGTTTATTGCGTCATTCATAAATATGCCAAAAACTCTTTCAAAATCGACCCTAATTAATTTAGGTTACCGTTATACCACTAAAAACAAAAAAGGCTATATGAAAGGAATGTAAAAAAAAATTAGGCAAAAACAAGGAAACAAATTGTCGTCATAATTGGTTCTGTTAAAGACTTGCGAAGTCATGGGTACGTTGCCAATTTAATGGATGGTAATAAGTCATCTGGAGTACTTTGAGTACTAGCACTAACGTACTATTTCTCAACTAACCAAATCACATCGTGTAGCTAGGTTAAGGACACGTGGGTAAACATGTGAAATGATCTATATTGTGGTAATATATATCTCGCGCATGAGTTAAAATTCTGTTAATGAAAAAATGGAAAGAGTTATTTTCCATGCAACGTAAGACCTTCAAAAAATTTTAGAGAAGAGTGTATAATATTTTAGGGCGGTCTATATTTAAGCAGGGATACGAAATTAGTACCTACTGTTTGATAAATGATCGTTAACTTCCTTTATGTATACTACAGACGTGATATAAATACAATGAACACAAGGTATGATACATAATGTTCCAAAATCGGTTCGCTTCGCGCATGACGTAGAAAAGATCCCTTTTTGAATTGAATTATAGTTGAATTCCAACATTGGAAAGTAGTTGTATAGGAAAGACTATTAATTTCAAGTTTTTAATATAAGTAATATACTTAAATTAAATAAATAAAATTGAATTAAGGTAGGTAATTATAATTTTTCGCATGTACAGGGGATTACATGAGACAGATTTACTGAAATTACGTAAATCGTCAATATCACAAAATAAAAGATAATAAAATAAACAATCCATTCCAAATATAAATAAATTTAAAATTGCATAATAAAACGTTACGAACTAATAAGTTGAAGTTGCTGCATATGATACCCAAATATATATAAAAATACTTTAGTTATCTGTACATACATAGGCTTTTGTCATTTTACGGAACTTGGGGAAAGATGTTGCAGATTTAAGTTTTAGATGAAGAGTTAGTTCTTTTTTTGCCGAATATAATATAGATTTCTTTACCAACTCAGTGAGCGGGATCGGTAAATAAACATCAAAGGTTGAATTTCTGGTGGAGTAGTAATGATTAGGTCTTGCTGGAAAAACCTTGTAGGTGGTTACGAATTAAGCAGACAGTTTCTCAAATATATAAAGAGCTATCAGCTATCCTTGCTGACACCTCTTTTTCTATGTGGTTGTCAGCTGTGATTATCGCCCCCAGGTATTTAAACTCCTTTACTACTTCAAAGTTGTGATAATTAATACTGATGTTCTGCCTAAATTTTGGTCTTGGATTTTTGGTTACTACCATGTATTTTGTATTTTCTTTATTTATTCGGAGACCCAGACTACCTGTTTCCTCCTCGAGCTGTGAAAACACCTCTCTCACGTCTCTTGTAGAATGCGTGACTGCGTTTAATTTTTTAAGTAGCTTCTGCAATGTGTGGTTCTTCTAAGTCCAAACCGATACTGTATTGCTCTTTTTTGTAATTTAAAAATAACATCAGATTGTGCAGCTGTACTAGAACACCCAAAAAGGAAGATCATATCGAAGATGGATGAGACTCGAACAAAGAAAAATATGATATTTTGGAATAAACAGATCTTATTGCACAGTAGGCTCAGACTAGTTTCTTACTTAACAAATCGATATGAAGAGACTATTTAAGGTGGCTGTCTATAAAAAATTAAGAAATATTGTAGTAACATGTTATAAAGATTTAAATTGACATATTCATATGAGTTTTGGTCTACGTTAATCTACAAAATGATTAGTTTCTAGTTCCATAACTATGCACATCACTTAATTTATCGAGATATTTTTGAATGCAACTATTTGTAACATATAACAGACATTCAAAAATGTAACAACATGGCAGGGTAAGATTTACAACTAAACACCACAGGTACTTTTCAAAACACTATTATTCTTTAACTTAAGGAAAAACGCGGTAAATTGCTACAATGTCAAAAAAAGTCGTTTAACATCATTACAAAAAATAGGTGCGTGAGATCTTTGCTACGTCACAGGTCTGGCTCAGTTGTCAAATGTTATGCGCAATATCATATGCATTACAGAAATTTTAGAACCACATGTCCTTCAAAAATGGTTACAGAGCTCTTTTAAGAGTAAATTATTCCATTTTTCTATTGGCAATTTACAATACCTAAACATTATCTGAATCTATCCGGTTGCAACATCATAATATTCATTTTAATCTGGTATTTTCCATGCAACATAAAACCTTCAACCAATTTTAGAGAAGAGTATATGATATTATAGGGAGGACTATAATATTTAAGCAGTCATACGAAATTAGTACTGTTTGATAACTTATCGTTAACTGCCTATATGTACATTACAGAGATTTTAGAACGAGATGTCCTTTGAGAATAGTTACAGAGCTCTTTCAAGAGTTACATATTCCATTTATCTATATGCAATATACACACAATACGTAAACAATATCTGAATCTATCCAGTTGCCGCCGCGAAATAGCAAAATATTACTTTGCCTTAGTTTTGCCAAATATTTCTTTTGTGATATTAACTTTTAATCCCTTTGAGCTAAAATATATAAACAATAAGAAATAACGGAAATTTCTGACTAAAATGGAAGCTTATTTATTCAAAGAATATTATTCGCGTTCCTACGCTGAATATAACGTATTATGACTCCATTTTTCCGTATCCATTCAATAGTAGTTTTTGTTTTCTTCCAATATAAAAAAAATATTTTTTCTTTTTCTTTCGTTTAACTTTTAATAGTGTGTTATATTATTTAGTAATATGTAACCATAGCTCACATTTCAGCTTTTTTCAATTGCTTTATTTACTTAGATTAATATTAAATAACAGATTCGGAACAATTTTCTTTCTTTTCGTTTAAAACTTCAACTACAAAGAGAATGCAAAAGCAAATTATATTTTTTTAATAGATCAACCAAAGCAACCACTGGCGAACACTAGTTTATTTATGGATTACAGAAATTGACTATATAAAGTTATTTCACGATATAAATAATAATAAAACTTAATGCACCGTCGAATCTACTAATAATTAAATCGAATACAAACAACATTTCCCAAGATTGATTCAGAGAGCAATTTATTTTATATAGAATTAGTGGTTTCGTGGTTTTTAGATAAAAAAAGGGTGGACAATCTTATCCATTTTGTTTCTTCTTACTAGGTTGATGCTGACCGCAGAGGGAATTTAATTTGTGGATCTTTCTCAAGTAAATTTCAGTGCCGTATTGGATATCTTTTTGCTTTCTGCTAAAGTCATAATAATTTCAATGTACATGGATCATACATGTAATTTTGAAAAAAGAGTACCTAAGTAACTATTTTTTCGAAAATTACACAGGCCAACAAGTCTGAGACACAGACAACAGAGTGTACTTTTCCGAAGGTTTTTAGTGCGCTGAATACGAACCTGAACTCCAAATTGCCGAATTGGCTCTGTTTTCTGGGATATCCTAACCTAATGGATCAAAAGGATAGATATAAAAAAACAATTATCTCACAGGTTCGTGGGTTAGATTAGTTTTACTGCTTGCGGACTGAAAGGTGGTTTCTAGTGTTGATTGGGTTAAGAGTATTTTGGTTTGACAAGTTAGCTCGCTTGCATAGGAATTTCCGAATTATGTCGATTTACCTGCTTATAGGCTCAAAAGGGTCATTTCTAGGCGTTAGTTGGTTTAAAAGTGTATTGGTTTGACGTGTAAACTGGCTTGCTTGATTGCTTGCATGATTTCCTTTTAATACAAAAAATTAGCAATTAATCTTATAGATTCTAAGGTTAGGTGGGTTTTCCTGCTTCTGGATTAAAAGGGGTGGTTTGTAGGGGTTCTTAGAGTGTTTTGTAACACAATTACTGATTGTGATTTTATTTTGATATGATACAATAAGCAATTAATCTTAGGGATTTAGGGTTAGGTGGGTTTGGCTGATAGTGGACTGAAAGTGATGGTTTCTAGGGGTTGGTTGAGTTTGAGGTGTGTAGGTTTGAGATTGTTGGGTTTTTTTATTTGGGTTGGTAGGTTTGAAGTTGTTGGAATAAGGTTTTATGAGTTTAAAATTTTCCAAATTTAGATTTGGAGTTAGTTTAATATGATCATAATGGTTTGTAGATTTTTTAAAACAAGGAAACTTGAATATCTAAGCGAAAAAAGACGATATCTGAGTAAACTCAACGTCATTTAAAAGATTGAGACATACTTTAAGATAGTTATAATAATTTCTGGAAGAAAAATTATACTACGATGTGACATAACCTCAAAAACGGCCAAAAACCGCCATTTTTGCACTTTTAGGTTAGGGTATCTCAGAAATCAGAGCTAATTTGGAGCTCAGATTCGGATTCAGCGGACAAGAAATCTTATATTAGATCTTAGATAAAAAAGGATATTGTGATCTCTGGGTCCGAATATTGTCGAATTTTGTCGGCTTGTGTTATTTGATATAATATGCCTGACAGATTAAGTGTACGACACAATGATGCTTAAATAATGTCCGCAGCTTTTGAGCTATGTGCTTAGTTTATGTTACACAGTGTAATGTTTATTGCGAAAGAGTAATTTTACTGCCATTAATTTTATTTATGTCTGAAATAAATAATGAATTGAAATAAAGACTCCAAAACTCAGGTAAACGGAGTTTAGACTAGCAGACTCATGTTTATTTCCCTTACACAGTGCAAGATTTATTGTGCAAAGTGCAAGAGTTATATTCTCCTAATTGAATAGAAACGTTTATATTTCCAGCATTACTGAATATTCCTGCACTCGAGCTTTCTGTTAACCTGTCTGTTCATAATCCTAAGGTCTGGGTCGAGTGTTTTCTATGCCTCATCCCTCTCCTGAGCCACTTGGAAAGACACTTTAGATCTGTCTGGACATCAGAAATCGGTATTCCTGATTTCATTTATGAAGTCCTGATCTAACTGTTGTTGGTCTACAATTACCTCATTGCATTTCCCCTGCAACTATGTTTATAGGAGGGAGGTTCAGTAGCGCCTCCATAGCTGCCGTTGATGGCATCGCTGGTCGTCGATGGGATCATTGATGTGTAAGATTTAGTCTTAGAGATAACCACTATTGTAAAACTGGGCAAAAAACAAGATCTTTAAACCACATAAATCTGGCCATAAATCAAATGTAATTACTGACAGTGAAACCTGAAGCCTAATAAACAAATTAAATATTGATTAAAGTTGGGTAAAATATCTAAAAATAGAATTTTATTAGAATAAACACAGAATGACACTAAAACTTAAATTGCTAACTTAAATTGCTTAAACAAGTCTTTTTAATTGAAATAAGTGCATGTTCAGTAGCGAGTATTATCCCCTCTATCTTTTATTACTGCTTGCATCCTTCTTGGCATGCTTGCAAGTAAATTTTGGACATATCCTTGGGAAATAGCATTCCATTCATCCTGTGCAGCAATCGGAAGCTGCTCTATCGTATTTGGAACGAGATTTCTTTATCATATGCGGCGTTCTAGCTGATCCCACTTGTGCTCTATTGGATTTAAATCCGGACTAAATGGTGGCCAATCCTATCTTTTAATTTGGATATCATCAAGATAATTACTTATTATGGCAGCAGCATGTTGTCGAGTATTATCGTGCATTAACATGAATATGTCATATCCAATGTAACCAACATATGGCAAAACATGATCTTGCAGGATATTTTGAACGTAAGTGTCACCAGTCATTCGTCCAATCACTTCCACAAGTGCGGTGCGTCCCTCCCAACTAATACTCCCCAAAGCATTATGTCACCACCTCTAAAACTAACGGTCTGGGTAAGATTGCAGGTGTCGAATCGTTCTCCAACTCTTCTGTAACGTGGTTTCGACCATCTGGCTTATATAATAGGATTCTGGTCTCATCAGTGAAAAGAACATTTTTCCAGTTGTCGATATTCCAATGAATATGTCTTCTTGCAAATTCTAAACGGCGAGCTTCATGTTTTTCGGGAAGACGTGGAACTTTTGCAGGCGTCTAGTCTTTAAGCCTGCTTCTTTTAATCTTCGTCTAACTATTTTTGAGCTTACATTAACTTGTCCGAGATTTAGTAGCTCATTTCTGAGGTACATCGATATCAATGAGCGATTTCTTGTAGAATTAAGAACAAAAAAATGGTCATCAATTGCGGTTGTGCACCTTGGACGTCCTTGACCAGGCCTTCGTACAAAATTGCCTCATGGTACCTTTATAAAATATTCGAAACTGTAGATTGACTTCTCCTGAGACGCCGTGCGATATTTTTTTGTGTATATCCTTCCTCGTACAAAATTACAATCTGTGCTGCTTGGGCTTCATCGCAGTGTCGAATTGGTGGCATAATTATTTGTTTTAAACTTAGTTGAATCAAAACAATATAATTCAACTTAAGGCTGTTTTATCGGTGCACCAAAATTTTTTCTCTGTTATTTACCGACGAAATGTCTCGAAATTTGGACATGTTATACGAAATTATGTTGCCTTTAAACTGATGGTTTTACTTTTTGTATTTTTTTGAATTTTCTGTTAAAAAATTGGATTATACTGTTTAACGTTCTATTATAACCAAACTTTTCACGCCCATCAGTTGAAAGAGTTTTTTTTTCTGTAATCGTTGATTCTCTTTTCACCTTTCTGTGTCCAGTAATAATCGAGAAAAGCGTATTCAAACTTTGAAGAAAATTGCTAAAAAATACTGAAATCTAATAGTGAAACGTGTTCCTCATCATTGTCGCTGAGCTTGATCGTTATCGCATTAGTGACGTCAAATCTCATGAGCGTACGGTACGGTCTTATTTTTATTTCTCTATGGGTACGGTCAGTTAGTTTGCTTGAATTAGAATCCATTTTAGTTCTTTCATTCTTGTATTTTCTTTATCAACTTGCTTAGTTTTTACAGTTTACAGTATTCTTATTTATTTTGAAAACATTGAAATTATTTAGTTTACGTGTATGTTAAGTAATATATTATTAGTTTAGTGGTATAAGTTAAAAGTTCTTTAGTTTACGCGTATTTTTAAGTATTACATTAGGTTAGTGATATAAAGTTATAAGAGACAAGATGAAAAATGAGTCCCAGTAAACGTCCTATGTCAAGGAAAAGGAGAGCAATTGCACTGCTTTAGTATTTATTATTTATATTACAACCGTTTTTAAAAGCATATATATATATATATATATATATATATATATATATATATATATATATATATATCTATTCAAGGTTTGAATAATCATTCTCCATTTTCATGCAACTTTTCTAATATGGAGATTATCAAAGAAAAAATGGACGGATTGATAAGTACATTGACTTTTAAATGTCAAATGCGGAATATTGAAAAGGAGATAGCAACATAGGATTCTGGTAACAATTCACTGAACTTGAATGGTTCTGGTTATTCAGACATACAGCAGCACGCTGCATTAAATATACCTGTGATTTCCTACAGGCAGTATGCAAAACATACGGAAACAGTTGCAGATATCATCGGCCAAACACTTTGTGATTCCTTAGAAGAGGCTGGACGGGAGGAATTAGCTTTAGCCAAAGAAATTGGTGAAGTAGATTCCGACGGAAATGGGTTAATAACCGTTATAGCTGATGGTGCTTGGTCAAAAAGATCGTATAAAGTAAACTACGATGCTTCTTCAGGTGTAGTACCTGACGTTGTAAAATTTATTAAATTAGTACGCCTTTGATGGATAGGACATGTAATTAGGCGAGATGAAGATGAAACGATCAGAAAAATTTTCGACCGAAGAGGACCAGTGGGAAGACGATCCAGAGGAAGACCAAAACTTAGGTATCAAGATAACATAGAGGATGATCTAAAATCCATCGGAGTTAAAGCATGGAGAAAGTTGCCAGAGGCAGGGGCGAATGAAAGATTGTTCTGAAGAAGCCTTTGGATCATGACGAGCTGTAATGCCACTGATATGATGAAATAACTATCCACGATTTGTGTTTTATTCATCAATTGGATACTTTTCTTATGTAACTGCAACCTATAAATATATTAAAATAATGTATATTCCATTCAGAGAACATTTTCCTCGCAGTGCGTCGCCTCGAAATACTTGCCAGATAAATACATTTACTATTATGATGGTTTCGCAGGTACCAATTTTTTATAGATAAATAAAAATATTTTTTGTTTAATTTTTACTACGCTAATATCAGTTTTCTCTAACAAATATTAACAAAATATTAATTATATATTAATATTAATATAACAAAATTTAAATTTATTATACAGTCTGTCCCAAACCCTTTTTTCGGTGCGTCACTAATTTTGACGTCATATAGGATCATCGAGCAAAAAGATAAAAGAGGGAATGTAAAGGTAGTGGGGACAACAATATTGTTAGACAGGAAGTGCCATCTTGAGAGGCCACTTTAAACAAGGAAAGACAGTCTCTTTCCTTGTTTAAGAAGTCAAATTTAGTTTGGTTATGTTATTGTTTGTCCCAACTGTCACATGAAATTTTATTTATATTGAAGTTTTTTACCAATTATGTCACTTTTTAGACTATTATCGTTAATATTTAATTAAAGCTTTCTTGTCTGAAAAATATTTTACAGGTATTGTTAACAAGTGTTGGAAAATTTAAATTTAGCGCCTTTGCATTTCCGGATATGTCCGCCATCAGAGGCCACTTTTTTGGTCTCCTTTTCATAAAGATTAGATTCCCTCTTTTATCTTTTTGCTCGATGTATAGGATTTAAAGAATGTCGAGAATTATTGCATGACATTTTAGTTAAATCTGACAGTTGTAGGATCGTAATCGGCTAAATATGAAAAGGTTATTTTTTTTTTAAATACATAGCAGTTTGTCATAATTCTGTTCTATTCTATTCTATTTTATACATTCCAAGGAAAGTGCTTAATTAGCTTAGATTCGTTTATGGATTTATTATTATTTATTACAAACACACAGGCATATTGCAATGACAATTGCAATTGCAAGGCATCAAAGTAAACATTCCTGTGATAAAATAACATCGATTTAAATCAGTCATATTTGGATAAGTAATTTTCTGATAAGTTTCTGTGGCAGCCAATAGTTTAATTTTGTGAAGATTTGTCATTAAATAGTGGAAATAGTTTAAATAGTGAAGCAGTTGATTTTTGAGTTAATCTACTAGTTCCGGTACCCAGATGAAATCGTGTTAATGGAGTTTAGTTAAAAAATAAGATACCGAATGTAAGTTTACCTTCTTTTTTATGAATAACAAAAATGAATATTATATTTCAAACAATCCATAATCCCATTCAGAATCTGATTCTTTAAAATCAATGATTACACTAGATATGTGGCTGGTATCAATTATATCTTACATTTCAAGAAAATGTCGTGGTTCTAAAAAGAACCGTTTTAATACATATAAATATCCATAACGGTATTAGTTTAAGATATTTTCTCAATATTATTCCGGAATTCACAATCTGATTCGCGAACGACAGAAACTGATAATAAAGATAACTCAGCCTCTTTTTCTAATTGAAACTAATTTAATAATTTTAATATTAGTCTTTGTTCATTCTCGGTATATCTCGGAATATTTAAAATATTTTTATGACAGTAAATACAAAATTTAATTTTCACTGTAGGTAAAATGTCTGAAAATACTAACCTGGAACGGCAATTATCATTTTATTAGTTGATATTGTGAAAGTACTGTCACTGTCATTATCAAGATCATCTGTGTCAAATTATATTTATATGCATAATTGATTGGATATCTATTTAGCGTATTCTAAACTCCAACCAATTATACGTTCGTAAGTAGAATTCGCTTTAATATGCGAATACCCGTGACCGATACCTAATTTTCTAAGTTCTATGTATAATAATCAGAGACTCACGTTTTTTTCTGTCACTTCTAGCTTAATGCGTTAGAGAGAATTCGAACAACTATGACGCACTGAAAGAAGGGTTTGGGACGGACTGTAAATAAACACCATGGTGTTTTTTGCAGTCACGTTTCACAAATTTTTATTTAATACTATGTTTAGCTAAGACATATAAATTAAAAATGTGATTAATTCCTTTTAAAACATTATCTACGATAATTAATCTAAAAAAAAGTATTCCGACAAAACTAATTTGAATGGAGAATAATGCATTTATTTTAAACAACCCGTGGGCCGGCGCCACTGAATAAACATCCAAACTATTAGTAGGAAGTCACGTAGGGTCTGACATAGCAGTGTAGAAAAGTAAGTAATATGCCCACTTCAAATCGCAGTATGCTATAACTGCGAAAACAGCCTTAAATTTAACTAAAAATAATCGAATCACTATGATTTTTTAACCTTTTTTTTTTCGTTAGATGAAGGTTTTTTATGATAAAATGCACGAATGACACTAAATGCTGAATAAACGTCAAAATAAACGTCAAAATATTTCAAACCAATTGAGTATATCTGATATCAGCCTACTATATGAGTAAATTCAGTAATCTAAAATTATTTTGAAATAATAGTGACTACACAAAAAGAATTGAAAAATTCTAAAATATTCGGTATTTTTGTCCATGAGTTTATTATTTTGTATTAGGAATATTTTCATAGATGGAAGTAGAGGTAATGGATTTTGGGAACAGCTATGACCTTGAACATTTCACATAAACTTGTGTACTAATAGGCATAATGCATAGCTCTTAGCAAAATCCGATACATTAATAATATAATTACATATCTTCGATTCTAAAATATTGTAAAAGACTTTAAAGAGTCTGAGTAAGAAAAAAGATTTAGTTATATTCTTTGTGGCATTTTCAAGGTCATAGCTGTTCCCAAAATCCATTAACTATACAATAAATCTTTCTAATATGATTTTTTTAAGAACTATGATGTGCTTTTACTCTTTAGTGTGTTAAATTAAAATTGTTAAAATAAACCAGATTTTTCATTAATAATCTATGTATTTAAATTTTTTAATAGTTCATTAATTATTTACATTTTTTCTATAGTACATATGTTAATTGACTACTAATATAAATGTTTCTTTCGTTTTAAAATTATAGTAATTAATATGCATTTCTTAAAATACTAATAATTTCTTTTCTATTTCAGATTTTTTTGAAAAACGCTTTCTTTAGGTAAGAATCTTATTTTGCTTTAATTATGAATGAATAAATGTCTATATATTTCTATATACATTGAATTGCTGGTTTTATTGGATCGAATTAATAATACGAAAATAAAATTTCTATCCTATAGATTATGTTCTTGTGTCTTTTCGTCTGTTAGTGCAATCGGAGATTAAAAACTGGAATAGATACAGAAAGACTATCGACGGAAAATTGTCAAAACGGAAATACTCATTGCTGAATTCAAGAAAATTAATAAAAACTCTATAACTCACAAACGACGATAGATACATGTCTTGGTATACTTTCGATGATAAAAAATTTTACTTCTGGTGAAATTTTTTGTTGACTTCCGGTTTATTTTTGATATTTTAGATATAGATTTAGTCGTGGAACATGCAAAAGCTGTTTAGACAAGGCGAAAAGCCCGTGTTCGTTCGGAAAAATACTCCCATGAGTTTTTTTGCGTAATCACGTTCATGAGATACCCTACAATCAGGTTGAAGATGCCGCATATGCGAAAAGTTGTTTAAATTTATTTAAAAAAAATTTTAAACAAATTATAGCAATCAATTTTTTCAGCTCGGACCATTTTTTATTTAATTCTTTGGATCATTCTGATCAAAATAAGTGTTGTAGTTTTTCTGTTAAAACTAAAAAAAGCAAATTACGATTTTCAAGACTCAAGAGTCTTCAATTTATCAAGAATCAAAATTCAAGTTCAAAGCTTGTTCTATCATTTCCCCATAAGTATTTTGGGCTTATTTCATTTAAAATTATTCTTTTTTAATCGTTAATGAAGCGCTTATGACAGGACGGGCGCTCGGGCTGCAGCGTTTATAAGAGAGAGAGAGAGAGAGAGAGTAATCAGCAATCATTCTAATATTCCATATGTCTTGGTAATGTTTCTTCATCCCCTTTATTTATATCTTGATGAAAGCCCTCTTCCTGTTCCTCGCTCACAATTCCAAGATTTTAGGAAAAATAGTCAACGTGGGAATCCAGAAAATGAAATTTGAAGCTCATATTGCATCCCAGTTTATTATAATTTTGGTTTATGTTGGCTACAATTTCTTTGAAGTTTAGAGATTTTTTGTTTCTAAGGAAACTTTCTATGACTTTTACGAAAGAACTACATGCTTCAAATTCATCCTGAATTATTGTATTCTGCAAAAATCTTTCCGATTTTAGCTAAGAATTTGAGGGCATACAAAAGTTTCTTTTTTAAGTTTAGCTTCAGACAAGTCGAGAAAATGTTGGCGCAGTTATTTAAAGAAGTCTCCTGGTTTATTTAAACCTTTGTCAAACTGCTTCATTAATTCTTACTTATGTGAAGAGGGGGGAAAAGAACTAATTTTGGATCAACTTATGTATCACGCTGCATGTTTTTTTGTCCCTTTACAAGTCTTTCTCGGAATGGCCATTTCTTCTTAATGAAATGTAAATTTCGTGCTCAACTGTCACACTTGCTTAAAAGAACAGTGATATATTGTGAATCCAGACTGCTGACCCAAAAACATGGATATTATGTTGAGGTCTCTTCATTGTTGCCAACAATATTTGTTATACTTTATTTTATTTAGCAACAGTGTAATCAAGATTTCCATACGTTTCTGGGATTAACAAGGACTGAGACATAAATGTTACCATTGTGCAACAAGACACCCTTCAGACTTCCCAGTAAGTGTTACCTCCCAGTTTTATTACTACTTCAGGAATATTATTACAATACACCAGTTAACCCTCTTGAGAGAAATATTCCTCGAACTTTTTTTCACGATGCCTATATCACGAAAATGTGGTTCTTGGAGCCCACAGATTTTTATCTTTCAGTCATGATCCTAAGATTTGTGCAGTATGCTTCGATAGGATCAAGTTCCTCAGTAAGTCATTTAATTCAGCTTGGATAAACTGTCGAAGTTGGTATATATCAAGATAAAATTCATCTTCATCGATTTTTTTCGTTCTAACTTTCATCTAATTATTGCTGTTGGATGGTGTGAAGAAAAGGGGAAGAAATGGGGATTTCTGGTCTATGGTGTCCTAGGTTTATTTTTCGAATAGGAAACCTTGGAGTCGCAGGAGCAAAAGTAATAGTCGTGTCCATGCTTTTTTGATACCTTGCATACCATAGGAATATCGAAGGGTAAATAGCTACGTGTACCTTTTGTACCAAGAAATATATCTCTACTACTTACTTTCTAGACTAATATTTCTCAAACAAAAATGTGTATTGTCGTAGTAGGACGTATGTTGAAGCACGCCACTGGGTTTCAATCGTCGATAAATATTTTTAATGGATGACCTTTCTGTGGGTTTCTCATAAAATATTCTACTATAATATATTTTAATTATACGGGTAACAGGGCTAATAAAAAATCAATTTTCTATTTATCTTCCTTTGTCATTAACCCATATCAGTGGGTGGTTATGACGTCTAGGTAGCGTGGATAATCTTTGGGGGTTTTTAAAATAAGTTCATGCTTGGTTAACATTCAGTAAATTATGAAACCTCATTTGATTAAATCATTTGTTTTAAAATATTTATATAAAGATATTTAGAAAAAGATTTGAAAGAAGTTTTATAATTCTTAATTTAATCATTTTTTACTACAACTGTACTAAAAAGAGTAAAGGAAGAACAACAAAGAACAACATGTTGACATATGAAAATATTAAAGATAATTATATAATTGAAAAAGACAATTACCAACAAATGTGATGAATTACTATTTAACTGGAATAAGCCACAATTAAAGATAAAATACGTTTATTGACGTTTCAATTTCCAATTCGAAATCGTACTCAAAATACAAACAATAAATGTGATGAAGCAACGATCAATATAGCGAAGAAGTACTAATTGGTGAACATCATAGGTTAAAGAAAACAAGAAAACTGAAGTATATTTCGTTTTGGACATAAAATGTTGTATTTACATGGCAAAGCTTAATGAATTAATGATAGTAACGTGGCATTATCAATAACCGGATCTTCATGTGGGCCGTCTTATACCGAAGGTTGGAGACCATCATACGATATGTTTCTGTTTGTGCCGCATGTATTATATTTGCTGCTTCTGGTATTTGAAATTATTTCCTTAAATATCTCAGCTAGGATTTTTTTCTTTCTGCCCAACCCACTTCTAACTTCAACCTTGTCTTCCACTATAAGCTGGATCAAACTGTACTTATCATTACGCAACCCATGACCTAGATGTAACACTTTTTTCCTTTTAACAGTTGTTAACAATTCCATCTCTTCACCTATTCGTCTCAATACCTCTGTTTTTGTCACTCTCTCTGTTCAAGGTGTTCTCAATATGTGCCAAGACAGCCACATTTCTAAAACTTCTAACTTTTTTATAGTTGCTACTTTTAACATCCACCCTTCTACTCTGTATAGTAGCGTACACACATCGAATTTAGACGGTCGACAAAACTTAGATCGAACAAATTCCTTTAGTGGCACGAAGAAACAATGTGAGCTTGGATAAGTTACGATCGCCAAACGGCGCGGCATCGATGCCGTATGCCGTTCGATCATTGCCACTGCATGATCGCGCGCACACATCAATCTTTGTCGACCGACCATAGGACCAGTTGCGTTTTTTTGACATTACTCAAGGTACGTCTGTCCGTGTAGCTACATAGTTCTGTTTTTCATTGTAATTCTGTGTACTCCACCTAACAAATCTTTGTAGATTAACAAACGGCATCGAATAAATGTCGTGTAGTGTGCGTGCGAAAGTATCATCGACAAAAGTTCGATCGAACTTGTATCGACCGCCCAAATTCGATGTGTGTGCGGCTAGTCTTAGGATGCGGTTGCTTAAGAACTTTTTCATTTTTATGAATCTATTACTATTTTAATTCGGATCTCAATATCTACATCAGGGCCCACTTATCATTTACCGTATATCCCAGATATTTGAATCGGTGTACTCTTTCAAAATGATCGGTGTCAATATGCAGGTTGATATTTTTGATGTTCTTCTTACTAATTACCATAAATTTAGTTTTGATTCTGTTAATATTAAGTACAAATTTTTTGGTCGTAATATTTACTCTATTGAGCCTCATCTCTAAATCTTTGCTGTTATCTACCAGTATAATAGTATCATCTGCATATCGAAGACTACTTATTGATACGACATTAATATTGATGCCTTCATTGTACTCTTCCAGTTTCTGTACAAATATTTGTTCCGTGTATAGGTTTAATAGCAGTTGCAAAAGAATGCAGCCCCTATTTAACCCCGTTAGAAATGGTTATTATGTTTTGACCCTCAATACCTCCACATTTGATGTTGGCTGTTTAATTTCAATACATATTTTTACACGGAAAAGTTGGAAATAGAGGTGTAGAATATGTAGTCGGATATTACGGTCTCGGCCACATACAATACTTGGTAGAAGTTGTCGACTAGAAGATTTTACACTTGGAATTCCCCTTAAGGTGGATATCCTTTATAAAGAATCAAATAGACTGCGTGACAATAAAGAGGAAGTTCAAAAATGCTACTATTAGGATTACTACATTACCTGAAGCAGACTTCCAACCACAATCACTTAATAGTGATCCATATTAAACTGAGGCTCGCTACAGCTAAAAGGATTAAACCCAAGACGTTATTAAATATCAGCAAACTCAAGAGCATTGATACAAGAGCAGCATATTAAGAAGAAATATACAATAAGTTCGCTGACATAGAAATCATATTAAAAAGTCATGGACCAACATAAAAAACTCATTAAAAATGTCAACAACTCTTTTCTTTTCTAAAATTAAAAAAAACTATTAAAATTGAGTGGATGAAGCAATATTAATGATAAAAAAGCAGGCGATGCTAAATCAGGCAAGACCAAGTAGGATACACAAATATAAACAGCAAAATTACGTAACTAAATTATAGCAGCGAATGGCACATGTATGGATATCGTAAAACATATTAAGATAGGACGTCTGAGGTGGGTAGGCCATGTAATGCGGATGGAGCAAACCGACCCAGCTAGAAAAACGCTCCTTGATAGACCTATTGGTCAAACAAGAAGAGGAAGACCCAGAACAAGATTCCTAGATAACATAGACCAGGATATGAGAAATATGGAAACACGTGCTTGGCGGAGGAAGGCGATGGATAGGGACGACTGGAAGAGAATTCTTGGGGAGGCTAGGATCCAGACAGGGTTGTAAAGCCAAAATGATGATGATGATGGCACATGTATCATCATCATTGGCTTTTACAACTCTTCGTGAGTTTTTGTCGCGTTTACTATTGCCTTCCATTGATTCCGATCCTGTGCTATTATTTCCCATGGCCTTACTTCCATCTTCTCCAGGTCTTCCCTGACAGCCTCTTTCCACCTTTTTCTAGGCCTTCCTGTCGATCTTTTACCATCTGGTCTTTCCCAAAATACATTGTTAATCAGTCTGTCGTCATCACTTCGTACCACGTGGCCTGCCCATCTTAATCTATTGGCTTTTATGTATCTTACGATGTGTCCTTTCCCGAAGAGAGTCTCTATTTCATTGTTGTATCTGCTCCTCCATTCATTTGTCACGCTGTCCCTGCAAGGACCATATATAATTCGCAGGATGGCACATGTATGACTAATTATAATTTGCACTGAAGCCTAAACGCTGTATAAAGTCGGACCCGTTCCCGTCTCCACAAAAAATGTAAGATACAGCAGAGATCTTCAACAAATAGTAATTCACAGGCATGCAAAACTACCCAATCAAATAAATGGTAGATCCTCATGAGATAATATATTACCTGGACCTTGTACACGGTAAATTTTTCAACTATCACTGATTTTTTCGAAATTCACACATTTTCAAAATTCAGTTTGGGCGCGATATCAAACTATTACGCGAAAAAGCCCCATATGCAGAAAAAAATAGTTGTTTAATGAAGAAAATCTAGATATTATCGTGAAACTTTTCAACGATATCTATGACACGAGATACAAAAGATTAGCTTCGTTTTACTTTTATCTTTCTACCAAAAACTTTAAGATCAACATTTTTTCCAAGGCCACGGCTAAGGAGACACATTTTTTAACTTTTGTTGAACATGCTAAGAAAAGTTAAGAAAAATCAGTAACTGAAGTCAATTTGGATTCAAAAATGGACTTTGTACAACATCTTCTTTAGCATTCAAACAGAACTGAACTGAACAAAACTGACAGATCAAAGAAAATACGGGTTTCTCTATTTCTAAGTAATGAAATTATTATAACTAATTAAAAAATGTCTTTCAGAGTTAAAGAGTTTTAGACACGAAACACGTGCTTGAGATTATCGTTAAAGCATTTAATCTATACAATTTTGAGAGCTTGACTCATTGCAGTCCGAATATTCTGATGTACTTTACTTTATGTAGTCTTTAGGATTGATGTCATTTGAGGGTTATTATGGGTTAGAGGAGAGGATAGTCTCTGATATGGTCGTGTGATGTATTTGTGGGTGATGTTGTTTAAGAATTGCTGTGGGTCTCAGGAGATCTGATTTAATCGTGTGGTGTAGAATTTAAGGATGGTGTCATTTGAGGATTGGTATGAGTTTCAGAAAAAAAGCGACTGAATTATGTTCTCTTGGTTCGGCTTGAGATAAAGAGATCATTGTGTTCGGTATAGATACTGAGTTGTTTTTGTAGAGCTCATTGTTAGTTTTGTTCCTGGTGTAGATTTTTTGGATGGAAGGACTGCGAGGGAGTCAAAATTAGGTCCGAGAATATTTTGGTTTTTGAAAGTAGCAGTATGGGTTATAATATATATGATCATTTCAGAAATGTTAGATAAGATCAAGTAAGATTAAAAATAATAAAGAAATTGCTATACATAAATCATTTTGATAAAAATAGAAGATCGATACTAGAAAAAATTTAAAATAAAATTAACACAAAATAAAAAATTAAAAACGGTGAAAACGGAAATAAGCTAAACGGAGAAATAAGAAAAGTTCGAGCTATAGAAAAAATACTTTAAAGACTGTGTAGAATAAAGTTGTAATCATAAACGTGGTCCCTGGAAAAAATATCAAAATTGTATTACTATATGAAATTTATCTATTAATTGTAGATAAATTTCATATAAATTTCAGATAAAATTATAGTTAAATAGCTTTTTTCAAATACACTAAATAAGTGTGTCAGTGCTTAACTTAAACCTTGAAGTTGTGTAAGTGTCCCGCTGAAAAACGTTGAATTATTTTTTCATTTTTATGCCTTGTTGAGTAATAAGTCGATCGCGCGTAAAATGAACGTGTAGATGACAAATAACATATGTTTTACGACAACGAAGCACAACGTTATAAATTATTCTGGTGCATTTTTGACATTTGTAATAGATTATGACGGACATAATCTATAATTTAAATCGGAGAATGTATAAAAAATAATAAAGATACATCCAAAGCATAATTGTCTTTGTTTTTTAATATTCCATGCATGTTTTTTACAATCTTCTAGCGAAACTAGTGCACAATTCAGAAAAATTAAAGTTTTCCTATCTTTCAATATACTTTAGTTGCATATATCATAATATAAAAAGCCATGCATTTATGGATAACTAGATATATAAAATAATTAAGATTCTATTAAATTTACAGTGAAGAACTAAAACGAGTATTATTCGTTTTTGTATATTTTACTCTTAGATTAAAGAAACTTTCTTTAATCTAAGATTTTACTCGCTAAATGACGATGAGCAACCGGATCAGATAAAATTTCCACCAAAACTCTCAATCTACTCGACGATAAAAATAATAATGTTCTCTTCTAAACCACTTCAATAAAATATACGAAACAAGCCTTATACCAACAGTGTAACTAAACTACTGTTAATTGTAATGATACCGAAAAATGCGAATATAACTTTTAAACCTCATTTCAAACCTTAGTCTATAGAAATACAAAAAAATCAAAATCTTCAGTCAAAAAAGCTGCTTTTCTGTATTCTAGCATTTTTTCTGTATCTTTTTTAGTTGTTGACTTATTTTGAAAAAATGGGATTTTTTAGAAACTCCGAAAGTAGGGTCTTCACTTTAAACTTTAAACTCAGATTCATTCAAAACTAACCCTTCTAAAGAAGATCAAATTATGTGATTTATGTAATTTTTTTATTCTAATGAAGTAAATTTTAAATGAACAACGAATAGTTTCAACCAGGTTAGTTTTGAAGAGGGTGAGTTTTGTTACTTTCTGCTTTCTGCGTCACAAAAAATACTGGGTGTTTCAAAAAGGTATGTCATAAATTAAATTTCGCATTCCGGGGACAAAAATAAATTGATTGCATCCAACTTACCTTAGTACAAAAGTATACACAAAAAAAGTTACAGCCCTTTGAAGTTACAAAATAAAAATTGTTTCCTTGCATTATTTACTAAACTACAGTTTGTGATAAAAATGGACACGTTACTTTCTTGTTCTAAAAGCATTTTTCATAAAAAGAAACGACAAAATCTAAGCGCACAGAAAAATTTTAAGGGAGGTGTGCAGCAATAAATCCCCCCAAACTTTTGAGTACGTTTAAATCAAATGAATTTTGTGGCATCATTAGTTTAACACATTATTTTAAAAAAAATTTTTCATGTTATCACTTTTTTCAAAAAGCAGTTTTTATTGAGTTACAGCCCTTTTCATTAACCTTTAAAAAATTACGTGCAACTAAATAATTGGCTTAAATGAATTAACAAGTACAAAAAATGTCTATAACCTCTATAACTATGATATTACAATAAATGTTCAAAATGATCCCCATTTTCTTCAATACACATTCGGTATTGTTTTAATAACGAAAATCGAATGTGCTGAAAAATCATGTTTTTCTGACGAAATTGATTTGCAGCTTCAATTATTCTAACCCTCAATTGTTGTTCGTCCTCTGTTGTTACAGAATACACTTTCTCTTTCATAAACCTCCAAAAGCAAAAGTCCATGGGGGTAAGACCTGGACTTCTGGGTGGCCAAGAAATAGATGCGTCACGACCCCTTCCAATCCACCGACCAGGATACTGCCTGCAAAGGTATTCTCGGACTTCATTACTGTAATGCGCCATCTTGTAGAAACCACATATTTTGCCTTATTGCAATATTCACTTCTTCCAAATACTCTTGAAAATCGTTTGCCAAGAACTGCAAATAATTATCACCATTTAAATTGTTGGGAAGAAATTTGTTGAGTGTTTTCCATTAAACAACCAATCGCAAATTCCAATCTTTTTAAGATAATCTTCAACCAATAACTCTTGAACCGTTTTTAATCAAGTTTAAACAGCTGATCTTTCAAACGCCTCCAATACGTAAGGAACCTTGAGTTGATCAGCTATTACCCTTGTACTTGTTCCAGGGACTTCTTTCAATTATTTCTAAAATATCTTCATCAGTTGCATCCATTATTGGACGAACACTATTTCCAGCAACTTGTGGTTGGAATGTACTCGTTTCTCGTAAACGACGATCAATGGTCAGAAATAATCGTCTATCGGGTGAATTTCGATTGGGGCATTTTACTGCATAACGCCTTGCGGCTGCTGCACTATTTCCTTTACATTCACCTTCGATATTCCCGATAGTTTATTGAAATCATAATTTAATCTGATCCGACTTATCCAAAGTTAAATGCATATCTGTCATTTAGTGAAATGTGTAGGCCATTGTAACATCAAAATTTTTAATATTAATCTTATATATATATATATATATATATATATATTATATATATATATATATATATATATAATTTTCTTAAACATGGCTAAGCAATTTTTCAATTTTAATTGTCTGAAAATATTTGATTATCTTGTGATGGATAAATTTATATGATTTATAGCGTTTTCAGCAACTCTCATGTTGTAAAGTTTTTTAACAATAATACGAAACCTAAATACCATGCATTTCTTGTGCCCCATTATAAAAATACTTGCCGGTAATATTTTAAAAACAATGTCCTTGGAAACTTCAGTGACAATTAAAAACAGCTGTTTATAACCTGACATCCCCATATCAATCTACCTCAAAAAACGTCCACCCTCTCCGGGTGGAGTCTCGTCTCTCTGCACACCAGACCGCCATATATCATTTTGTTGAGGCGTAATAGGGGAAGTGTATTTTAAAATAGAAAGCTAAGGTGAGAACTTACATAAATCCCTGAGATTTGTGTGATATCTGGTCGCCACGTTTTTCGACTCTTTTTAAGGGGTTGGGTTGCTTATTTATGTCAATAGAATATGTGATAATGTGTTATGTTAAGATAATGTTATTTAAGTCTCAGGGATTACGGGTAATGGTAATGGGACAGTAACCAGAAACAGAAATGATGTTGACATTTTTATGGTGTGTCTTATCGTCTATGATATATTGGTAACTTTTAAAAGATATATAATTTAAATAAAATTTAAAGCAAAGCCAAAAAACTTGCTATGGATATTGAAAGTAAGTAGCAGTTGTACAGGGTGTTAGTAAATAAGTGCGGCAAACTTTAGGAGGTAATTTTACATAAAAAATAATAACAGTTTTCTGTATAAACGTATGTCCGCAAATGGGTCGTTTCCGAGATATGGGGAAAATTTTTCTTACAAACTGACGATTTCTATTTATTTCTCTGAAACTGGTTGAGATGGGCACGCCATCGAGGTCTATCTAGCCGAATTATCTTTGGTATTTTCCACTCTGCTTCTGAGTCTATTTAACGTCTTTCATAGCTTATTGTTCAAGTCTCAGCCAGGTGGTAAGGCATCTGTGAGATGAATATTCATTGTGGTAGCTGGTGCAACTTATTCTTCCATGTATATATCCTTGCTGTGCCTGGCTGGCTATCTAATGGAATCGAGCTCTATAGCTCTTTCTCGATTTTAACTGCCATCTTGGTGGCTGATGCCCGTATAATGGATGCATCTTATTAGTTTTTATATTATTTCTTTCGACGTTGGCTGCCGTAGTGTGTCTAAAGCTCGGAGGGCCCAAATAGTTTTTAGTGGTTTAGTTTTAGGTGGTTTTCTTGATAGTATTTTCTTGATTTACCAAGTGCGATGCCAAGGAATTGTAACGGTTCCAAAATCATTCACCTGTAACCCAATGCCAGATTATAAGCGTATACGAAGCTTCTTGAATTTTGCGGTTGTGGTTGACCTTTTTTATAGGTGTTAAAATATATTAGAGATGTTTCCTTGCTGAAGCTCAGTATTTTGAGATCTCCAGCGACTTTTCTCCCTCGGAACTCTTCATAGAATCTAAAGGGTGAGAACCGTGTTGGTGAAGATAGGTCCCTTGTATTCTGATACGCATATAATGTATAAGGATGTTGTGTTGTACAGTGTCATACGCTGGATTACACAGTTTTTATTTGGTCTAAAACCTGCTTGTTTTAGGATCAATAATGGTTCAGCTTTTGAACTTAGGCTATTAAGCAACAATCTATGTATCTTGTACCTTCGTGTGGCGATGCACACAGGAGATGGGCAAACTTACAGTTGTAGATGTTTACAGTTTCTCGATTTCGTAGACTAAATAAAGAAAAAATGCTGGATGGTTTTGGATAACCCCAAAAAATACTACATGTTGACTCTATAAACAGGTAGATACATTCACACGGTCCTTAAAATAGTTTTAGTGTTCTATGGTTTCAATATTATTAAACATTTATTTTTATGAACACAAGATGCCGTTTCCCTTCATTTTCTTACCAGTCTTTAAAGGGTTATATATAATTTTTTCTTGGAGTTTGTGTAACTAGATTTTATTATCAAATTTCTTTCGTGTATTTTTTCAGGGATGTCAATTAGAATATCTACTACCTTCGAGGATATACTAACTAAGAGGTGCTTTTATCACTTTCAATACTCTGACGGCGGCAGTTCGGCTTTTGTAAAGAAAAGTAGAGGGGTTTGAGACCGATCAATCAGAACGAGATGGCAGAGATAGTATGTAGTTTTATTTGTCTCTCTCTTTCTCTCTCTCTCTTTCTCTCTCTCTCTCTCTCTCTCTCTCTCCTCTCTCGCTCTCTCTCTCTCTCTCTCTCTCTGTCGCGATACTCAGCTCGCGCTCAGAGCATGAAGGGAGCCTGGCTGCCTCTAGTTATATAGTATATGCTCAGTCTAATAATTATACTACCCATATTTCCTCAAATTATATTCGTACTACTTTTGTGTTTCTATAGTCATTTTAACTTGCTGAATACTTCCTATTTCCACATTTTAATATCCACTATTTGATTAATTCACTTTGTTCCTTACTTTAAAGCCCAGCGCAAGTAATTGATGTTGTAAGTATAGACCTGATAGTATCAGCTATATTATTTTATGGAGAAAAACAATGATACACTTGTCTTGACAAAAATCTTAGGGAAAGTTTTTAAAATTATAATAAATCGTCGGTATACTACATGATTAAATGGGATTGTAAATGATAAACCTCCGTAAAATATGCAAATTCAAACAAAGTGAAAGGGTTTTCTAGAAAATAACCCAACATTTTTACTTCTTGTTATTAAACAGATGGATTTTCATGCACACCCATAAAGTAATGAACTCCGCGATGTTAATCAAATGCAAGAAGTCACTTTCATGTAATTGTAGTAAATATGAAACTGACACAGAAACACATTTTAAGATGTACGGTTGATGAGAAGCGAATGTGTTGGTACGTCTATTCAAAAATAATAAAAAACCTGCTTGGAGAAATTCTCTCTTATACGACCTTTTCTTAGTAGGGGTGATAAGCCTAAATATTTAAAAAGTTAAATACATAAAAGTGGTTATAGTTATGCATGAGAGAATAATAACCATGAATATAAATAGACTTCTAATTAAAATTGTAATTTTATTACAATTTCTGTAACAAAAAATGTTTAAATCTTATCAATCTTCTACATTGGGCGGCCCTTAAATAGTCCCCGAGAACGTAATAATAAATAATCCTACCCTCAATATCTGTTGTTCTGTTAATTATGGTACTTCTTTTTTAGGTACCTTCTCCTCTAAGGAGGTTGGTAATCATCACAGCAATTTTCACTTTTGAGATTGCAGCTCTGAACAACTCGATGGAACTGCAATTATACCACTTTCTCAGATTGTTGAGCCAGGAGATGCGTCTTCTTCCAGTACTTCGTTTTTCCTGTATTTTTCCCTGCATTATGGTTTGTAGCAACACATATTTATCCCCTCTCATAACGTGGCCGAGATATTGTAACTTTCTTATCTTAATCGTATTCATGATTTTCATTTCCTTTGTCATATTTCTGAGGAACTCAACATTTGTACTTATTACTTATATTCTTCGGTAGGTCCACATCTCGAATGCTTTAAGTCGATCGCACACATCTTTCTTTCAGGTCCAGGTCTCCACCCATACAGCCGCACCGAAAACACATATGAACGTAATCTTATTTTGAGTTGCAAACTAAGGTCTCTACTGCATAATACTTTTCTCATCTTATTGTTCTGGTATAATATGGCACTATAAACCCACAATTAACTTGATTCCGAGCAATACTCAGAATGATCTCAGCTTGTTCTCAGAATGTTTGAAGACATTAAGAACGCTGCATAAAATGAAAGATTTACTAAAATCTGAAGTTAGTTTACAATAAATGTTCATTGTGAAATAAGATCTGTACTTGTAAAAACAAAACATTTTGGAAAGTTTTGTAAGTTTTAGTGAATGTGAAAAGCCAGTACTAATAGTAAAATCTGTGAAATTTACCAAAGACAAAGAATGAAAAATATGTGGCGATGTTCGGATTGCTCCTGTAAGGCGAAAGTGTCTACCGTGGGTTCTTCTTCTTCCCGTGCCTTGCTCGATTAACGTGTGTTGGCTATCAAATTGGCCATACTAATTTTGTTGACGGCAACTTGGAAAAAGAATACAGAAGATCTGATAAACAATTCCATTAGGAAGCCATGACGTTCTTCTCACGACATTCTGTATGACGACATTCTCTAGCCATGACGTTCTTCTTCGACCTGGTTTCTTCTTCTGGTGTATTATAATCTCTCTGGGTGATGCGTAACATGGCCAAAATACTTTAGTTTGCGATTTTTAACTGTTTTGACTACTTCCATAACTTTTCCAATCCGCTGCAAACAACCTCGTTATGAACTCTATATATTCAACTCATCTGTAGAATTCTCCGATACACCCACATTTCAAAGGCTTTAAGTTTTCTTAGAAGTTTAGCCGTTAAAGTCCAACCTTCGAAGCTATCTAAAAGAATAGAGAACACATAACATCTTACTAATCTAATTTTTATTCTCAAAAGTAATATTAATTCCCCATAAAATTGTCTTTCTACATATTAAAAAATGAGCTCTGGCCTTCTCTATACGTTTTCTAATTTCTTTGATCATGAACCAAATCCCATTTAGATTACAACCAAGATAAGTAATACTGTTGGTTATCTCCAATGGTGCTCCATAAGGTGTTACCACTTCTGGTTGTATTGGCGGTTTACTGACAACCATCACCTTTGTTTCTGTGGTGTTTAGCTTTAGTTCATATACGGCACACGTTGTGGCAACACCGTGTCGTTCGCGTACCTCAAATTATCATGAGGCCATTATTTGCAAAACTCGCTAATCGACAAAATTTTAGAAACATGTTTTTTTGGTTAAGTATATTTCAATTCTAAATAGAAATCGACTGATACAATTAAAATTTCACAAAACTCGTTCTTTAGCATACAAATGATGTAGAGAAAATTACAGTTATTTGCAGAACTCGCTCTTTTCTTTGAACGTTTACTTGCAAAACTCGCCGTTTGCTCTACCGCCTATGAATTTCGCCGGTTGGTTCACGTGACCAACACGCTATTACAACAGCTGTGTTGAAGAAACGGATTTTCAGTAGTTTATAATTATTCAAGCTACTAAAGAGTTGTATTTTGGCGAATTAGTAACAGTTTTTTATTTTTATGGAGTTAGAAAGTGAAAATGTTTGTTTTGTTAAACCTAGTCCACAGGGAAAAGGACGCAAAAAAGTTCTTCAGTCAGAAACACATAAAAGGAATGTCGATAAACTTGCTAGGTAAGTTATTAAAATTTATGATTTTAGACTTGTGCGACAATAGTTTGACTTTTTACGCAGTTTAGCTTGTTTTTCGCGTTATAACGTTGAGTAGGAATAGACAAAAAGTTTATTAAAAGAGTTGTATTGTTACAGAAATACACCAAAAGCACTGCCGGCCTTTCCAACTTGCAGTCATAACGGACGACCCGGATTGCCGTATTATTGTACTACACTCACGATGAAGCAAGTGGCAGATTTTCATGCCTACCTTTATCAGTCTAAAAGATAAAAGTAAGCAAGATCTTTTGATATTGGCGTGTTGTAAGGGAGAAAAACCGAAAAGAGGGAAATCCAATCATGCTGCAGTGTCGATAAAATACCATGTACGTTTGAGTGAGGGTAAGATGATTAGAGTATGTGCCAAGTCATTTCTAGGAATCACAAATTTAAGCAAGGACCGCATACAAAGAATTGTAAGAATTTTTGTTGTCACTGGGGAGCTACCCAGAGAACGTAGAGGAGGCAATAGAGTGGGTCCAAAAAATGATTGAAAAAAGAAACTGCATAAAAAAATTTATAGAATCCATAACATGTACAGAGTTTCATTACTGTAGAAGCAAGACAAGCGTGAGGATCTACTTGCCATGTGATTTGAATTTTAAGAAACTTTTCGACCATTATCTTCGGAGAGTGCCTCAGCCTATGCATGTGAAGCTTAGTTATTTTAGAAAGTATGTCAATGTCTACTGCAACATCGCTTTTGGAACTCCGCTGACTGACTGTTGTTCCACTTGCTTGAGAACAAAGGAGCAGTTGAAAATAACAACTTCTTTAGCTGTTCGGCAAAGTTAGCTACTGAGCATCGTGTTCATATCGTAAAAGCAAAGGCTTTTTTCCAACTACTTAAAAATCCAACACCCAACACAACTTACTTTTCATTTGACTGCCAAAAAAACTTGGCACTGCCTAGACTGCCTGATCAAGCAGCATATTTCAGCCAGCAAAGATTCTAATACAATAGCGTCAGCTTTGCAACATGCTCTAAAGAATTTTGATTTTGATGTCAGCATAGAGGCAGTACGGTTGTTCGCTGATGGTTGCGGCGGACAAAACAAAAATTCTAATATGATGGCAATGTTGGCTTCTAGAAGAATCGCCAAAACATATTAAACAAATTGAATTAATTTTTCCGATTGTAGGTCATTCCTTTATTCCGCCTGATCGCATCTTCGGCCTTATAGAAAAAGACATTAAAAAATGCCTGTTATCGTGGAAATTAGTGGCTACGACGATTTAATCAGAAAGCATTCCACTGTACGGAAAATCGGTATCGACTGGGATGTGTTTGATTGGAGGACACAAACAAGACGAGTTACTAAGCTCCCTAATTCATGGCACTTTGAATTTAATAAGGCAAAGCGGTTTATTTTTTACAAATAAGACAAAAATGTTCTAGTCCAAGGTGAACCCAATTACCGCAATGACGTTGGAAAAGCTAACAGCGTGTGCAAGAAAAATTTTTCACTTTCTTCAATGGCTCCTAAGAAATTACCACTGGGAACAGAATTAAAGGGGGATAAAGGAACTATTAATAATCTCCTTTTAAACACTATGGAGAAAATTGGAGAAGGCTTCCTGAACTAATTTTTTACAAAGAGCACCTGAAGACAGGTTCTACCTCACCAGAAGAAACCGTTGCTGGTTTGGAAAATTGCCAAAATGCAGAAAACGACTGTTTTTTTGTTTGAGCATGACTGATTGAGACTGCTTTTGATTTTTTTTGTTTAAAAACTTTCTTTATATGATTAAAAATGTTAAAGTTTTATTTTCATGAATAAATCCCTTATGCTTTTTATTGAACTAAATACAGTTTATTATTATTTTAGAAATTTATTTGCAAAACTGGTTATTTGCAACAAACATTATTTTTTTTCTAAAAATCTGTAAATATTTTAGGCTAGAAACTTCTAATTTCCATTGCTAAAACCTCTAAAAAACATTAATAAAATTCTTTACGTTGTGAACTAAACACTACTCGGCTGTTAATCGTTTTTTTTTTCGATTTCCCAAAAAATTACTTCCGAGCAAAGAGCAAGTTTTGCAAATTATGGCCTCCAATATTGGTGCCATTAATTTTGATACCAAACTGCACACTATCTATTGCTTTATTGAAAACTCCGAATAGACGTTAAATATTAGTGAGTGCAAAATGCAGCCCTGTCTTACTCCTCTTCAGAATTATCTTGGCAAATCCTGATGTTTGCAAGTTGATATCAGTGAAGATTTTTAATGATACCTTTATTATCAATACCTATCAGCTGAAGAATGACTATTATTTCAGTATGTTTTATTCGATCAGAGGTCTTCTCAAAGTCAATAAAACACATAAACTGGATGGCCGACAGCTCTGCATCTCTGTACCTAAATAGTGCTCAAATACTATATATAAATAGTGTTCAATACTAAATAGTACTTCTCTGGTTCCAATGTTATATCGAAACTCAGACTTCGTGTCACCAACTGCGTATCACCAAGTTATTCTTCTATTTTTGAATACATCCTTGAGTGCAAAATTCGAAAAAATATTTTTAAAACATGGCTCGTCTTGCTGATGATTCGGAGTCACCACAGCTTTTCGCATTTAATTGTTTAGGTATCGCCACAAAAGTCAACAACGGCTAATCTGTTGGAGTATAGCCAGTTTCGTGGATTCAACTAAACCGTTAAATTTCGTGCATCCAGAAGAATATACACGTCACATATTCCGACTTCGGCATCGCTTTTTGTTGAATCGGTTCGAGATATTCTTCAATTAAAGTATGAAAGATCGAAATCCACTGCTATTGCAGAAGGATATCTTTACGAGTTTTACAAAGACCTAACATCATATGAGAATCAAACGAAAAAATATTTAACTGTATCAAAAATTCACATCAGTCAACTGCGAAATGAAATCAATTAGTATAATCAACAAACTTCAAAATATCAACAACTGTCATAGACACTTCAAACACTTTATTTGTAATAGACTACTAAAAATATGCATATATATATATTTTTTATATAGGTGCCGTAAAATAAAAAGTCAAAATGTCTCGATTTTACTTTTTATAGTATGTGAAGTGAAAAATAAAATATTGTATGTACAACATCCATTCCTCGAGTTAGAGGCCGTCTGGCTCAATTATGTTGCTCTCCGGACGTAATTATCTTAAAAACACCCTTGGTACATAAATAACTACTATGCCATACTAGTTTATTATTGCGTTTTGATTGCTTATTTACCAACTGCATAATAGTATACTTATTATTTAGTAGAATTCGCATAAAACTGGCAATTCTGGAGAGATCTGGTGATAGATAGATTTCACATTTTCACTTTTTAGGTTTGACAGCCGCAGATGATCATTTATTATCATATATGACATTCTTACCTTAACTATTATTAATATAGTATTCGCCAAAATTAACAATATTTATTGTTAATATTTTCATAATGCACAAATGCACCAAGACTTCATAACTATTCTGAAAATCATTAATAATTCATATTAATAATGATTGATTGCAGCAAACATTGAAACTAAAATATAATTCGTATACATAATTTGACATTTCCTAACAGATTTTTAAGAGAAATCCACATTGTATCCTTTATCATAAGTGGCAATAAATCCCATAAATAATGAGGAAATGTATTCGATCAAAAAACAGTCTTATTCATAATCTTAAAAAAAATGTTAATTAAAATTTATATACACCAATGTTCTTTATACATGCTCATTGCCACCAATTTTGGTCGATCAATGTTCAAATTTTGGAAGATGAACTGAAATACATAAATACGCATACATACGCTTTATTAACTGATATATTATGCTCTAACTAATAATACCTATATACACTAGTATTGAGATATGTCACGATGTAAAACTTCAAAATTCTGATCTACAATCACATCTTAAATGCTTCCGATCAATATTTTTATAAAAAATAATATCTTCGTACATTGAGTCTCAATTAGCTCATTTACCACCCGGACTAATATGCACTGCTTTTGTATAACATTAATGATCAAATTCCGACATTTATAATTAAATCTACATCGACCTTAGCAAATGAATCTCTTTCATTGTAAATGATAATCAATTTGTAGCATATTGCTTACTAATTTAATGCTAGAAATCGTTTAAATATCGCTCTCTGTGTGCCACTTGTGTTGATTTATTACTGGATTACCACGATTCGCTTTTAATTTTACATTATTGGTCAAGCTTTTTTTACTACGGTTTTTAAATTTCGTGAGACATTTGTAAAATTGATATGTGGATCCTAATTATAATAAACTTTTTTTTATAAGTGTTTTTATTAAGAACGCCGGAGTTTTTTTGTAATTTTCATTTTTGCAACAAAATAAAAGCTAATTATCTTATTTTTGTTTACGTAATATCATCAGTATCATCTCTATTAATAGTTCTTAACATACAAAGAAGATGCTTAATGACATATTATTTGTTAGCTATGGACATTGGCATTGAAAACTAGAAGTTGCAAATATTATGCATGTCTGGCAAATTATATTATTGTTGTTCCTAATTTTTCAGACTATGCCATTAAAATATTTAAATATCATGATTTTATTTATGTTTGGATTCTTCTTCTGTGAAGAAGACATTTTATTTGCTACTGATGAAAAATATCTGATTTATATGCATTATATATTAAATGACTCTTTATGAGTTCCTGTTGTTTTTCCCTTTTCTCGGCATTTTCACATTGGTCACTTTATACATACTTAGAGTTTTATATATAGAATTATTTTTTCGGAAGCATTAAGTTTATTCTAGATCATTAAATATTCATTATGTGAATATGCAAACTGCATGAAGATTTCATTAAAAGTAAATTATGTATTTCTGTTTAATTTTGATACATTTGCTTTTTTTGTTTTTTCCATCTTAATATATTCGTTTATTCCTTCCATCTCTAGTGTAAGGAATAGATGTGTGTAAATTCTGCTCCATAATAATTTAAATTTTTGGTTATTGTGAGTCGATAATTTTGCTGATTTTGCGTGCAGTGTGTAATACAAGAATAAAAGTGTTAAGGGTAATTATAGCAAAGACATTGGAAGAGAGGTAAGTGCATAACCTCGATAAATTTAGGAAGGCGAAGGAAATTTTATTTACTCTCAACACAAAAAACTAAAAACAAAACCGGCCCAGGTAATTAACACTACATATCAGTTTTAAAAGCTAGAGGTAGGCGTTGCCACATCAAACCGTTCCAAAGTAACTGACAGTTAAGTTAATTGAAAATTAATTTATCCAGGAAGAAAACGAGAAAATAAATTACTACAAGCTACTACTTGAGAGAACTATCTTCCTTCGACGCGTTGAGTGGGGAGGTTGGCTCTATCGCGAGCTAGTAGCAGTAGAAATATTGATTCTGATGATAATACATCCGATGACAATCGGAAAAGAAATAGAGAAGAAGGGGAACTGTTATTTGGTCCTAGTAAAAAATACAAAGAAGCCCAATTAAAAGTCACAAAAATGAAAACAAAATAGATCAAATACTAAATATGATAAAAAATTTAACAATAGAGTTACAAGAATTAAAAACTGATATAAAAGAAGTAAAAACGGAACAAAAACAATACAGAGAAGAAATGAGGGAACTCAAAACTGAACTAGCAGAACTAAAACAAGAGAATAGTGAAATCTGGAAAGAAAATGAACAAATCAAAAAGGATCTGAATGAGACAAAAGGACGCCTTGAAAGGCTGGATAGAATAAGAAAAGAAAATAATGTGATAATACAGGGAATGGCAATAGAAACTGGAGATAGAAGAATACTAAAAGAAGTGATAGAAAATTTTATGACAAAAGAGCTAAATATTACCGTAAATATAGATGAAGCAGTGAAACTAGGAGATAAAACATGTTTAGTCAGATTGCCAAACAAAGAAGAAAAAACAAAAATTATGGAAAACAAAAGTAAACTTAAAGAAGTGAAAAAAGAAAAAATATATATAAACAATGATCTAACGACAGAGGAATTACAAATACAGAAGGAAATACGAAGAATAGCAAAAGATGAAATAAAGAAAGGTAAACGTGTCCAAATTAAAGCCAACAAACTTATAATAGATGGTCTAGAAAGGAGATGGAATAGAAACACCAACCAGCTGGAGGACCATCATGGAGGTGGTTCAAAAAACTAGCAAGGGATGAGAGGATACATGATTCGTTGACGGACGAGGCAAAGAAACAGGAAATAACTGCAGATAAACCCGGGCACAACAAAAGTGAAATAAAGAAAAATGGACAAGAAAACAAAAATAAAGGACGAAGACAACAGAACAAAAAAAATAAAGAGTTGAAAATAAGCACATGGAACATAAGAACTATGCTAACTCCAGGAAAAATGCTAGAAATAGGAAAGGAACTTAAAAAGTATAAAATAGATATTGCAGCACTGCAAGAATTACGCTGGGAGGGACAGGGACAGATTGATAAACAAGACTTTACAATGTTATATTCAGGAGGAAAGAAGCAAGGGCAAAAAGGCGTGGGATTCATGATACTTAGTCACCTACGAGAGAAAATTATAAATTTCAAGCCAATATGCGAAAGGATGGCCTATGTTAGAGTCAACAGCAAACCATTTAATATATCAGTCTTGAATTTATACGCCCCCACAGAAACAAGCAATGCAGACGAAAAAGAAATCTTTTATGATAAGGTCGAAGAGGAGATAGAAAAAATACCCAAAGAAGATGTCATATTTGTACTGGGAGACCTCAACGCCCAGATTGGAAAAGAGGACTTTTTACAGCAAATTGCAGGAAAGCATACAATACACGAAAACACGAATGACAATGGGCAAAGACTATGTAACCTAGCAACAAGAGCAAATTTGTTAATAAGCTCGACAAAATTTGAACACCCTAAAATACATAAGGTAACATGGAGGTCACCGGATCAAAAAACATATAGTCAAATTGATCACATAATGATTAATAAGCGACAACAATCGTCAATAAAAGATGTAAGAACGTTCAGAGGTGCTTGTGCAGATTCAGACCACTACATGGTTACAGCCATTATAAAACAAAAAGTTAAAATTGAAACAAAACAAAAAAACCAACATAAAAAGTGGAATGTCAATAAATTGAGTAATGAAGAAGTAAAGAAAAAAATATGAAGAGGCAGTAACAGTTCAAATAAAAGAGAAATATAAAGCAGAAGATATAAGCACAGAATGGGAGACGATCAAAAAATCCATAGAAGAAGGTGCAAATATGCAGATAGGTAAAAGTCAGGCTAAAACAAAAAACGAATGGTATAACCAAGAACATAAAAAGTGGAATGTCAATAAATTGAGTAATGAAGAAGTAAGAAAAAAATATGAAGAGGCAGTAACAGTTCAAATAAAAGAGAAATATAAAGCAGAAGATATAAGCACAGAATGGGAGACGATCAAAAAATCCATAGAAGAAGGTGCAAATATGCAGATAGGTAAAAGTCAGGCTAAAACAAAAAACGAATGGTATAACCAAGAATGTAGAGAAATAACAGGAAAAAAAGTGCAAGCCAGAAATAAATGGCTAAGAACAGATAAAGAGGAAGACAGAGAAGAATATGAAAAATTAAGAAGGGATGCTAAGAAAGTGATAAGGCAAAATAAAAGAAGATGGGTAGACAAAAAAATGCAGGAAATAGAGCAGGAAAGAACAAACAGAAATACGAAAAGTTTTTACAAAAAGATTAAAGAACAAAACAAAAAATACAAGGGCAAAACAAACGGAATAAAAAATAGAGAGGGAATAGTGATAATAGAGGACCAAGAATACAAGCAAGTATGGAGAGATTACTACAGAGAGCTCTTGACGGAGGAAACAACAGAAGAAGAAATGCATGACGAGGAGGAAACAGTACACGAAGAAGAAGCAAATGAAGTAGACATCGAAATTTCAAAAGAACCAACATTAGAGGAATTGGATGAAGTTATACAGAGAAGCAAAAATGGAAAAGCCCCAGGTAAAGATGGAATTAATATGGAACTAATAAAATACGGGGGAAGGGAACTAAGAGGAAAAATACTGGCACTATTGAAAAATATATGGAAAGAAGAGAAAATGCCAGGTGACTGGGAGGTAGGACAGATCATAACAGTACATAAAAAGGGAGACCAACAAATCTGTGAAAATTATAGAGGAATAACATTACTAAATACAACATATAAAATATTGACATCAATAATAAAAAAGAGGTTATCAAAGATCACAAAGAAGACAGTAGGACAGTACCAATGTGGATTCACAGAAGGAAGATCTACAATAGATGCAATACACACAATAAAACAAATAATGGAAAAAGCAAACGAGTATAAATTAGAACTGGAAATGTTATTCATAGACTTCAAACAGGCATTTGATTCTATTAAAAGGAACGTATTAATGACAGCACTTAAAAAATTAAAAATTCCACATAAACTCAGAAAATTAATAGAAATGACAATGAGAACTACAAAAATAAGCATAAAGACACAAAGAGGAGAGACAGAGGAATTCAGTATAAATAAAGGGATGAAACAAGGAGATGCCTTATCAACAACGCTATTTAATCTAGCATTAGAATATGTACTGCGAAATATAAATAAAGGAAATCTCAGAACAAGAGGTGGTCAAATAATTGCATATGCAGATGATATTGCTATTATTGCAAAGAACAGAAAAATAATGAAAGAAATGCTTGAAGAAATAAGAGAGAAAGGGGAGGTAATGGGGCTAAGATTAAATCAAGAAAAGACAAAAATATTAAGATTAGGGAAAAAACCAATAAAGGAAAAGATCAAAATAGGAAGTTCCGAGTTTGAAGAAGTAGAATACTTCAAATACCTAGGAGTTACAATAAGTAAATCCGGAGAAAGGAAATCCGAAATAAAAGAAAAAATATTAGCAGCGAATAAAGCTTATTTTGCAAACAAAAGATTACTTAAAAGCAAAACACTGACTAAAAAAAGCAAGATGAGCATTTATAACACCATAATTAGACCAATATTATTATATGCAGGGGAAACAATGACGATGGTTAAAAAAGATGAAGAAGACTTAAGAATTGCAGAGAGAAAGATTATGAGAACCATACTAGGACCAATCAGAACAGAGCAAAATGAATATAGAAGCAGAACAAATGCAGAAATTAAGGAAGAACTTAAGGAAGACATCGTAACTAAAATAAAGCAATGCAGAGTTAGATGGTTAGGTCACATTTGGCGAGCAGGCGATGAGGCAGTGACATACGCAATGATAGAATGGAATCCAGGAGGAAGAAAGAGAAGGGGAAGACCGAGATCAAAGTGGCTGCAAGAAGTTGAAGAAGACCTCCAAAGGGCAGGAGTCAGTGAATGGAGAGGAAAAACTAGAGACAGGAAAAAATGGAGAGATATTGTCAAGAAGATAAGATAAACAAAAAAAAAGACTGATCCACTTAAGAAATAGGATCTAGAAAGCATTTGCGGTTTAACCCCACGCTGGGGTGTATAGCCATTATATATATATATATATATATATATATATATATATATATATATATATATATAATATATTCGTTATATCCTCCCCTTTCATTTAATACATCATACGCTCCAATCGGACCAATAACAACAGATATATGATGTAATGTCCTTTTGGCAATGTCGCTGTATGTGTTTTTCGTTTCAACATATTCGCCACCCCTCTCCTTTCCAATTATGTATCATACGTCATGATCCGACGATTTATTCTACCTCATCTACAAAACATAAAACAGAATATTTCAATCATCAATGTTGTAGAATGAATTTGCAATAAATTACCCGATTGATCTAAAGAACAAAATATGAATGAAATATCAGTTGGTAGTTCAGATTTTTTTCCTAGAAGGTGCTAGGAGGCATTATTGTTTTACAGTTTTTTCCCATATTTCTACTTTTAGCTCTAGAAAATACCTTGAATAATATGTCGAACGAAATAATGTGTCCTTCTTATCGTGTACTAAGAAGCTTCTAAAATCTTAAAAATATACAGGGTGTTTTATTAAAAATAAAGATGATCGACTATGCTAGACTTGCGTGAATCACCCTGTACATTTAAATTTATTTAAAAATCACGTATGACGTCCAACAATACGAAACTAACAACTTGTCGAACGACCCTGTACAATAAAGATGTTGGCCGCGTCCTTTGGCTTTAATAATGTAGTCACAACATTGTTAAATTATCAGATAATTTATGGCATCAAGATATGCTTTGTCCCACTTTGGAAAAAACCTTTTGCATAATAACTATTTTGTGAGATTGGGTTGTACCACTTTGTTTGTTTATCGTGAGAACATTTGTTATAAAAATATGATTTAAAATGATGGTTCTTATGAAAGAGAGCCCCGATAAAGGAGAAATTTGTTTAAGTAAGAGTGAATGGGTGTGCTTAGAACTACACTTGTTTACTTGTTGATTATAAACGTTTATTATTTATAAATATATTAATAATCTGCACGTTGGGAATTATCAGCTGTGGAAAAGATCAAAACAAGGGAGAAAATAATTGTGTTTAGACCAAAAAATAAAACAAACAACTAAATGGAACATAAATATGAACACAAAATATAAATAGAAAAACTGACTTTTATTAGTGATGTAATACAAGTTTTGATGGCTCAGCAGGATGGCGGACTCAGTTCAATTTAATTTGCTTAGTAGATACATGGATTGAGCAGCCTTTAGCAAGAAAAATTTCAAACGCAGATGTATAAAATTCAAAATGGATGTACCGCTTTGAATTGAACTTCTCTTGTGAATCGTGGGATTTATGATTTATTAGTAGTTTGGTGAGAGCTAGGGTCTCGCAGAGAAACTGATTCATATTGGAAGGTACCAGATAAACGAAACATGCTACTAATACAATAATATAAGAAACAACTATCCATCGGGGTAAACTGCATCACGGACTTAATAAACATACGACGCATAAATGTTTGTCAGCAAGAGATGGAGTTCGTAATAAGAAAATCAAAAGCGTTAGTAGCAGATATGATCTAAAAACCTTAATTCCGGCCGGGTCGTATATTGCTCAGAGATAGAGCTACTACCTTATTCTAAAAATTAATATTTTGAATGGTTCTGTGTAGGAAAAAGGCAATTAGGTACTGCAAAACTATCAGATAAATTCGAAGCGCAACTCATGAATTTTGCCAACGTTTTTGTTAGCCTAAGAGATGTACAGTAGTATTGGAGAAACATCACTTTTTTCTTCTGCATGAAGTATTATAAGTTTGGAATCCCAAAATACAGCGGCCATAACCTCTCTGGTCCATCAACGATTACTAATCTACCCCAAAAGTCTGAAGGATTGCGTTTCATAAGGTCCAAACGCTGCTAAGAATGATCACACGATTACGTTTTTGGTTAATGGTCTGCAAATATGGTCGACATGATAATTTCTTCATATTCATAACTTCTTTCAAAATATGACTAGTGCGTTCTTTACCAATTCTTGTGGCCTCTGGCAATTCGCCCATCTTCACTTTAAGATCAGCTAAAACCATTTCATGCACTTTCTTCCCGTGTAACTGTATTGGAAGGCCGCCCAGTACATCCAGTACGGCCATCCAATATAGATATAGGGCAACTGCAAAATTCACGGAATCAAAATTTGACAGTGTATTCTGAAGGAACATTAGTCCCAAGTTTCCTTCGCTTTTTTATTTCTCAAATAATAATGTTTAATGAGGGATGGAAAATCGTTTTTATCCATATACGTCATTTTTCCAAACATGTCAACTTTATGCAGCTGTTATAAATATATTAATGGCTGCATCGGCCTAAAATTTGTGTGTGTGCGTGTATTTGACAGGTTAGACTTTCTAGAACTAATATGTTGTTTGAGATCGCGGCGCTCTAATCGGAAGAGGTTATTTATCAGACCGCAATAGATATTTCTGTTTTTTGTTTCTCATTTATTTGCAGGTCCCTGTTTTTTTTTTTTCGTATATTACCGGATATTATTTCAAGTATTTCTGAAAAAAAAATGAATTTCTAGAACTTCAATTGATAACTTGTTACATGAACAAATTGAGATGTTATATTCGATTCGGAATAAAAAATGTTTAGCAATATTTGCAGTAAATATAATTAAGGACAAAATGTAAAAAAGATCATTTAATAAAAAACAGTATCTTTGACGCAATTGCAATTGACCATATATGTAAACATTTCTTATCTTTTAAGTCAGTTATATATTTTACAGGTCAATAAAATATATACATTTAAAGTATTAACTAACATCTGGTTTACTGTTGAAATAATACTTTAATTATGTTTTTAAATTGGAATTTCTTAAGAAAGATAAAAAATTAACACATTAATATTTTTAATCATCATACAATAGTATAACTGTTTGTGGAATTGCAATAAGAAATACATAATTTGTAACTATTATGTTTATTTAAAAGAATATAAAAAAAGTAGAGTATGAGTGACTATGCAAAAATTAGCAATCAATGGTGATATCAAAGGAAGTTATTAATACTTTTTAAACGTCGTTTAATGCAATGACTTCTTTTTAGACTCAAATAATATCGAAAAGGTTAACCATGACAAAGAAAAGAGCAATCTATATTGATCTCAAACGAATTTATTTCATGTAAATTTGCTAAATATATTACACGTATTCAAAATAATTGTACAAAACACGTGTGCAAACAAACAAAACAACGTCTACCAAAAAACAACACAATAAAAGTAAAAGTAGAAGAAGAACTAACTGACCTTATTGAAGCTGGCAATGAGATTTATTAAGTCCTCTTTTATTCAACCTGAATGTCTACCAAGTCTACCAAGCTTTCGCAAATCTTTAGTTGTATCGTCAGGGTGCTACAATAAACAAAATTAGTGCAAATTACAGAATAAGATTTAGTTTGCATCTTACACTAATTGAGGTTAGATGTAAGATGCAAAATAATTCTTATTCTGTATTTTGTACCAATTTTGTTTATTGTAGCAACCTGATAATGCAAATAAGATTTGCGAAAGCTTGGTAGACTAAAAAGAGTACTTTTTTGTCCTATCTTCCGCTGCACACCCAAATATTTGAGTTTTATATTTTAATTGATCAGTGTTGATTACAAGCGTTTATCTTTTTCAGTATATATATATCAAATTATTATTTTATATATATATATATATATATATATATATATATATATATATATATATATATATATATATATATAATGATATTAGTATAAGTACTACTTTCTGAAGGTCTTAAGTTTTTCCTTCTGGAAAATGTTAGCTCTTTCGCTCTTTAATGATCTCGCGTTTAAAAATTAATTTTCCATGTTTCTCTTTAATATGCTTCATTACTTAGATTGTCGTTTATTCCGAATAATAAACTTCTTTGTATAACACTGTAAGTACAAAGGTTAAAGTTTAAGCTAATCATGACAAGTAACCAAATTGAAGCTAAGAGGCAGATGATCGCCTGACAGAAAGCTATTTTTATAACACCAATAAAAAAATTTAATTAGAATTATAAAATTCAACAAAGATGCTTATATAAAATAATTATTTCTTCGACATATGAAAATAAAATTGTCATTTCAATGCTGAATTAATTACTTAAAAATACCATTATGAGGTCGTTGCATTGTTATGATCTAATAATTGATTCTACTACAATTGTTTAAATAAAATAAGTGCATATTATAGTATCACTACAGTAATAAAGAAAATTATTTTGATTACATACAAATATAAAAAAATTAATCTTATGTCTTCTATTAATTGCAGTCTGTTTCAGGCATTAGCTTTCTATTTTTAGGTCGTTTGCCACTGCGTTCTTTAAAAGGAGATTTATCATGCCCAATTTCAACGGTTCTATTTTCTCCTATTCGGTTTATATGTTTATTGCTTTGTGTTTTTCTCTGTAATGCCCATTCAAGCTTTTATGAGATTGTCATTGTCAATTGTTTGAATAATGTTTATGGCTATATTTCTGTTGTATATCAGATTTATGTAGACAATTTAACAAAATTTCTATTGGTAAACCCGTAATTTTAAACATAGAGTTTACATGATTAAATTATTTAACACGTTAGTGGGTACTACTAAGCATTTGTTCCAACTGATTGATGACTCAGCAGGAAAGTTACTCGGTTAGTCCAGCAGTAGGATACATTTCTGCATGCATGGAAGGGTGGATAGTTGAAAACTATTCTATCTTATGTAAAATATTTCGCTGAATACGAAGATGTAGGTCACTGCGCTCAAAAAGTGAGCATCAAGCGGTTATTGAAATTTTAAAATAACTGTTAAAGGAAAGTTAGTCCGGTAGCAGGGTATCCTTCTGTGTGCATGGAAGGGTGGATAATTGAAAACTATTCTATCTTATGTACAATTTTTCGCTGAATACGAATATCTAATTAATTACTATTTAAATGGGAATAAGCCACAATTAAAGGTTAATTATTCCCATTTAAATAGTAATTACTTTAAAATGTCACAGGAAAATAGCTTCAGAAAAATACAAATATCTAATGTCTCTCTCTGTCTGTATGTATAATTTACATTATAAATGACAATCAAAAAAGGTAGTTTTGCTCGTAACAGTTCCGCCGTAAGATCTTTGGACGGTTCTGTACATGTGACTACAACGTGTTTGCTGCCAAGTACATGCCGTGAAATATCGTAAACAAGTCAACACATATGCGGAAACGAAATTTAAAATAAACGAAAACTTAAGGAAAGTCAAAGAAGATACTGTAGAACTCTAACTATTGACCAAAAATGGAGGGAAAATTCAACATGTGCTTGTGTCAGTGGGAAAAGAAACCCTCAAACACACCTTCTGACAGTAGAAATTCTTGAACTTATGAAAGAACGAAGAAAACATAAAGCAAATGGCCTGAATAATTACAAAGAAATTCAGAAAAACATTAGAAAGAAAATTCGAGAGGAAATAGAAGATCTGGATAAAAAGTATGATAGCTTTAGTTTACACAAAAAAAATAAAAAAAAATCACAGGTTCTTAACCTTTAAAATCATAAAGGAGATACTATTACTGATATGAAGGAAATATTGTGTCACTGGGCCAATTACATCCAAAAGCTATTTAATGATAAAAGAGAAGAACTATTAGTACAAACCACAGAGGATACCGGACCACCAATATTACAGGAAAAAGTCATCTACGCCATCAAAAACATAAAAGAGGGCAAAGCTACCAGACATGATGATGTGCCCATTGAATTATTAAAACTCATTGATAAAGATGTTATTGATATAATGGGTGAACTCTTTAATCTAATATATCAGACTTACACAATCCCCAGACAATGACTGCAATATACCTTTGTGACAATACCCAAAAAGTCAAGTGCAATATCCTGCTCAGATCACAGAACAATACCTTTAATGAGTCAAACACTTAAAACATTTTTGAAAATAATACACAGCAGAATTATTCAAACTCCTGAATATGAAATTAGTGACACACCATTTGGCTTTAGAAATGGTATGGCCACAAGAGATGCTTTGTACGGTTTGAATGTGCTGGCCAAGAGGTGCATGAATATGAATTAGAACATGTACGTATGTTTTGTAAATTTTGAAAAGGCATTTGATAAGGTTAAACATAATAAGCTTGTAGAAATATTGAAAAGCAAAAATATTGGACAGTCGTGATATGAAAATTATATCTAGTCTATATTGGAATCAAACAATCAGAACACCCGAGATATCAAAATACAGATAGGAGTCCGACAGGGTTGCGTATTGTCACCATTAGTCTTCAATGTCTAGAGTGAAGCGGTATTTAAAGAACCGCTTTCAGATTAAATAGAAGCGTTGATTGAATAACATCAACGATAGAAGGTATATCTATCAATGGAGAAGTTTTGAATAACTTGTGTTTTGCAAAAGATACAGTAATAATAAGCGATAACAACAATGATTTACTGAACGTAATGCAACGACTTAATGAATCCTGTCATGAATACGGACTAAAGATGAATTTGAAAATAACTAAATGCATGATCATGACTAAATCAGCAGATGCAAACATCCAATTGATTATTGAGGATACTGTAATTGAGAGTGTGGATACCAACAAATACTTAGGAACATGGATAATATCAAATGTAAACCAAACCAAAGAAATTAAGACACGTATTAAAATAGCACTTGCATCAATCGTTGTAGTTGGGATATAAGGTTAGGACTACGTCTGAGAATGCTTCGTCAATTTTGGGCTATCCAAGAAGCGCAGAATGTCATAAACATGGAATTAAACATAAAATTATACATAACACTATACTAAACAAGGAGCAAAACACCAAACTTTTAAATAATTTTAAACTGTTTGTCCTTGTTTAGTGTAGTGTATTATTATATCGATTAAAATCTATTAAAATTGATCCTCTTATACAACTGCATCTAAATCAGACCATTTTTGTAGTATGTACATACATCCGAAGTTCTAATCTTAGGAGTCCGTAAAATGAGGTCAAAACTGCTCTTTTGGACATAAGAAACAATTTGAAGCGAACCCTTGTGTACACACCTGCATGTTGTTCTATTCTTACTAAAAGGTTTTTTTTTAATAGTCAGTCGTCAAATATTTTATTGCTTTACAATTTACAAAACTATAAAGCTATAAAAATATAGTAAAATATCTCCCTTCCATTAAAATTACTATAAAAGTCTGGTTTTTTCCTACAAACATGAGGAATGATCTCACACTCTCAAAAGAACAAAAAACACAAAAAACTGGCTTCGACCACCAAAAAAATTACAAAATACTAACAAAAACCGGCGAAAGTCATAAAAAAAATTAACAAAAACCTCAAAACCCGGGCACGGAGGCCAATCCCTTGAGCACCAAGTCGCCGAACTGAGCCGGGGTTCAGAGCAGAGACTTGAGGCCCAAGTAAGCAATTTTAGTTCGCGGATAAGCCACATTAAGATAACAGGAATATAGCGAAAATGCGCTGTCTTGAGTTTTTGCAAATCGGTTTGGAAACCATGTTGGGGTTCTATTACCCAGGACCTCCACATGAAGAGCAGTTGGCTGATTTTTGTGCCTCTATAGCGCATCAGAGTGCTATAGGGGAGAAAGGTATGGTCTAGAGCATTGGAGCGCGGTGGAGTGACTCCTGTTTTTTACTCGAGTTAATACACCTCGCTCCAATGAATTGTTACACCCGGTCGTAATTCATAGGGGTAAACATTTCTAATAGGCTGGGTTCAATTAAATTGCTTGCTTGCATGCTCAGAAGACATTCTCTCATCATCAGTTAGAAAAATCATATCACAGTTCTCAGTTAATAGAACTATATCTCGCTTTAGTTATCGCACACATAATTAAATACTCGCCGACACAGCAAAGGGTCATTTAAACTCAATTATTTTCAAAACAAAATGTAAAATAAAAATATTTGTTTAGTCAATTGTGCTCAAATAAAATAAAAATACTTTATAAATATTTTTTATATAAATAAAAATAAAAAACTCGCAGTCTACTATTGCTTCAATATAGAACTATACCTTGCTTCGGTAAAGATTAATTATTAATCGGAGTCTTTCACAATCAACCACATAGAAGTTTTGGTTCTCGTCTATGTTGGAGAAAAGGACAACCACAACTTAGCAACTTTGAAAATTAATTATTTGCTGCAGACGATGTATGCTAATTATTATTTAAAAGCATTTATTATTTATGAATATAACTCTCCCATGCATTAAGATTATACTATAATTATTTCTGGAAGAATTTATAACAGAATTATAAACTTAGGTTCACTTGCAAGGTATATGTACATAAAATGAATTTTTGCGTTTATTGAACATAATAAAATTTCATTCTTATGATTCATACTTGATAAATAATTTTTTGATTATCGCTCTTTGATGCATTACGTTGGTTTTCTTTTATTAGCACATTGTTTGATCATTGTAGGCTGACGCACAGGTACATAGGAAATTCCAGTTTAAAAGGCCGTTCTCTGCATAACATATGTTTTTCTACTGCATTCCACAAAAGTACTTTGTGGAATGCAAAGTTTGATCGTAAAAAAATAATTTTCTAGAAGTATATTTCAATGAAATTAAAAATGTACTTAAAGGATATCATGAAAAAATATTTTCAGCATAGTGTGTAATGTTATAATATATATATATATATATATATATAATATATATATATATATATATATATAATATATATATCTACCTTAGATTGCCTCTCTAAAAGAGACAGCTAGACTGGAGAGTAGTAGAATACGGTGAGAGAAGAGTAGTAGAAGAACGGTGTAGAATATAAAATGGTGTAAAATCTGAACGGTGTAGAATCTGAACGGTATAGAATCTGAACGGGGTAGAACCTGAACGGCGCAAACAGAAGTGACTTCAATTGGAAGACGTCTGTTTGACAAAAGAGAAAATAATTAATATAAGACACACTGTGTAAAGATAAATAAGAGTGAATTGAAAATCCACTTACCGCCGATTGTCGAAGATAAGACCGCTTGCCACAGGAACCAACTTGGAAATGAACATCGGATTGTGAACTTAGAAGGGCTTAGACAAGCGAAGGTTGAAAATAGGGAAGGGATATTGGCTGAAGGATGCCACGCGAAATTGACATTAAATTGCTGGGCTACTGGGGTTCATTTTCATAGCTTTTACCAATGAAAAGTAACTTTCTACGAAAAACAACTCTTCTGTTTTTCTGAGAAGGCAGCTCGGAGATCTCACAATAGGATCTTTTTCCTTTGTTATTAGGAAAGATTTTTATGTACCAAAACAAGATAAAAAGCAGAAGGGGCATTTGGCAAAGTTATTTCTTTGTTAAAAAAAAGGCGTAACGAATCGCTCGATAGTGTCGGTTATTTGAGGAAGATATGCAGGAGTTTATTAACATTTCAAGTACGATTTCTGGACTTAAGGTATTAAGTTGGAAGGTCAATAAAATATATATACTAACTACCATTATTGTGGTTTAATTACAGAAAAAATATAATGGTCACTGTAAAAGAGGCCACGATTAAAATAGCTTCAGAACATTTCTTGATTTCTTTTTGCCAATATGTCGTAATCCACTCATAACTACATGACCAGCCCATCCAAATCTCTTAGAATGATTATTTCAAGAACTTATATCTATAAACAAATCTATAATATACTGCTGACCTACTGATGGTTTTATAGATAGTAATAATTAATTTATAGTATACGGTTTTAGAGGCTGAATTTGTGTGTCGGCCGAATTGGTAGCCATTTATTTTCATTTTGATCTTTACTGCTATAATATCTTTACATATTTTATTACATCTAAAAGTTATCTATGTCGTTAACATATATTTCTTCTTTGTTTCAGATCCATAACATAAGATGCTTAGTAACCCCACCTCACGAATCTAAGTCACCGTCAGAATTGCTTGCGCCCAGAAATCACACCCGAAGCCAAAATGTAATTTGGCAACTGCCACCGATTTCGTTTAAGAATAAAATTTTCTAACCAATGGGTGCTAACATGGGTAAAAACGCATCCCTCCTCGATGCTCTACCTTCTGGTCAGGGCACCCTCCATGTCGTCATGCTGGGCTTAGACTCAGCCGGAAAAACGACGGCCCTGTATAGGTTAAAATTCGATCAGTATTTGAACACCGTACCTACTATCGGATTCAATTGCGAAAAGGTCAAGGGAATGGTTGGAAAAGCTAAGGGTAAGTGGTTAAGTGCTTTTTAAATAATAAAAAACCTAAAATAGAACAAATGTATTGCGAAAATAAAAGAAAGACGATATTCGTTTTACTCTTTTTAAGGACGTAAAACTTTTAAAAAAAGTTTTAAGGAATCGTTAAAACATGTTTTTTTCCAAACGATTTTTTTTTTCTAATTGTTGCACAAACAAAAAACTATAAATAATTTGAGAGCAGATATTAAAATCATAATTGCTGATATTCCGAAAAGAAAGGATACAAAGGTGAGTGAAATTGGATTCGACATTCTTAAGAAAGAAAAGTAGAATTCGCGATGAAATATATTACAAGTAAAAAGTTACAACACAGACAAGAGGTCTACGTGGCCAGCGGCTTGTACACGTCCTAAAAGCGCTTAGTGTCTGTAAAATGCTAATTCTTATTTTCGCAAAACACCGCCAATGGAGGGCAAGTCCTCATCAGGCAGGTCCTAAAAGGGTAAAGTCCATATAAACAGCACATAGACGTTGATCTAATACACGCAGGTTAGAGTTAGGTTCGTCCAGAATGAATACAGAAATCAATAGTAGTGGCGAAGTAGCGAATAGACAGAATGAATCAAAAAAGAGGAAAAAGCACGGCAGAATGAGAGATGTCATGAAACAAATTAGACTGCAGTGTCACGAGATAGGTGTAACCTTTAATTGTCGTAAACAATTTTTTCAAAATGTTCCCGAAGAAGCAAGAAAAACTATACTGAAGAATTTGAACACATTGACTTCTATTAATGAGCAGAACTCATACTTATGCGGATATTACGGTACTCCTTATTCGCCGAAGAAGGCCTAGGAAAGAGGAAGACGAAGCGAAGTTGGGAAGTGCTGCATAGGCTTACAGGGTACGTTTTAGCACCGATAATAGCTTAAAAGAAATAAATATTTGTAGACAAGCTTTAATGTCTATTCATGGAATACGGAAAAAATTAGAGATATTACAAAATTCACTAAAAATAGGAGAAAATAAAAACCATCCTAGAAAATTGAAATCCCACGTTCTTGCAATAATATACAAATATAATATAAAGTCATTTAAAGGCAGGAAAAGCCATTACAGTGTAAATGATATTAAAAAGTCATGTTCAAAATGTTAAACAAGTTAATATGCAAGTTAAACTCTTCTATGAAAATATCTTACAAGTCGTACAGAACAGTTTTAATACAAAGTTTAACATAGCCTTTGGATATCTCAGATCCGATACTTACATGTAAAAAAATAAAATCTCTTCAGGCTGATGCTTTAAAAGGTTTCGAAGCCACGAAGGTATTTGTCTCGATTTTGGAAAAAATCTCAGTCTCCCAATCATAACAACAAACGATATTTACTATAAGAGCCAGCTGAACTATGCCTCTAATGTCCACATTCGCTCTACAGCAAAAAGTATGTTTTACATTTACTCGGAAACACTTGGAAAAAAGGGAAGCGACGATGTATGCTCAATGCTGACTGACTTTCTATGGAATTTTCTCGATGTACAAGATCGCTTGAAATATTCTGCGACTGTGTGTGGGACAAAATAAAAATTAACACCATGTTTCGTTTTTTGCATTATATTGTCCACAACAACTCGGATTATGTTGTAAATTTTCATTTTATTTTAAAATTTATCATTTTTGCGTATATTACATATATTTAATAAGATGAACGTGAGGTTTTTAAATATTTCAAAAATAAAAAAGGATATTCATATTGGGATTCGAACTCACATATACCAGCGTATGAACAAAACACGTAAACAATTTGCAAATTAGACATGACAGTAACGTATTTCAAAATTTACAGTTCTCGGTCATACAGTGATTTATTGTAATTATTATTTTGAAATACAAAAGTATAAAATAATTATGAACATTTAATAAATAATACAAAACATATCACATAAATAATAATATTAATATATATTATATTATATATATAATATTAAATATATATACAAAAGGAACAGTTTTATTCTCGAGAGAGAAAATATATCTTCTGTCTCTCTCTTACTCATATCTTACATATGTAATGATTTCACCGATTCACTCCCGTACAAATTTCCAACATCGAACGCGCGTATAGAAGTATAACTTGAAGTATAAAAAATATTAATGTCTTGAATTATTAAACAACATTATTTTTAGGTTTGATAACAATCTCGGCTAAAAAATTTAAATGCATACAAGATTTAAAACGATTCTGTGGTGACGAAGCGAAACAATTTTTTAATAACCTGTCCAAGAACGAGAATGATTTGATAATAATAACTTTTGTCTATTTAACTGGTTTTTTTTTACTTGACCTCTTTAGCCAATAATATTTGTTGGTTTGACCAATCAAGGCTTATGTTCTATTTTGCATAATATCAATATAAGTTTAATTCCTCGTGTGTCTTAATAATTAGCAAAGTAACTGATCTAATCACCAGAGTTCATGATAACCATCAATAATTTATCAATAACTACTTTTAAAATTTAAACTTTGTTTTGTACGAAATAAACATCTGGTGACTTAGCTTTTTATGGACACGTACCTTTCATATTATATATATCGCGATATTTAACACAGTACTCATATTTCAATAAATACTTTGTCTACATTTATTACGCTACTCAAGTAATTACTACGTACCCAAGATAGATATTACAGTTTGTCGATTTTTTAATTAGGCGGCTTAGGGTAGATGTATATGTAAGTGGTCAATGCAGCAATATTGACTAGAATGACGTTTAACTGCGACCCCACACTGAAAATGTCAATTTTGGGATCCCTAAAACAAAGCAAAAAAATGTTGCCACTTCCCCCAGCTTCTCTCTAAAACTCCCCTCGTAGGTGGGAAAAATGAGAAACATCGATTTACCAAGAATCTGTACACCGTAGAAAAAAAGGATTCAAACAAGAAATGTAGCTGGGATAAATTTGAACTAAAATGTTAATTAGCACTTTTTCTGTAAAATGATCCAGTATCTCAGAAACAACAAATGTCATTTACGCCTACGAAATCAAATTTTTAAATAAATTTGTATTAACTCGACGGTAACAATTCCATACCTTTTAATAAAGTGTCCTATCGCCAAAAACTAAAATGCGTTTGTAAGGTGTAAAGTTTAAATTCAGCGTTTTTTAATCATATTTTAAATACCTCATATTTGTTGCCAAAACTCAAAATCGAAATTTCATGCTATAGGTTTTGAAGATTACCAATGGAAATTCCATAATGGACAGTGCATGGAAGTGATAAATTTTATTCATCTCATGAGAATCATAAGAAATGGTAAACATTGCGCAACGTTTATTTATTTAACAACTTTATAGAAACTGTCTTCAATTGCGGCAAAACGCAAAAATTGCATATACGCCAGTAAATGAACATGAAATACGGCGATGCCGTGTAATTTTCTGTGTCACCACCGAATTGCATGAAAATTTAGATAGGTTCTACTTACCCTTCACTTCACTATTGGACTTAGGCCGTTGGTTGCTTTTTAATTTTTAGGGGTGAAATGAAAACTACCTATTAAAAAAAATCATATAGTTGGAAATTAATGCGAGTAATTATTTCAAATCATCTTTTAATGAAGTGAATATATGTCAATTAACATTAAACATCATTTAATAGTTTATCACAGTTTAACCCTTAACTCTCTCCTAGAATAGTTATAATTAAAACAATTTCATTGAATAGGGGTTTTAAATAAAATTCTCATAATAGTAGCATAAAATATGAGATACGTTGTGATTTAAACTGGTGTATAACGAGGCAGCATGAGATGTTATCAGACTTTTTCATATTAATGCTCCAAGTCTCAAAGAGAGAAGTTATCGATAATTAACAATGAAATAAAATTTGGTTACTAATACTAGAAAAGAAAAATGCTAAATGCATATTCATTGCAAGAAATTATCACAATAACTCCCCACGATATTGGGGATGCGTCATTTAAATAACATCCAAATATAACTTCTCTTTAATTCACGTTATGATTTTCTTTTTTCTTCAGGTATAAACTTTCTGGTTTGGGACGTGGGTGGCCAAGAAAAACTGCGACCTTTGTGGAAGTCCTACACCCGCTGTACTGATGGCATCGTCTTCGTCCTAGATAGCGTCGACATGGAGCGTATGGAAGAAGCCAAAATGGAACTGATAAGAACTGTCAAAGCACCTGAAAACTTCAGTGTCCCTATCCTTGTGCTCGCCAATAAGCAAGATCTACCTGGTGCTCGAGAACCGCGCGAATTGGAAAAACTTTTGGGTTTGACTGAGTTGGGTAATGGGGGAGCTCCCGGTGGGCATTTATGGCACGTGCAACCTGCTTGCGCCATAACTGGTGACGGATTACACGAGGGATTAGAAGTTCTGTACGAGATGATCTTGAAAAGGAGGAAATTGGCGAAAGAAAGGAAGAAAAAGGGAAGATGAAGTTTAGCGTTGTGAATGTTTGGGCTCAATTTATCGATGGTAAGGGTCAAGTTGATCGGACTGGAATTGTATCCGAGATACGGTTGTGTTAAACTCAATAACTGATGTTGTGATGCAGCTTTTATAGGTGTAGAACTTCGATTTGAATACAGAAGTTTTGTAATATCGGCTATTTTCGCTATTTTACTATTAATATTAATTACTGTTGAAACTTATGAACCAAATAAACAAGACAATTTTAGACCAATGATAACCTACTTTATAAATGTTGAATTATGGTTTGTTTAACTTGGCTAAATTAAATAAAACTCATTCGATACAAAAAATGCATATTTGAATGTCTATCCAATTGATCTTTATTTCTTTTATTGAATTGTTTTTGTCTTTCTATATTCAGTTTAATTTAATTTAGCCATACTATAAATATGCTTGATTCCCGATTTTGTGATTTTGCAGACTGAGTTTAATAATAAAGAAACATAACCTTCCTCTATCGGAATGTGCAGAAAATATACTAAGCCAATGATTTCATAGGGTTTTGTAATTTTTTAATTAAAAAATAAACGAATTCTACAAGGTACAAAATTTATAAATGAGTCAATTGGTAGTTATTTTAAGAGAATGAAATAATTTTGGAGCATATACTGATAAAATAACATCCGACGAATTTTCTGGACATTTTCCAGAGACGATGAAACTGCGTATACCATATTTAGTTTAATAATTTATATTTAAAAGCCTATTTATAAACTTGTTATTGCCGTTTGACATTAAAATGTAAGGCCACAATAAAAATTGCCGTACTCTTTTGGCGTTTCTGACACTAGTATATTGTTGCCATTTATTTTTATCTTACATTGCTGATTTTTATCGTCCTCGCTTAAATTTAAAATTCATCTCGGCTACTTTGTCGATGTCGCACAGTAGGAAAACAAAAATAATAATATATAAAGTTGAATATCACATACAGTAAGCACCAGGTACGAAGAGATAAAGCAAAAAAGTGATTGTTATGACGTAATCGTAACAGGCAATAACGTAGTGTACCAAAGGTCTTCTAACATTCGTTCTCCTATAGCTTATCTCCATCATCTTGGGCTCACTCTTCAAATTTTACTATTTTCTACTTTTTGAATTTATTTGAAAATTGCACAGGGCGACAAGCCTCGGACCCAGAAAACAAAGTATACTTCTCCAAAGGTTTTTGATGCGTTAAATACGAAACTTAAGTCCAAATTACCGAATTTGCCCTGGTTTCTGATATATCCTAACCTAAAAGTGCAATATAGCGGTTTTGGTTATTTTTGAGGTTATGTAGAACTTAATTTTTTCCATCCTAAAATAATAAGCAGAATACCTTAAAGTATAAGGCTTTCTCTTTCAAATAGGTATTGGAATATAATAAGAATGGGTATCAATTTTGGTTTACGTTTTTTTTTTTATATAAAATCTATCTCGCTTTAGTTTGAATCGTTTGAATGTCTTATGCACGAATGCACGTACGTGTATGTTCAAATGAAACGTTATTTCTCTTAAGTGAAAAGCAAAATATCTACCTTATTCTAAATCCCATCGACATTGAAAGTAATGTTCTTTCCGCATGAAGTCTTAGTGAAACTTCTGGGAAATAATTTAAATGAGGAAAGAGATAATGTCATTTCAAGCTCTTAATTTTTGAAATTTTTTTAGCATAGTTGATATGATTTTGTATTCTACATCTCGATGATTTCCTAGAAAATTGTGGACAACTTGTTCTAAACTACAATTTCTGTAATTGTCATAGTTTTCTCAAAATTGTTATCTTTCATTAGCTTCCTAAGCTTTCTGCACATAAATTGCACCATCTTTGTCGAGAGCTTTTCTGAATTGTTTCATTAATCATAATTTTACATGAATTGGTGGTATATGCACTTTCGTTATATCAACAAGACTTTCATGTAGAACGTTGTTCGAACCAATTAAGCACTCTGATATTATGGACAATCTCTTTACGCAATGTTTTTCTCAAGTCCGACTGTCCCAAAAAGACAATAATAAAAAATAAAAAATAAAAAATAAAAAATAAAAAATAAAAAATAAAAAATAAAAAATAAAAAATAAAAAATAAAAAATAAAAAAATAAAAATAAAAAATAAAAAATAAAAATAAAAAATAAAAAATAAAAAATAAAAAATAAAAAATAAAAAAATAAAAAATAAAAAATAAAAATAAAAAATAAAAAATAAAAAATAAAAAATAAAAAATAAAAAATAAAAAATAAAAAATAAAAAATAAAAAATAAAAAATAAAAATAAAAATAGAAACATTTATTGCCATACTATTATGAATTACATGTCAAAATTGATATTTTAGCCTTCTTTCTTCTGCGTTCCGATCTTGCACCGCCAGCATTTGAATCTTCTTCCTCTCGGTTCCTGTATTTTCCTGGGTGGTGTCCTCGTCTGCTTCTGTAGGTACTGTATCGGCAAACGTACCTACTTCCCCAAAAAGACACAGAAAGACGTTATAAAAAATATTGAGACCTATACTTTAAGATGGTTATAACAGTTTTTGGGAGAGAAGTTATATTGCGATGCTACATAACCTCAAAAACTCCAAAAACCGCTATATTTGCACTTTTAGATTAGGATACCTTAGCCAATTTGGCAATTTGATGCTTAGATTGAGATTTAGCGAACAAAATCCTATTGAAAAGCATATTCTGATCTCTGTGTCCGAATATTTTATATTTTGTCGGCCTGTGTGCCAAACGTCTAGTGCCAACTTGTGGACAACAAAATGATTTTGTGTTATTAAATATTTTAAGCTTGTACTATCAGCTGCAACTTTGAACATTGAATAAATTACAATTTTGTGTTTTTAAAATAACTAACTCAATATTGCTTTTAGTCCGACACTCTTTCTTTTGTATATTATTCCTACAGAGTATTAATTCTGAACACTTATTAGTAGTGTTACTGCGAACAAATGATAAGAAAAACAAATTCTAAGAATCTAATTCTAATATTTGGTGCTTACTATATCTCCTTGGCAAGAATGCTACCGCCATAAACACCTTGTTTTGCTTTTATTCCTGATAGCAAAAGTCCTAAAAAACTATGTCTGGAGCTAAGAGAAAAAGCATGGCAATTGTGACTTCTTCAAGTTTCTAAATAATTGGCTCGAAAGTGGTAAAATATAAAACAAGGATTGTATTTTGAATCTTTCTGGTTCCACTGACTGATAGTTTCAAAACTCAATCCAATGAAAGTTGAAAATACTGTAAATATACTTCCTTGTTATAATTGTTTTTAACCTATCATATATTTTATGTATAGGAGTTTATTAAAAACATAACATTTGTTTTATATACAAAGTGACGTTAAGTTGGTTACTCATAAACCAGTACTACTTATTTTGTTTACCACAAATAAATGCACTGCTTCTTAAAAACAACTGAAGAATTTTTTTATTAGAACAATTAAAGAACTAGAACTTAAGGAATATACTGAAGTTTTTATTATTAAAAATATGAGTCAAAGTCAAAAGTTATAGTATGTATTTTTTATCGATCAATTTTATGTTAGATGATTCAAAAGCTTTAAATTTTGAGCAGTGTACTACAACTAATTCTTTCCCCTTATGTTGCTTGTACTATGTATTGTTACCAATAATTATAATTATACACACAACTTATAATCACTTTGTATATGCTGTCGGTTTTATAAACCCTGCATTGTTTGTAGGCAAATACCCAATGTGAATGTATTTTGGATTGTTATCGAGTACCTTTTCGTACCGTTTAAATATAGTCGAAACAGATTCTAAACGTGTATATTTGTGAAGTTTTTCAAAAAGTACAAAACAGGAATTCAATTAGGCATCATTTGGACCATAATAATCGACTTTGTAAAAAGTTTTATACCAAACAGCGTTTTTAAAAAACAGTTTTGTGTAAAGATGTCTAGACTGTTTAGTATTTTTTGATAGACTGCTTTAGGATAGATAGATGAAAAACTTTTTGAAAAGTTTAGTATTGTGAATTATTTATATAAAATAGAAACAATACTACACAGGGTTTCCAAATTTTTTTATAGAGATACACTATTATTGAATACACCAACATTACCACGTGGATTGCTCAGATGTTTGTTATAGCAATATCTTGTATCTCATTAAAAAGTTTATATAAGAAAATTTGGAATAAGCCCCATATTCAAAGTTACCGACTTTTTTGTACACTCTGACATTAATGTTTTATAATGTGCAATTTTTTATAAGATAAGAACTGTATTTGCTACCTATATAGAATATTTTAAAATTTCTATAAAAATTATTAATTTTAGGACACCGATTTAGGAAACCTATAAAAGATATATACATTTGAATGTAGTAAATTATTCTGAGAACACTTTTTAAAAATGTACAGTTTTCTAATGTTTAAATACTTTGTATAAAACTATTACAAGATAAATAATTTCTGACGAGAACATACGGACGTCCCATAACGTTATTTCAAAATTAGGATCGCTTATATTCAGAAAAGTTGTTTTAAAATTCGCGAACAAAATATACGTGGTATTTTGTTAATGTCTAAATGTTTTAACTGCACAATTTTAAAAATTAAAAAATTCTACTAATATATCAATTTAGTCAGTAACGTAGGCTATAAAAAAATAAATGACTCTTTTATTGTGTTCCCATTATCAGTCTTGAATGCCAGAAATTCATTTTTAGTATACTTTCATCCCTTTTAAATTACTTGAACTGTTTGCCAAATTTCGTAGAGAAATAGCAAGCATTATTAAAATGTTGCTTAAAACTTAGATTTAAATCTTTATATAAAACACCCTGTATCTCATAAAAGGGCGTCGGTGTAATTATGGTTTAATTATATTTTGAAATTAAAATTCGCAAGTTAAAATATTTAGACATGTTAATGAAACATCCGGTTTAGATCGATGTTAGGCTTGTAATATTTTATTTTAGTTATCTTAATTATAACATACACAAATTATTTATCACAATATATATATATATATATATATATATATATATATATATATATTATATATATATATATTTCTTGTATCATAAAATAATATAGAATCTTGGAAGAGCTACTGCTTTTTCCGAAAATACGAAAAGTATTTGGCAAATTATTAGACTAAGTCACGGCACTTGATATATTTGTGTAAGTAACCCACAGCTTGACAAGATAATTTTAAATTTTTCGCTGATGATTGCAAGATTGCCGCTGCAAAAGTTGTTTTTGTCTATTTTTATTAATAAACAACCTCAAAACGATTTTTGTGAAATGGGAATATGGGTCGGATATTAAATGAAGTATGAAATATAAATAATCTACACGTAAATTTTTCGTTCAATTTTTTAATATATTGTTTAAAAAATTAAGCCCCATTTGAGAACTCACGCTTAGTCAAATTTTGATCTCTAGTGAGACTAGAACACAGTTAGCATAATTATACGATTAACACAAGATAGAGAAGAATTCCAACCTCGTCGATGAGCAGAATTACATAAAGAAGAAGTGGTACTTGGAAGCGAGTTATGCAAAAAATTACGTTTATACGGAGTGGGTGTCCAATTAAGTCGGCACCATATGGGAAACTTTTTTATTTTTAGTTTTATGAAAAAAAGTTGTTCTGCGTGCTCTAAAACTTAAAATGCAATCATCAAATATTAAATTTTTACACTCGTATACGCGATTTGTCAAAAAATATGAATTGTGGATATTGTTACTCTTACATAAAATTCATATTTTTTGACCAACCGCGTATATGGCTGAAATAATTTAATATTTGATGATTGTATTTTTGGTTTTAGAACATGCAAAACTTTTTATGGAGAATACCTGTTTTTCATAAAACTTAAAATAAAAAAATTCCCATATGGTGTCGACTTAATTGAACAACCCTGTATACTTCCCATCCAAATGTGGTCATTTTAAAATAGATACCGCCTGATCTATTAGTAGACATAAGTAGAAAAAAGACCAGCATCTTATTGCGGTTGTATTTTTATTTACTTATGGTAGTAGTATATTAATCTGAAATTAGTTATCAAGAAACCGATTATTTCCTTTATGTACACAGGAAACAATATAAGCTGAGATTGCATTGCAATACAGAATTTTGTGACGGAATGTTTTTGGAGTGGTTGTATTTCTTATGTGTTAAGAAATTTTAGACAAAGGAGTCAATTAATTTCGTATGACTTTGCCACATTGTTACGATTTTTTTATATTTCCTACATCTATGTTTGTGGCCTTAGAATAGGATTTAGTGCCTGCTGTCGACGTTCTGTGTGTCGAGGCTTTGATTTATCATATCGCTGCATCATATTTGGTCTTTGCTGAGTTTCATGCAGTTTTCCTAATTACTTTTCATTAGTTAATCTTAATCGTTATTTCCAGATACCTGAGGCTGCGTCGTTTCTCTTCCTGTTTTCTTTATTTATTTGTTCCAGATCCATTTTTGACATACGAGAAAATAGAGAAAATAGATTAATGTTCAACCAAGTTCAACTGTCCATGAACAGAATAAGCAATGACGACCAAGCGTAAAGAGAACATCTATCACAACAAGGTCTCACGGCTTCCGGAGAGACCCTTAAGGTCTGATTATATTTCCATGCCTGCGCTCTAAACACTACTTATGACCTCTGGCTTTACGCGATAGTCGTTTTATTGACAGTCAACGATAGACCATGATCTTTCTATTAGCGATGAAATTCGCTAACTCTTGAAATACCTAAGTTTCATTATAAAAATTCCCGAAGGTAATCGGCCTCACTTTTTGTCCGTGTTTCCGAATTACTTCATCTAATCAATGTTTCTGTGTATCTATATTAGATTGAAACACAACGAAAGATGGACAGTTGCTCAGAATCGGAATAGATGTGGGCGTGGTTCTTTGGACATTCTTACGAGCATATAAACTAACAAGAAAATTTTAAAAGAAGAAAAATTATGAGATGATAGCTGCTAGAGCTACCAGAAATATGGAATAAATATTACAAAGAAAGATCATAAATAATTTGCCATAAACGGCGTTACTTTTCTGCGAAAGAACCAAAATACATAACTAAACAAATAACAAGAGAAGATCACACATACCTTGTTTATTCGCTTAGAAAACCTGTAAGCAATTAGTTATATGTGTCCAAGAAAAAAGAAGATTGTTGAAAAAATCAAAATACCATGTTATTACATACAAGCTATATTATTAGCCGAAACGTAGATTTAATTGGACATATTAATTTAGATCTTAAAAACACAAATGTTTATTACAATTTGCTACCTTTTTACTTTCACCTTTTTATAATAATTTCTCACAATGGCCTGATAAAAACGTTTAAAAATTATCTCAATATTATTAAAAAAAAATGAAAATTCATCTGGTTATTATAACTATATCATGATATGTAGTTTTTTGGATCTTAAAATCTACGTACAAATTTAGTGTTATAGGTAAAAAAAACAATCATGCAAAATAAATACGGGATATACCCCTTCAAAAACACTTAACTGCACTGCACTGGGTTCATCTATAAGAAAAATAAAAATAATGAGATATGTTTCCTTTTTTAAATTGATCACCAAACGGAAGTATTCAGCAGAGTTATTGTCTGCTATTGCAGGATACATGTGTGGGCTTGTCTATACGCAATGCAATTGTGCGTATAGACAAGCGTGTAGTGTTAGTGACAACAGACTGTCACTAACACTACTGCACTACTGCCCAAATATACAATTAATCCCTAAAGATAATGATGTTTTCAAATACTCGAACAAAACAATCGCCCATACGACGAAAAGCCAGTAACGACCAGTAGACAACTGACCTGTGGTCTCCTCGTTGATCAGACGAAAAGTCACTCGGAAGAAAAATTCCTTCTTATGGTTCCTATTGTAAACAAATACAAGTATTTTTTCAGATTTGAAATTGTAAATCGCAATTATTAAAACGTTTAGTGGGAATTTATGAGATACACGAATACAGTACGTTTTTTTTTATTGTTGTAAATATTGAATTTAGAAAGTAAATACTGACATTCTGTATACGTATAGCTAAATTTTTTGATTAATAAAATAAAATTTTGCATTTAATATAAATAATATTTAAAATATTATTTAATGAAGAGGTGGTTTATTTTATAAAATTGGCACAAATGACTGAAGCGTAAAAGCTAAAAATGTGATAAAGAATAATTGTACAAAATAAAAACAACAGAAATCATCATCATCAAAACTCATAATTTGTATAGATATGTGAGTTGTCTTCTAAAAATATGTTAAATTACTGAAATTATGTAAAAGAGGTACATATACTGGTAAACAAATGAATTACGGAATTTTACTTAAAATATTTTATTTCTATCTTTCTCTGATAGTATCGCATTTTATTTGGATGTATGTCTGCTTAATGTTTTGCAAAGTAAGTCAATAGTATCTGGTCGATTGTTTATTTGTAGTAATCGACAATTCAAAAGGTACATCTGAGCTCTTACTATTTCTTGGGGACTAAATTATATTATTCTATTCCTCAATCTTTTTTATTAAAAACGATATAATACCACCTTATTAAACACACACCACATATTTGATGTGATAGTTTTTATCTATAATATTTATATAAAACTAATTAAACATTAAGCTGCAGCTATCTGCATCAACTTCATAATATTTAGTATGAAAACTACTTGCCCCTCAACATACCTCTATTCTCTTCTCTTTTCCTCCTATTCGACTTGTATTTTATATCATTTGTGTTGCCAATGATACCTTTTTTACATCGACAAATGTGCATTGTGTTGCTCAGTTTTCTTTCCTGTGTCCGATTTATTCGTTTTTGTATCTGTTTTTGGTAAGAATATTTGGACGACACCTCGTATATCATTTTACTATCAAGTACATGGTAATAGATCAAAATGAAAGTAGGAATTAATGAATAAAAATATTGTAGTTGTTCCCAGTGAATGCTTTGTATACACCTATCGTGCAATTTAGATACAAGAAAACTATAACTATGTTCTGTTCGAATGGACAAATAAGTACAAGTTACTCGTGCTTATTATAGTGAACGTTATTTTTTCGCACCGATATCTCATTATGATGCTTTTCATTAATTAATTATATTAATGGGATGTCATTAAAACATTTGGTCTTGTGTTGTGAGCAGTGTAGTACACTACTCATGTCAGTAATTACGTAGACTCGTTTTCTAAGTAATTGTAATGTATACACAGCTGCTCTCACAGAAGAAACGGAAAATTTCTTATTTGACATAAACATGTATTTTATTTATGTATCTCATAAACATAAATTGTACAAATTGTAATTATTAGTAGCGTTACGGTTGGCAGCTAAATGGTGTTGTGTGATATTTGAAGTCATAATAAACCAAAACAAATTATGGAAAGATAGAAAAGATATATTAAAAAATGTTTGTTGAAATATATGGTCGATCCTTTAAAAGGACCAACCTTTTTTATGTAAAACTGTTTAAATATGCCTCAATTTCAAGTTAAAAGGTTTTGTACGTGTTATAGGTGTAAAGAAAAACTCATGTTTTGAGAAAATTTAAATTTAAATACAAGTTTAATAACAAGGTAGTGTATTATAAACCATCTACCATCAAGATGCGCTGTTCAACTGGTGTTCAACAAGGAGATGACTTTTATCAATTGAGCTGTGCCCGTGCAGATTCGATTCCTGTCCAGGGCATAATATCCTGTTAAAGGTCATATCGGTGTGAAAAAATAACGAAGCTTGTTAAAATATTGTAAAACTAGTTATTATCAAACCAAAGGTGCTCACGTCATATAAATTCATGTTAACTATATTTATCGCTATCACTTCGTACTAATTGTTCACTCTAATGTATATGTTTACTTCAATTTTACCAGCTGATCGTATTAGTACTACATTATTGACCAATTGTATAAGAATCGCTTTATATGAATATAAAAGCCTGTGTAAACTATAATATTAATCTAGTTATATTAATTGTATTGCCCTGTTTGTAATTTTTTAATATCGTTGTTTTCTGTTTTACTTGTATAGTTAATACCTTAGACATATATATTAAATTCTTGTTAAAAGACTCGCCATGTTTGTATAAGTAATTCTTGTAAATATGTACCTAAATGTAGTATATTATTTCTATTAAATCTCGTTTGTTTTTTAACTATTATTTTATTTATATTAAATACTAAAAAATTTCCCTTCCTTTCTAAATCCATCCTGTAAAACCTTCGGGAAACTTGTCGGTGACTAATAACAAAATATCATATACAACTTTGAACTTTATAATACAGCAGGAGCCATTTATAAAATATATTAAGATGTCTGAGGTGAATAGGGCCTGTAATGCAGATAGAATAAATTGATCGAACTAGAAAAACTGGTCTATCTACTCCAGAACAAGGTTTCTTGATAACACCGCTGAAGACATAAGAAATATGGGAATACGCACTTGGTGATGGAAAGGGGCGATTGAAGAAAAATTCTTGAGGAGTCTAGGACCCATGCAGGATTGTAAAGCCAGAATGATAATGATGGACAAAGATCTATGATATATTATGTTATAACCAACAGAAATATACATCCATCAAAAATACTATACGGAAGATATCTCAACTCAGCAGATGTTGGTAGCGACCATAGCCTAAGTATTATGTAAAATAACAATCTTCATGAAATACTTCACACCCAAGAGAGCGGCACCAACAAAAATCAGAGTCGAAGGACTAAATACGGAATTCACAGAATACTTATATAGAAAAATAATATCGGAGATAACATTAAGGAAAGCTGGGAAACCTGAAAAGTATAATTACCGCACTAACAGAATCACTTGCGAGAGGAAAGTAACGAACAATAACATATCAAAAAAGAAAATCTCATGGTTTAGAAAGGAAGTGAAGATAAAATGTGAAGAAAAGAAGAAAGCATTTTTACAATACAGAACACAACAATTATACAACTTAGTCAGATAAATAAAAAGAAATATGGAGAATGATCAAAGAACAAAGAAAAAAAGATAAACTAACTAAAAAAATGAAAAACATTCAGAAAGAAACGTGGACAGACTACTCTTAATTTCTTAATATTTGCTAAAGGTGACGATAACGAATCACCATCAGTGACGAGAAATAAACATTGAGGAGGGAGAAGTGAAGGAAGTATTAAGGAAATAAAAAATAAAAAACCGCCAGGAAAGGATAGCATACCGAATGAATTCCTATAGCACGGAGGACCAGATCTGACCAAACAACTATTAAAACCAATCCAAAAAATAATAGATCAAAACAGAGTATCACAAGAATGGAGATCAAGCATCCTAATACCTTTCTTCAAAAAGAGAAACAAATTGGACTCTGAGAATTACCAAGGAATTAATTATTAAATACAACACTAAAATTAACGACCAAAGTAATTGCAATAAACTGAACGAATTTACAACACTGGCAAAAGAAAAACAAGGTTTTAGGTCGGGAAGATCATGCACCGACGTTATATTTATAATGAGACAAGTGCAGGGGAAACTATTATTATATAACAAACCGGCATATTTGTTTCTTTGAAATTAAGAAGGCAATTGATAGGGTTAAATCAAACGACGTTATCTACTTATTGTATTTAAAGATCTTTAGGAATAATCAAATGATCGAAAATATTTACCAGAACAACACAGTAAAAGTAGAAGAAGAACTAACTGAACCAATCAAAGCTGACAAAGGGATAAGACAGAGGGGTTCCCTGAGTCATCTATTGTTCAACCTGATCATGGATGAAATGATAAGAACAGTAAAAACTAAGAATGGATACCAAATGGGAGAAACAGCTTAAAATAATCTGCTATGCAAACGCCGCAGTACTAATCTCTTGAAGTGAAGATGATTTACAAAGTATGCTGCACCAATTTAATATAACCGCTAGAAAATTATGTTAATTTCCCCAAAATAAAGTACACGGTTATAACAGCATATCTACTAAGATGTAAAAATAAGATAAGATGTCAGAGAATAGATCAAGTGATGTAGTTTAAATATCTAGGAATCACACTATCTAGCTACAGACAGCTCGAGACAGAAGTAGATCAAGTGAGCAAACAAAGCCGCAATTTGCCTGAATGAAACAATATGAAGAAATAAAAATATCGGGAATGAAATGAAAGGCAGGATTTGCAAAACAGTCATCAGACCAATAATGGCATAAACACGACCTGACACAGAGAGGACAAAAAGTAGACGTTAGAAACACACCAGAGATGAAAACACTTGGAAAAATTGATGGTAAAACACTATGGGACAGAGCTAGAACTACAAAAAATATACGGCGGAGATGCAAGGTGAAGAACATCAAGGAATCTGTAAAAAATAGAAGAGTAGATTGGAATGATCAGAGAGGCTTAATGACAACAGAGAAGGAAAGACGGTGAGACACGGTTCCTTATTAGGAATACCACGAAAACGATGGAATGACGACTTACTGGAGGCACATTGAAAAAAAGGCAGTCATGTGTACACAAAATGAAGAAAACAAAATACATGTAGTCGCTAACCTTATCAAAATACACGATTACAAATAGATGGACAACCAATACAAAGAGTATCAGTAAGAGTATGTCAATTTTAAATATCAAGGTTGTTATTTTACCGAACAATAATTTCCAGATAAAGATGTAAAATGTAGAATTGGTTTGTGCTTTTTAAAATGAAGTCACTCTTCTAGGATTATAGCTTAAAACTTCGGAAACGCATCATTAAATGTTAAATGTGGTCAGTTGTCTTATATGGTGTCGAAGCGTAGACATTAAAAATATCCACTATTAATTGGTTAGAGGCTGGAGAACGAACTGATGGAATAAACGAACACAGAAAATACCGTGGACGGCGAAGCAGTTCTCAACAGAGCAGAAGCTTCTAGTCAGCTGATTGATAGCGTCAAATCGGAGAGTGGAACAATTATTAAGAATAGTTCAAGACAGCGAGAGTCTTGTCACGTTAATCGTCATCATCAAGGGAACTTAATAAGCACGTTAAGAATAAGAGGCTAATTGTAGCCAAAAGTTAGTAACGTACAAATTGTAAAACAGCTAAGTGTAAGCCAATTTGCAACGAATTGTGAGGTTGTGTTAGAATTAAAATGACATTGAATCAAATTGGAAGCTGAAGGAGACTGAAAACACAGCATTACCAAAAAAAAAAGAAAAATTAATTATTTAACTTGCTGATCTGGTATTTATATAATACAATACCGTACTAACGTGTAAACAAAATATTCAGAAATCTGGCAAGAAAGACATTAAATACTTCAACATTGAATACTTCATTGAACAATGGTTTGGCTTTGTTTGGACTTCTATTAAAAGATAGAAAAAAAGAAATATAAGCAACAAGACAGAGTTAAACAATATGAGTATTATCAAAATCAACTATGGCAATATTAACAAGTTACTAAAACGCTTTACATGACAAAAATGATAAATATCACGTATTTGAAGTTCTTTTATTATTACTGAAGTCGAAGTACATTCTTGAGAAATATATACTGAAAATTTCAAGAGTCGTGTAATATAAGTATTGATAAAATAAGTTAACAAAACACACGATTCTTAGTGTCATCTTTAAGAAAAAAGAAGTTTCAACTTTCCTTTTTTTGTCTTATGATATTTTAACCAACTTCTAACGGAATTCTTTCATGTTAACAGGGGCCGGAGACAAGATTGTTTGCGAAAATTATATCAACTTTAAAACAATGGTTTAAAAAATGTAATAAAATGAAAAAACAAATCGGGGAAAGTAATATATCCACCTAATTATTAGCTGACCTCGGGTTGTGCTAGCAGATGTTGAAGACGCTAGATATATAGTTCGGAAATTTTTGGATAAATGTAATAGGTGGGGTCTAGAAATAATAACAGGCAAAAGGAAATACATGGCAATAGGCTGACCAGCGAACGATTTAGACGTAGAAGGGATAATACCAACATACCAAATGAATATAAATATCTGGGAGTAGAACCGATTCTAGTTAGTCAGCCACCCGCGCGCAAAGACGTAATGTGCCCCTCCCCCTATAGAGACATTTATATTTGTATTAATACTTAACGATGACATAAACTCATCTAACCGTCTAAGAATAAAAAGTAAAACAATAATAAAAATGCAAATAAAATTTAAATCGCAAGTATTTTTTGGCCTGCCAGGTTGTAATAGTGAAGAAGAATCGCTAAGCTTACACAAATATGTGAGTTTTAAAATAGCTAGCAAAAGACAGAAATGGAAAGATTAGGGTACAAATCTAAGATGTTTAAATGAGGAGGTTTTTGTAGATGCGTTTGGCTTGATTGGTCCGGGATGTGCGTGAGTTGATTAAGGGTCTTAGTGCTGCATTGGAGTTGGCTCGTGTAAGATCAAATACGAGATATGCGGCTTGAACATCTGAGGACAAATTGCATGAGGGTAAGAAAGGAGTATAAGTGGTTAATAAGAGTGCAAGCAGGAGATTCGGAAGAGAGAATAAATGAATTAAAGCGAATGGAGAATGAATACAGGAATTTCATAAAAGATCTAAGAGAGAAAAGTGGAGTAACCTGCTTCAGATTCTCGAAAAGTATATCTGGGGACAGGGCTTCCAGATTGTCTGTACCGAATTGAAGGGGAAAAAGACACCCTACCCACTGTCTGAGGAGGAGAAACTTCGTTTAATACGAAAACTCTTTCCTCAGGTAGAGGATAGACGTAAAAGAGTTACTGGTTTCATAGAGGCCGAACCTTTTACTGCGACAAAGCCTACGGCAAGTCCAAAGATTCCTTGTTGCTTTAATGGAGATATATGCGAGATGAGCATTTCACCTAAGATTAACATATTCTAAGACTGATAGTTCAATTCATGGTCCGAGGTTTATTTGATCACCAATAACATTTATGCTTACTTCTAATCACTATAACTAGATATACTGTATAGCTCAGAGCACAAAATCGTTCACTTTTAAGCTTTGTTTGTTTGTGGTAGGTAAGTATATTCCTAGTATCTCTTGGGCTATATCTATGGGGGCACACAATGCCACTTCTTTTGACGAGATGGCATTTTGAAGATCTTTAACTAAACAATGCAAGGCACTGTATGTATTACAAAGTATCTAAAAAAATTGTTTAAAAAGAGAATAATAGTCTTATTTGTCTTTACATATTTATTTAACAGAAAATAAACAAATGAAATGGTTTTGTAATTGATTTGTATGAAATCAGTTTCGGCTGAATTTTCACGTTGAGTAGTAAAAGTGTCCAATGTCATCCACAACCTGCAAAAAAGTAATGTTGCTGTCCTTCTCAGATTTGGTGGTACAAAATATATCGTATTTCTTTGTACTTGAAAAAAGTATGTTGCTAAATAGGTATACTTTATTACTATTAGTTCTTCTTTGGCTTTATCTTTCTCCAAGGGCATTCAGGTTGTTTAGATTAGTACAATATTAGCAATCTGTAAAAAAATAGTAACATTAGTTTTTTAAGTTTGCTGTGTAGTACAGGAGTCGTTAATAATCATGAATAATAAATATTTTTAATCCAAAAGTTCTGTGGAAATTTTCAACACGTTGATGCACAGTAAAAAAAAGTTAAGTGGATCAAAATATTAAACACGTTTACAATATTAGTTTATGTATTTTAAATAATTATTCTTCAGTTTGAGTACAAAATTTTACATTTTTATTGGTTTTTAGAATTATTTTAATTAGAAGCACACGTGCATTTCGTGACCACAAATAACTGTTGGATTCATGGAGCCATGTGATGCACACTTGCTTCGCTTCTTGTATACGATAAGAATGAACCTATCGTAACTTGTTTATTTTATACGTTACATTTTCTAGACGAATGCACTACGTGTTACTTATTAGTTAATTGTCGGTGGGCGAAGTAGTACAGTATATCTTATCAGTTCTCAATATGGCATATGAAACTGAGCAGAATAGTTTGCAAAAACTGGTGGAAGAGTTTTTTCAGACGAAGACAGTGATAATAGTGTTCGGGATAAAAATTTTGAATTAGGTATGAGTGATGAGTGAAGTATTTATTCGTCAAATGAAGGTATTCCAGAAAAGAAAAAAAGAAAAATTCAAAGTAATTTACAAACTGTAATGTTTTTTTTTTTGTAATGATTCACAGTTCCTCTTAGGAAAATGATCGATTTCGTATATTTTACTTAATACAGATTTTAAAGTTGGAGCCCTATTTTCCAAGAAAAACGAATGTACAGTTCTACGCAGGGCATTTTTTGCGTTTTCATGATACATTTTGGCCCGGACTGATTTGTATTTAGAGGTTAACATTTCTCAGTTTTTTCCCACACATTACGTTTAATTGTAGCCTCTGATAATCCTGTTAAAAACGAACAGGGTTTCATCCTTTAAAGGTTGTTTTTTTTTTAGAATACCATATATCTTCCGTTCATATACCTTCCAAAAAAAACTTTTGTACCATTTGGTACATCCAGTTTTTATCAGCAAAAAATGGAATATATACTGCAAGTCGTCTTACTTCAACATAATAGTGGTGGCCTATTTCACTAGCTATATTAAGGGCTTAACAAGCTGCAGGGTTCAAGTTCCCTAACACCAGAAATTTTTCAATTTATAATTTAATTGAACCGTGCTTTAAGTCATGTTAGCGGCGCTTGAGCGACTTGAAAATCCTAACACCAGACTTTAGCCACAGGGTTACGCGAACTTTACTTTCGTTTACTTCAACTTAATATTTGTTGGAATATATGCAATAAATGACAATGGGAACAATGGGATGAGGGAAAAACAATATTTTTTCAACGCACTAAACCAGGGGTGTCCAACTTGCAATGCCTCAAGGGCCAAAACTAAAACCTTGCATGTTGTCGCGGGCCATATAATAATTTTGTTACAAGTAATAACAAAATAAAGTGAGGTATAAAAATAATTAAAACAAAAAAGAGTATTATTTCTTTTATTGCTCAACAACTATATTTTTTTATAAACGGAAAATTTATTGATAACACTTTTCAATAATCAAGACAAACATTGCAAAAGCAACGAAAAAGATGTATCCAATTAGTGTGAGGACTGTGGTCGATCGGCTTCATCCACCAATGAAGAAATGTCCACCTCCAGTTCAGTTGTAGATACTCTCATAAGATGACTTAAGGAAGAATCGGTAAGGTTGCTTCTGTTTTTATTTTTTATGTATTTCATGGAGGAAAAGGCACTTTCACATGTATAAGTGCTTCCAAACATTGACGTCATTTTCAGTCCAAAATCTCGCAGGTTTGGGAATTTCTCCTTTGACAATAATTTGAAAAATTCAGGTCCCTTTTCTTGTCTGGTGATTAGGAATATGTCTGCTTGAAGATCACATAACTCAAGCTGTAAGTTGGGTGGTTGATCATCAATGGTTGCTCCAAGAGGGTTATTATAAAGTAGTACACTACTTTTGAGACTTTCAATTTCTTCAAATCTTGTATTGAATTCATCAATAACTTGTTCAATTTGTGAAATGCAGGATGAAAACTCAATATTTTTCCTCACCGTTGAATTCTTCTGCTATTTGCAGACAGCTAGGGAAGTGTGTCAGGTTGTTATTTTCCAAAGCACGTTTAAACACGTTCAGCTTATTCCGGAATCCGTTTATCATTCCGATCAAATCTGAAACCGTCTGGTTTCTTCCTTGAAGACTCAAGTTTAACATGTTAAGATGATTAGTCAGATCTGTTATAAAAGCTAACTGTCTTAAGAATTCTAGATCCTTAAACTTCTCTTCCAGTTCAGTTGTGTCAGATGAAACGTATTTGTTGAGGAATGCAGGGATTTCCTTTCTTATGGCAAAAAATCGTTCCATGCACTTTCCTGCACTCAGCCACCTTACATGGTTGTACATTAGCAAGTCTCCATACTCAGCCTCTGTTTCCACTAAAAACTGCTTAAGTTGCCTGTGTAAAAGAGATCGATTTCCACCTCTAATCATATTTATAATCTTAATCACGGTTTGGAAAACTTGATCTTCCTTGACTGATTTTCCACATAAAGCTCCCTGGTGTATAATACAATGAATTGTTGGGCAAGTGACACCATTCTCTCGAAGCAGACCCACTAATCCAATTTTTTTACCTGTCATTGATGGGGCCCCGTCTGTTGCTATGGCTGAACATTTATCAAAGCCTCCAATTCTGTCAACTGTTTTCTTCACAGCCTCATAGATGTCTTTTCCTTTCGTTGTTCCATAAAGAGGACAAATATCAAATAACTCCTCTTTACTGGTAAAATCATCAAAAGTAGTGCGCACAAATATTAACAGCTGACTAACATCGGTTTGATCAGTGCTTTCATCCAAACAAAGTGAGAAATATGAACTTTTCTTAACCAGGCTAAGCATAGATTTTTCTACTTGCTCACCCATAGCAACAATCCTTCTTTGTATGGTTTGATGTGAAAGTGGCACTGATTCAAATTTCTCCGCCATTTTAGAATCACCGAAAGCTTTGGCCATTTCAACAGCACATTTTTTTATCAAATTGCCATCAGTGAAAGGTTTTCTTGCCTTTGCCAGCTCAAGCGACACGGCATAAGATGCATGCAAAGAATGCGTTTGAGAGTGTAATATTTTACTGAACATACCAGTTTGCTGTTTAAGCTTTTTCTTCAAATCTGCAACTAGCGCACGCCGACTTTCATTTGTGTACGTAGCATACTTATTTTCATGCACTGTTGTGTAATGTCTTCTCACATTATATTCTTTAGGCACTGAAACGACATTCATGCATACTAAGCACTGCAACTTTCCATTATTGTTAGCAATCAAGTAATCACTCTCCCAACTTTCTTTATAAATTCTGTTCTCACTATCAATTTTCCGTTTTATTGGTTTTACGCTCATTATTGTATAAGAGGAAGCAAGACAAATAATTAATCAAGTTCACTGTTAGCAGCACAATGCCACGATAGCAGAGAACTACGAACACTGCGTTCGTAGTTCTCTGACGATAGCGGCTGCCGACGGATGGTAAGCAGTGGGGAGGTGTGACCTGCGTGAACTGTGATGCACAGTAATCAGTGCAGTTCTCATAGTGGTGGAGGACGATTGTGTTCGGTAATACACGTCCGCGAAGCGGCACGCTGTACAGTACTTGTGATTTAAAAACACAGCTAAACCATAAAATATAAAATAAATTAAAAAATCTTTTTTTACAGTGGCATTTAAAGAAAAAATATGCTTTTCGAAAATCTTACGTGGGCCACAACAAATAGCCTCGCGGGCCGAATGCGGCCCGCGGGATGCCAGTTAGACAACCCTGCACTAAACGATGTATCACATAAGGCAAAGGAAAAAAGATATTCTTCGAATTGGAGATTTTGGAAGATGAGGATATAGTGGGACGATTCGAAAAGACATAATTAGAAACGACAATGGAAGTCGGCTAATTGAAATATGTCAAGAATGCGAGTTAACCATAACCAACAAAAGATTTCAGTAAAAAATACATATATACACATGGGAGGAACCTAGTAGAAACCAAAGATCAATTATTGATTTAATAATAGTTAGAAAAGCAAGCAAAATAATAATACGGGATGAAAGATTATACAGATAAGCAGAATGTGCAAGTAACCACCGACTATTACTAGGGAAATTCATAAACACAGAAAAACGACAAAAAGACTCTATCCAGAGACATGAGGAGATGCAGAAAATCGCAAATAAGAAATAAAGTAGAACTTCTACAACAATTTAATATTCGAACACAGAATAGTCTACAGCATATTCCGTAGATAAAAGAAGAATGAACCCACCAGAAATGTATCGACACCTAAAGGAAAAAATAAACAAAGCGGCAAACGAAGTGCTAGGCATTGAACAAAAGAACAATAAATATTTGGTGAAATACAGTGACGATCTAGAAGAGATTGTTAAAATGAAAAAAGTACGTTTCATAAATGATTACACGACAGAACCCCAGAAACACAAGAATATGTTAACCTCAGACAACAAGCAAAAAAAAGAACAAGACTCGTGAAAAGCGAATACTAGGGGAGAATGTACAAAGTCATAGACAACACAGGTCAACGGAAACATGGAAAAAAATAAAAAAACAGAAGTAACAAACGAAGTAAAAATATTTACAGATGATTACATCAAAAGAGTGGACAATGCATTACACAAAATTATTGCAGGAAAATAGACCGAAGCATATCTAACAAGACCCTGTGACAAAAATAACAGAAGAAACCGAAATCGCAGAGGAATATATAATTAATGCGCTAAAGAAAGTCAAAAAACAAAGTATCAGGACCAGGGAACATAAAAATGGAACTCCTGAAATATGGAGGTGCAAGGATCGTATCATTTATACGAGTGTTATTCAATAAAATAGAAGTATGAGAAGAGATTCTAGAGGAATGGATTCTATCATATAAAAATTCTATGATTTCCAAAAAATACCTTCAATAGCAAGAATATTTTCCACAGTAATAAAAGAAAAATAGAGCAACACATGGACCATTATGGCGAAGAACAAGCCGGATTCTGAAAAGCCAGATCATTTCTAGATAATATATTCATCATGAGACAGTTAATAGAAAAGAACGTTAATAGAAAAGAAACGCATCATATAAAAGCATATGATAGCGTTTACAGGAAACAACTATGGGAAGCAATAAGAAAAATGTAGTTAGAAAGAAATGGGTGAATATAGCACAATATAAAAAACAGATGTGCAAATAAAGTTAGACAATAAAATATCAAAAACAATCACCGCAACAAAAGGCCTCAAATAGAGATGTGGTCTATCACCTACATATTTTAACATGGAATTTTAACCCATGGCAGGGATGTTTGGTGTCTTTTCAAACCCATCTGAATGGTGTACATCCCAGTATTCATTTAACGAAGGAGGTGGAAACTGATTCATCCCTATCGTTTCTCGACGTTATCATAAAGAAAAACCAATCCCAAGGCTTTCATCACTCTGTTTATTTAAAACCCACCCATATCAATCGTTACTTGCATGCCAACTATCATCATCCACCTTTACAAATTCATTCAGGCATTAATATCCTTGTCTACCGATTAATACCCTTTGCGATGATGCAAGTAGCCCCACTGAGCCCTCTAGTTTAAGAGAAGCCTTCATCCAAAACAGTTACCGAGAAAACAACATAAATAGGAGCATCCACAGATATCAATCTCACACTCAATCTCAACCCAAAGAGTCAGACCCTCATCAATATCAAAGTTGTCATTGACAAAATCAACAAAATTCTTAAATCAAGAGGAATAAAGACACAATTTACCAACCTGCAAAACCTTTTATCTCTTGCCCGATCAATAAAAAACAACATTCCAAATGAACAACACGGCGTTTATGAAATTCCTTGTGCAGACTGCCCTCGAACTTATATAGACCAAACATTCGATTTCTGTTCGCAATACCGATTCAATTTAAATTAGAGATCCAATTTGGAGATAAACCAAGAATCATCAGAGAAGCCATACAAATTAAAAAAAAGGAAAAATTGTCTCAATAAAAGAGATGGTTACCTTCCACATGTAGACCTCTCATAAAAAGATATCGTCCGCTCCACCCGCCAATCAAAATCCTGTCAGAAATATTCGCGCCAATTTCCACGCTAACCCCCCACCAACCACCACCCAAACTACGTCAGCATCGACGGTATAAATTAACCGTTCTCTGTCCCCAGTAGCAGTAATGAATTGGTTAGTGATAAGTGTAATGGTATCTGGGGACTCGGGCGACTGAGACCTCGGAAGCCCTGAAGAAGACATCAAAGAGGATGTTGAAATCTCGGCGCAATGATAATTGACGTGGTTCAACCTGGAAGACTATTTAATAGGAGTTTAATATTAAAATAATACATTACTATATTTGGGTAAAACTAATAATTTACTATATTTGGGTAAAAACTTCCTTTGATGAGTTTACAATTTGATTAAACATAAAGAGTCAAAATAAAAACGTAAAAAGAGCTATACATTAGTTTTTTTTACAAGTACAAAATGATTATATTATAAATACATTGCCGAACATAAAATTAGGGTCACCCCGTAATTTGAATTGATTATAGAAAATTATTATTTTTTTCAACTATTTTCGGTTGTAACATAATTTACTAACAGATTGCTTAAAGAAAACAAATTTTTTTCCTTCAAAGTTTATTGGAAGTAATGAAAATTAACAAACAGTATTTGATATACTATTGACAATTTTAATTTGATGTGCTTTTTGTTGAAACAAAAGAAATTTTAAGAACTTCAATAGCGAGTAGTCCCTCTTCTGGCAGTGATAACTGCTTGCAAACGACGAGGCATGCTTTGATAAAATTTTGGATCATATTCTATGGATGATTGTCCCATTCCTGCATCAATACTTCGCAATGCTTTCCTCAATTTCTGACGGTCAGCATATGACTAGTAAACGCCTTTTCATCTTATCCCAAATATGCTCTATGGGAATAATACCTGGACTGCAAGCTAGCCAAGCAAGGTCAGTAACTATCCGTAGTATCCAAGAATAACCATTAACGGTAAAATATGGTCTTCTATAATCTGTAGCAGGTACCTAGGTGCAGTCAATGTTCCGTTCTCGATAAAGACTAACTCCGTGCGAGCGTCAAACGATATGCCTTTCCATGCCATAACTGACACTAAATGGAAGTCGCTTGGCAATACATGCTTAAGCATATCTCTCGCCTGGACGTCGCCACACTCCTACGGATTTCGATTCATCCTAAAACAATATACGACACCATTTCTGTATTTTCCAAGCCAAGTGTTCTCGTGCAAAATTCAATCTGGCAACTCGGTGTTCACAGGAAAGAGGCGGTCTAGTTACTCTAGTTCGAGAAGGTAAACCAGGAGCATAAAGTCCCCTCCTAAGTGTTCATTCACTTACATTTACATTTCTCACTTCTTGCAGATGATTTCGAAGGGAAACGGCCGTGACCGTTTGGTTTTTCAAAGAACTAGAAACGACAAAGCGGTCATCTCTAGCCGTTGTAATTCTGTCTCTGTAATTCTTTAATTAGGATAAGGGGCCCTATTTATCTCAAAGGCTTATCGAAAGACTAACAACAATTTTTTTTCAAGCAATCCATTAATACACTATGTTACAACCGAAAATAGTTAAAAGAGACGAATAATTTCTAAATAACTTCAAATTATGGGGTGATCTTAATTATATGCTCTGCGCTGTATATGACAATATAATACGTCATAAATAATCAGTTTGACATAACGTGTCAGATTATTTTTTCATACTAAAGCGTGAGACAAATATTTGCAAATAGAAAACTCTAATCCTGTATACGGCACTATAGTAACAACACGTTCAGCGCAGCAAATTCACAAATAATTTGAATCATATATATATATATATATATATATATATATATATATATATATAATATATATATATAAACAAATATGTCTATATTCTTGATCGCTTACCTGATTTCTAATAGCCCCGACACCTGTTTAAACATCACGCAGGCTTTCTACTGAGGTGGATTCTTTGGCACTGTCATATTCATTATCACTATCGCCCGAGTTCCAATCTTTAATTATGCCAACCACTGAACTAAAGTGAAAGAAAACAGTTTAAAACAGTAATAGAATAAATATAATAGACTTAAATAAGTTTTTTCTAAATTTTCTAACTAAAATAATTTCTAAACTGTACTGAAAGAAGAATAAATAAAAGGATAAACGACCTTGCTTAATGCTCCCCTAAATATAGTTCCCGAATGTAGATTAAACAGGAACGGAGAAAGAACACAGTCCTGTCTTATTCCTCGTCTAATCCGTATATTGTTACTGACTGAACTGCTACCAATTAGTGCCAGTCTAGTGAATATACAAATATTTTCCCAATAAAAATTGTCTAAACAATTTTAGAAATGAAAGACGTTCTCCAAATTATTTTTATGTAATCATAAAATATCAGACAATAATGTAAGAGAAGAGACATAATATAATATCCACAAGGAATCTAAGTTCCTGTAGTTGGCTGTATACCATGTATCACAAAAAATTTATTAAAAATCCTTTATAAAAGGTATATAATTTAAAAAACCCAATCGGGCTATACCACAAAACGTTTTCGGAATCCATGTTCCATCATCAGTGTCTAGGTGTTGAGCCACTAAATACCTGGGTAAAAACCCGTTAAAAGTTATATGTTTAAATTTAGTTTATATTATATGGCATCGTATTAGGATATTAAAGTTACCAGTGGATTTAGTAACATGGCGACGTATGAGTCCACGTGAAGTTGCTGGTCTTGAGACAAAGTGTCCACGAGGACTTGATCATCAGGGACTTTGTATTGTCCATATTCCAATATAAGGTGCTGCAAGTCTCCCACTTTACCACAGGAGCAATATGGGTTATCAGTGATACCTACGCTGTGTTTGTATTCAGGAGTGAGTATGTGGTTTGATCTTATTCTATTTATTGTTTTATAAATAACCTATTTGTCTCATATTTAAATAATCTCTCACTGGGAATTAGTGGTTGTCAAGTTCTAAAGTTTATTCCAGTTTTACTTTGGTTGTATAAACAATTTATATATATATATATATATAATATATATATATATATATATATATATATATATATAATATATATATATATATATATTTTACAATTATTGCTATTTTTTCAACAATAAACATTAAATTTTCAATTTCTAGCTAACGAAATATTTTGTAAAATTGAATAACAAAACTTTTAACTTCTTTAATTTCTAATAATTTTTTCTCTAGGATCGATATTCTCCGAATTACAAACGAATGTTCTTTTGCTGTAGGTTTGTTAATTTGTAGACTGTATCTAGTTTCAATTAATTGTTTATACAACATGATCTCAGAATGGTCGGTCAGATAGCTCAGCGGGCTGTGCGGCTGCCTCTCATTCGCTTCACTGTCGAATGGTTTAGTGGATGTGGGTCGAGCCCAAGCTCGGTGTACAGAAAACAAAAAGTCTAACGCAGCAGTTTAAAATTCTAGATGAATCTGCGGCTTAGACTAGGATATGCTGGGTTCTGATCGGCCTATGGTGGAGCAGTACGGCAAGAGATAAGGGCTTGCGGCTCGGTGATACTCCTCCATAGATCCCTACCGGACGGGCGTAACGCCTAAAAAAAACCGGATATATATATATATATATATATATATTATATATATATATCTCAGAATGTCCATTGTAGTAAGTTTTTTTACACATTTAAGATCATTGACTGCTACATGTCTTTTTGAGGTAACACAATTGTATTAACTTTTCTATGGATGTTTGGTTTTTCAGACTGTTCTTTTTAGATGAACTGATGATACTATCTGATTAGACAGCCAAACGTCTTCAATAAATAGATAAAGTAGCCACCTTCTTTGTCTTGTTTCTCCACCTTTTGACCGAAAAACCCACCATATATATATAATATATATATAATAATATAATATATATATATTATATATATATATATATAATATATATATATATAGATACGTGGCTAGATATTTTACACAATTTATGACTGGAAATTCTATTTTTCCTAATTTCAAGTCTCTCAAACATCATCTGCAAACTGTAATATATTAGAGTGTGGAGGTACTCTGTTCTAGATCTATATTGTATAATGAAAAGAGAAGTGGACTTAAAATACTACCCTGTGGTATACCCATATTTGTTAGACTTGGCGCTAAAAGTTTCTCATTTATTTTTGAGTAAGTCTATCTATGCTTGTACAAGGATAGAATGAAATTTGAAATTTTAACTGACATTCCAAGATAAAGTGAAGTCGTTTTACCCTGTCGTATTTCGGATTAACGCCCGAAAAATAATTTATGACTATAGTTACAGTCACTCTGTTATGCTTTCCCTTTTCTACCTGCTTTGTGGTACCGAACCTCCTACTGGTCGGCTGTAGTACTTGAGGATAAATCAGGCTACCAAAACAATTTTTTTATAAATCGTGAAAAAACGCAGCGTTCGTTGAATGCTTTGTGATGATAATTTATTAAAAAAACTTTTATAGTTTTATTTCAAATAAAATTGCCTCGAGGAGTGTTGCAGTTTCGCAACTGTATATAAACATTTGTAAATGTATTAACAGACTTTTTAATAGTTTCTATTCTCCTCGTATATTTTAAACCAGATTTTCGTGTAAGTGACACAGCCGTTTTAAGGGCTAAAGATTGCAAAGCGGGCCATCTGCGAAATATCAGCACATGTGTGTGTACCTAAAATAAGAGTTTGCGTTCCATACCAAACCAGAGTCGAAAAGTATCTCTCAAACGATGAACATGTGTATGTGAACAATGTGAGGACGAAGAGTACCTGATTCCGCACCGGCCAAGAAAGACGCTAATGTGCATCACAAAACTTTGGTAGTTGAAGTGTCGCTGAAGACATAATTTGCGATAGCGTTGGGGCTATCTTTTTCATGGGGTAAGGAACAATACACCATATTAATTAGTTGATGCATATATCAAGTACGTGCATTTGGTATATTTATTTGATATTTGGAACTTCATCGCATTTGTGCCGCGATCCGCGATTGAACATTGTCAATTGGACATTTTGCATTTGTTTCGGTTTATTTACTATATTCTTATTTTTGTATTTTGTTAACACCGATTTTATTTCTTGTATGTTTTCTATTAATAATTGTACTTATTAATTATTTTTATGCACCGCATTCTCAATTTGTTTTTACAACGTTAAAATATTATATCCTTATTTAGGTCGATTTCTTGTAAGATTATTAATTTATCTTTTATCTTTTTATGTACAGTATGTTTGCGGCTATGGTAGCTTTTGTCTTTTTTTTTGTCAGTGGTTTTTTATAGAATCGACATTTTTGTTTTGGTTGGTTTATGGTTGTCTTTTGGTATGTCTGTTGGTGTGTTTCATAGTAGCTAATAGTTTATATATATATATATATATATATATATATATATTGTTATGATATTAAAATCAAGAAAATATCGGTTTGTTTAAAATATTTCAAAATTCAAAAACATTAAAATAATTGAGAAAGTATACCCAACAAACATTTCAAAGAAGGAAAATATTTAAAATTTTGGATTACCTGTAATTAAACAAAATGTACTATGCATAAATTATTTCTTTTGTTATACTATACTTGAGTGACCCGCATAATTTTAAGTGAAATCCAAAGAACAATTGAACCGGGTTTTCCAAATACATTAACGCAGCGATTATAGACAATAGAAGAGATTTGGAAAGATGTTTTTGTTAGTTTTTAAGAATTATAGAAAAATATTATTTGTAAATAAGTTTTAGGAAATTTTATAATTATAGGTAAAAATTTGTTTGTTATCGGAATGAAAGAATGGGGAATTGTGACGAGTTTTGATTGGCGGAGATTAAAAAAGGTGGGAGGTATGTAGGAATGAACGTTTAGCTAGATTTCGGAGTGAGAAAAGATAGTTAGTTGGTTCCAAGGTGCAAGGCGAACGCCGTTGTTCTCGGTAGTTTCCCAGAGGTCGGAAGCAGAAGCAGTGAAAGTTTGTGAGTTTTCGTGTAGTTAGTGTATCTGACAGAAGCTGATCCAGTAAAATATTGTAAGTCATATTTTTCTACTTATATTCCAAGAGTCACTGTTCAGGCCAACGAGAGATTCAGTTTATCGTAAAGAAAAGATATTCCAAGAGTCATTTTTCACTCAGGCCAACGAGAGATTCAGTTTATTGAGAGAAGAAGAAGCTAGCATAATTTGAACGATTCGTGCATTTGAAGGAGATCATTAAGGACGAGATACTTGCAATAATTTATTGTAAGATTGCTGATTACTTAGGGAGCGGCCACGAGTAAATAGTATAGGAATGAACGTTTAGCTAGATTTCGGAGTGAGAAAAGATAGTTAGTTGGTTTCCAAGGGTGCAAGGCGAACGGCCGTTGTTTCTCGGGTAGTTTCCCAGAGGTCGGAAGCAGAAGCAGTGAAAGTTTGTGAGTTTTCGTGTAGTTAGTGTATCTGACAGAAGCTGATCCAGTAAAATATTGTAAGTCATATTTTTCTACTTATATTCCAAGAGTCACTGTTCAGGCCAACGAGAGATTCAGTTTATCGTAAAGAAAAGATATTCCAAGAGTCATTTTTCACTCAGGCCAACGAGAGATTCAGTTTATTGAGAGAAGAAGAAGCTAGCATAATTTGAACGATTCGTGCATTTGAAGGAGATCATTAAGGACGAGATACTTGCAATAATTTATTGTAAGATTGCTGATTACTTAGGGAGCGGCCACGAGTAAATAGTATAGTCTACAAATAACAAGGATTTGGACCACTCATCATCAGAGAGAGATAGTTTTGTTTTCTGCAGTTTTTTCTTTCATTGATAACACAATTTTTTTACACTTAAATTAGAAAGGATATAAATATTTTGATTAGGAGATTTAGAGTAATATTTGGGATTTTGAGATTTAAATTAATATTGTTTGTACCATTAATTTTGAAGGTTCACGTACGTAGAACAAAATTTTGAGAATCATTATATGAGATTTTGTTTATTGAAAACTTTTGAGTGTGAATTATTTCATTATTTTTATTTCAAATATATAGTGTTAGATCATATGTGTTTTTTATTATTCGGTATTCTTTGGACCTTACCTTTCACATGTAATAGCATAGATATTGAAGCACGAATAAAACCCTGAGATAAGAGAATTAAAAATTGTGATAGAAACATAATCATATCATTTAAATAATTTTAATTAATCAAAAAAAATTAATTAGCTAATTATTGCTTGGCGCACCAAGACTATATATATATATATATATATATATATATATATATATATATATATATATATATATATATATATATATATATAATGGCTATACACCCCGCGTGGGGTTAAACCGCAAATGCTTTCTAGATCCTATTTCTTAAGTGGATCAGTCTTTTTTTTTGTTTATCTTATCTTCTTGACAATATCTCTCCATTTTTTCCTGTCTCTAGCTTTTCCTCTCCATTCACTGACTCCTGCCCTTTGGAGGTCTTCTTCAACTTCTTGCAGCCACTTTGATCTCGGTCTTCCCCTTCTCTTTCTTCCTCCTGGATTCCATTCTATCATTGCGTATGTCACTGCCTCATCGCCTGCTCGCCAAATGTGACCTAACCATCTAACTCTGCATTGCTTTATTTTAGTTACGATGTCTTCCTTAAGTTCTTCCTTAATTTCTGCATTTGTTCTGCTTCTATATTCATTTTGCTCTGTTCTGATTGGTCCTAGTATGGTTCTCATAATCTTTCTCTCTGCAATTCTTAAGTCTTCTTCATCTTTTTTAACCATCGTCATTGTTTCCCCTGCATATAATAATATTGGTCTAATTATGGTGTTATAAATGCTCATCTTCGCTTTTTTTAGTCAGTGTTTTGCTTTTAAGTAATCTTTTGTTTGTCGAAAGAAAATGCAAAAAAGTATTTTTGAAGTGTGTATATTTTAGGCAATTCCTAGCTGAGCGCTTTCGGCTTTACAAAGCCATCATCAGAGCTATGGTCAATTTTTTTAAATACCACTACAAAGGAGAGATCTCATTTCCTTAAATTTCAAAATTATGATTTTTTTAGTTGTTGGAATTCTTAAAACATATAAAAAACATATAAAAAGCCGACACTGGACTTCACAAACACGTTAAAAAATTGAAAAAAAAAATTTTTGTCATGGTACGGGTGTAAGAACCCGACCATTGATTGATGTGAGGAGGTATACAGAATAGTGTGATAATAACGTGTTTGTGAAGTCCAGTGTCGGCTTTTTATATGTTTTTTATATATTATTTTAAGAATTCCAACAACTAAAAAAATCATAATTTTGAAATTTAAGGAAATGAGATCTCTCCTTTGTAGTGGTATTTAAAAAAATTGACCATAGCTCTGATGATGGCTTTGTAAAGGCGAAAGCGCTCAGCTAGGAATTGCCTAAAATATACACACTTCAAAAATACTTTTTTGCATTTTCTTTCGACTTGTCATAAGTGTGTACAAAAAATATCTTTTTTTATTGTTAATCTTTTGTTTGCAAAATAAGCTTTATTTCGCTGCTAATATTTTTTCTTTTATTTCGGATTTCCTTTCTCCGGATTTACTTATTGTAACTCCTAGGTATTTGAAGTATTCTACTTCTTCAAACTCGGAACTTCCTATTTGATTTATTATGCAATTAATTGCATATGCAATTATTTGACCACCTCTTGTTCTGAGATTTCCTTTATTTATATTTTCGCAGTACATATTCTAATGCTAGATTAAATAGCGTTGTTGATAAGGCATCTCCTTGTTTCATCCCTTTATTTATACTGAATTCCTCTGTCTCTCCTCTTTGTGTCTTTATGCTTATTTTTGTAGTTCTCATTGTCATTTCTATTAATTTTCTGAGTTTATGTGGAATTTTAATTTTTTAAGTGCTGTTATTAATACGTTCCTTTTAATAGAATCAAATGCCTGTTTGAAGTCTATGAATAACATTTCCAATTCTAATTTATACTCGTTTGCTTTTTCCATTATTTGTTTTATTGTGTGTATTGCATCTATTGTAGATCTTCCTTCTGTGAATCCACATTGGTACTGTCCTACTGTCTTCTTTGTGATCTTTGATAACCTCTTTTTTATTATTGATGTCAATATTTTATATGTTGTATTTAGTAATGTTATTCCTCTATAATTTTCACAGATTTGTTGGTCTCCCTTTTTATGTACTGTTTATGATCTGTCCTACCTCCCAGTCACCTGACATTTTCTCTTCTTTCCATATATTTTTCAATAGTGCCAGTATTTTTCCTCTTAGTTCCCTTCCCCCGTATTTTATTAGTTCCATATTAATTCCATCTTTACCTGGGGCTTTTCCATTTTTGCTTCTCTGTATAACTTCATCCAATTCCTCTAATGTTGGTTCTTTTGAAATTTCGATGTCTACTTCATTTGCTTCTTCTTCATGTACTATTTCCTCCTCGTCATACATTTCTTCTTCTGTTGTTTCCTCCGTCAAGAGCTCTCTGTAGTAATCTCTCCATACTTGCTTGTATTCTTGGTCCTCTATTATCACTATTCCCTCTCTATTTTTTATTCCGTTTGTTTTGCCCTTGTATTTTTTGTTTTGTTCTTTAATCTTTTTGTAAAAACTTTTCGTATTTCTGTTTGTTCTTTCCTGCTCTATTTCCTGCATTTTTTTGTCTACCCATCTTCTTTTATTTTGCCTTATCACTTTCTTAGCATTCCTTCTTAATTTTTCATATTCTTCTCTGTCTTCCTCTTTATCTGTTCTTAGCCATTTATTTCTGGCTTGCACTTTTTTTCCTGTTATTTCTCTACATTCTTGGTTATACCATTCGTTTTTTGTTTTAGCCTGACTTTTACCTATCTGCATATTTGCACCTTCTTCTATTGATTTTTTGATCGTCTCCCATTCTGTGCTTATATCTTCTGCTTTATATTTCTCTTTTATTTGAACTGTTACTGCCTCTTCATATTTTTTTCTTACTTCTTCATTACTCAATTTATTGACATTCCACTTGTTATGTTGGTTTTTTTGTTTTGTTTCAATTTTAACTTTTTGTCTTATAATGGCTGTGACCATGTAGTGGTCTGAATCTGCACACGCACCTCTGAACGTTCTTACATCTTTTATTGACGATTGTTTTCGTTTATTAATCATTATGTGATCAATTTGACTATATGTTTTCTGATCCGGTGACCTCCATGTTACCTTATGTATTTTAGGGTGTTCAAATTTTGTCGAGCTTATTAACAAATTTGCTCTTGTTGCTAGGTTACATAGTCTTTGCCCATTGTCATTCGTGTTTTCGTGTATTGTATGCTTTCCTGCAATTTGCTGTAAAAAGTCCTCTTTTCCAATCTGGGCGTTGAGGTCTCCCAGTACAAATATGACATCTTCTTTGGGTATTTTTTCTATCTCCTCTTCGACCTTATCATAAAAGATTTCTTTTTCGTCTGCATTGCTTGTTTCTGTGGGGGCGTATAAATTCAAGACTGATATATTAAATGGTTTGCTGTTGACTCTAACATAGGCCATCCTTTCGCATATTGGCTTGAAATTTATAATTTTTTCTCTTAGGTGACTAAGTATCATGAATCCCACGCCTTTTTGCCCTTGCTTCTTTCCTCCTGAATATAACATTGTAAAGTCTTGTTTATCAATCTGTCCCTGTCCCTCCCAGCGTAATTCTTGCAGTGCTGCAATATCTATTTTATACTTTTTGAGTTCCTTTCCTATTTCTAGCATTTTTCCTGGAGTTAGCATAGTTCTTATGTTCCATGTGCTTATTTTCAACTCTTTATTTTTTTTTGTTCTGTTGTCTTCGTCCTTTATTTTTGTTTTCTTGTCCATTTTTCTTTATTTCACTTTTGTTGTGCCCGGGTTTATCTGCAGTTATTTCCTGTTTCTTTGCCTCGTCCGTCAACGAATAATGTATCCTCTCATCCCTTGCTAGTTTTTTGAACCACCTCCATGATGGTCCTCCAGCTGGTTGGTGTTTCTATTCCATCTCCTTTCTAGACCATCTATTATAAGTTTGTTGGCTTTAATTTGGACACGTTTACCTTTCTTTATTTCATCTTTTGCTATTCTTCGTATTTCCTTCTGTATTTGTAATTCCTCTGTCGTTAGATCATTGTTTATATATATTTTTTCTTTTTTCACTTCTTTAAGTTTACTTTTGTTTTCCATAATTTTTGTTTTTTCTTCTTTATTTGGCAATCTGACTAAACATGTTTTATCTCCTAGTTTCACTGCTTCATCTATATTTACGGTAATATTTAGCTCTTTTGTCATAAAATTTTCTATCACTTCTTTTAGTATTCTTCTATCTCCAGTTTCTATTGTCATTCCCTGTATTATCACATTATTTTCTTTTCTTATTCTATCCAGCCTTTCAAGGCGTCCTTTTGTCTCATTCAGATCCTTTTTGATTTGTTCATTTTCTTTCCAGATTTCACTATTCTCTTGTTTTAGTTCTGCTAGTTCAGTTTTGAGTTCCCTCATTTCTTCTCTGTATTGTTTTTGTTCCGTTTTTACTTCTTTTATATCAGTTTTTAATTCTTGTAACTCTATTGTTAAATTTTTTATCATATTTAGTATTTGATCTATTTTGTTTTCATTTTTGTGACTTTTAATTGGGCTTCTTTGTACTTTTTTACTGGGACCAAATAACAGTTCCTCTTCTTCTCTATTTCTTTTCCGATTGTCATCGGATGTATTATCATCTGAATCCATATTTCTGCTGCTACTACTCGCGATAGAGCCAACCTCCCCACTCAACGCGTCGAAGGAAGATAGTTCTCTCAAGTAGTAGCTTGTAGTAATTTATTTTCTCGTTTTCTTCCTGGATAAATTAATTTTCAATTAAAATAATTGTCAGTTACTTTGGAACGGTTTGATGTGGCAACGCCCACCTCTAGCTTTTAAAACTGATATATAGTGTTAATTACCTGGGCCGGTTTTGTTTTTAGTTTTTTGTGTTGAGAGTAAATAAAATTTCCTTCGCCTTCCTAAATTTATCGAGGTTATGCACTTACCTCTTTTCCAATGTCTTTGCTATAATTACCCTTAACACTTTTATTCTTGTATTACACACTGCACGCAAAATCAGCAAAATTATCGACTCACAATAACCAAAAATTGAAATTATTATGGAGCAGAATTTACACACATCTATTCCTTACAAACATAGACGTTACGTTTCAGCTAATAGTTAAGTTTGTAATATATTCTTCTTCTTTTAAGTAATATATTCTTCTTTAATTATAATGGTATATTTGGTTATGTATATTTATGTTTTTATTTCATTGCTTTTATAAATAGAGTTTTATACAGTCCGCTGGCTTTGATTTCTTTTCTTTATTTTAATATACATATCCATTTCGAAAGGGGGAAACCAGCGAGTTCTGGATTGAACAAAATATCTCCTCTCCCCCTTCAGGTTGACCCCAATTGTTATATTGATGTCATCGTATGTGCAGAACGCAACAAGGAGTGCATTCATTCCTTGCGGTCGCGTAACTGGATAATTTTAGTTGTTATATTTGCAAAAATAGTAAACAGTCTGAGGAGTGGAGGCTCTCCATTGACCGGACTCATCGGCCAATGACCGACGCGCCCTGCCACCGAGGCCCCGCCCCCTCGTGTATATATTCAGAGAGCTCCGACTCCGAAAAATCTCGCTAGTATTCAACGATCGCCGGTTTTCAATAGTGACAATGAATAACGTACAAGAAAACGATAGAACACCTAAGTATAAGTTTTTATCTCCGAGTGAGCGTCGAATTGTGTTGAAAGTGAAAAATTATTTTACTTTAGAAAAAATCAACATGGGACCAATTACATCAGTACTGGCAGTTCAAAAAAGGACAAGTGCAGTTTGTGGAATTTCAGAACGGACCTTACAAAGAGTTTGAAAATGAGTGAGGAGGAATTAAGTAAGGAAAATAAAAGGATTCGTTTGCATCCGAAAACCCTCGACTAAACTCGAGTTTATCAAAAGTTTTAAAAGCTATGGGTTTTAGATATAAAAAACCAATAATCGTAAAGTGTTGTGCGAGCTGTCCAATGTTGTTGGGAAAAGGTGGAAATTTATAAGAAACTATTTAAAAAACAAGAATTCCGAATTTGCCAGACAATTTGTGTTTCTTGACAAAACATTGATTTTTGCGAAAGGAAATAATACCAAATCATCCTGGCAAGATGATTCTACCAAATGCTATTCGAGTACTAGTGCGAGTAATGGCAAAATATATACTATATTGCATGCTATTCGTGTACTAGTGCGAGTAATGGCAAAAGATATATCTTGCATGCAGGAAATACGAAAGGTTTTATACCCAATGCTAGTCTTATATTTTCTTCGACAAAAAAACCTGATGATTACCACGGAAATATGGACGCCGATATTTTTGAACATTGGTTTGGGAAAAAATTATTAAAAAATCTGGAAAATCCATCATTAATAGTCTTGCCATCATCCATCATTAATAGACAATGCTTCGTATCACACCAGAGAGGAGGAAAAGTTTCCCACAAGCAGCTGGAAAAGAGAAGACTTAAGAAAGTTGCTGTCGGAGCAAAATATAGAACACGAACATCTAGTTTTAAAAGCTGAATTATTAAATAAGTGCAAAGAACACATTACTGAGAAAAAATTTGTCGTTGACCAAATGGCACTAAAATATGGTCATGAGGTCCTAAGACTACCACCATATCACTGCCAGTACAATCCAATTGAATTGGTGTGGGGCATCACTAAGAACTACTATGATAAACATGCATGTAAGACCAGCGACGAAGCCAGCGTTTTACAACTCTGGCAAGATGCACTAAACCAAGTCAATGAGGAACAATGGCGGAAATGTATTGAGCATACTGAAAAAAAAATTTTAGAGTCATATGAAATAAAAACAAGTTATAATTATTCGTACAGATGAAGATTCAGATGAATCGGATAGCGAGTCAGATAGTGATGATACCTGTCCATAGATTAAGACGTAGATAGAAAAATTAACACAAAAGGGTATTAACCACAAAAAAAAAAAAAAAAAAAAAACAAAAACCGCATGCAGGAGAGAGCCGGAGGCACGCCGCACGACGCTCTTGAATGCAAGCACCAAAAAAATTAAATTAGCAAGTAAGGTAGATTAAGGACATGACTGGACGAATGACTGGGTATTAGACGACGGATGAAAGGATTCGATGCTTGCTCGCTCTCGACTGTACTTGGTGCAGAAAAGGGAAAGCAAGTATCGGCACACACAACCATCATTAGATCGCCGAACAATTGCTTTGACCGGTAGTGATAGAGCCAAATGGGCTAACCTATCACTTAAATGTAAATACACGGAAATCTCCCATTGCCTGATGGGGGATACCGCGAAATAGTCGAGACCTGGCTCCAAAGACCAGGGGGCGGAGGAAAGCGGGGCTGGTTGTACCGCAGAAGGACAACCTACCTCGGTGGGTTTGGGAAGGTGTGTGTGAGTAGTAAGAATAAGTCTTTGTTTTATACAGGGTGATTGATTAGTGTGAGGAAGCTCAGTAGATCTGTTATAGTAAAAATTACTAAAAAAAGTTATTAACAAAAATTGTAGGCAGCTTTAAACTCCATATTTTAAAATTAGTTACAATCTTACAGGGTGTTCCATAAGATGGTGGCATACCAAACTTATAATTTTTTTAAATGGAACACCCTGTATTTTATTTTAAATTTAAAATCGGCTTCACTTCCACATCACAACAATGTAAAGTTTTATTATGTTATACCGGGTGTCTAAAAAGTTATAACCAATATTACCTGAAAATCGTATCAAGTTTAACTCCCTGTGCAATTAAAAAGGAGTATAGGAACATTGATCTATTGCAAACCATAGTTTTTAAATAATTGTTAAAAATTATAAAACATATTCGTTTCCATAATATTCGTTAAATCAAATACAGGGTGAGTCAAAATGCAAATACATTATTTTCTTGGTAATTTTAAATAGAACACCCTGTATTTTATATCACTATCAAAAAGTAATAATATCGTACTTCAAATTTTATAAAGTACTCCCTATACCTAAAGTTATCAGTTTTCTAGATATTATTGTTTTTTTCATCAAAGTATTAATTTGGTAGATATTTTTAACGTTTACCAACTCACAATATAATTATTGTGAGTTGGTTATGATTGATTTGTCAAAAAACTGACAGTTTGACATTATTGTTTAATAATTTAGTAACGAAATAACGACACAGAAAAGAAAACAATTTATTTAAAATAAAATTTATAAAAAATAACCGACGGAAAATAAAAAAAATATATATATAACAACACATAGAAAAATTAAAAACAACAGTAAGTTTAACTTATCTTACTTAAGTAAGGTGTTCAAAATGACCTCCCAAAACATCTATGCATGCTTGAAAACGGTCATTGAAAGAGTTGGTTACATTACTAAGCATTTGTAAAGAAATATTTTGAAATGCAATTCGGATTCTATTTTTCATATCATCCCTTGTTGTTGGGGGTATTTTATATACTTCGTTCTTAACGTAACCCCAAAAAAATGAGTCCATTTTATTGAATTCTGGTGACCTTGGGGGACACCTTACCGGTCCATCCCTTCCGATCCATCTTTCCCCAAACTGATTATTAAGTTCACCACGTACTAATTCGTAGGAGCATTGTGGTGCGCAGGAGCACCGTCATGTAGAAACCACATTGTTTCACGTATATTAAGTGGTACCTCTTCTAATAATATCGGTAACTGATTTACGATAAAATCTAAATAAATCTCACCATTTAAATTATCTTCAAAAAAATATGGTCCTACTACATGGTTACCGACGATACCTCCCCACACATTTAGAGACCATCTTGTTTGACTATGTGTTACTATGTGGTATGGATTACTTGTTGAGTAGTAGTGAAAGTTATGCCTATTAAAAGAACCGTTTCGATGGAATGTAGCTTCATCACCAAATAGGACATAATCAAAAAAATCTCTCTGCTCATTAATTTTTTCTAAGGCCCATTCACAAAATACTATTCGTTTCTGAAAATCATCATTAATTAATTCTTGGTGCTTTTGAATATGATAAGGGTACATCTTGTTTTTAGATAGAATGTTTTGAACAGAGTAGTAACTAAGTTCTTGTTAATTGGAAATAGTCCTTATGCTTGTGTGTGGGTTTTCTGTAACCGCCATCAACACACTCATTTCGTTTTCCTCTGTATCTTGTCTAGGTTGTCGCCTACCTGGAAACCGTTTTTGATAAATTCTAGCTGCTAGTAATGCATTTTTATTGCATTCCCCCAATATCCAGATCATATCTACCATTTCATCAGTAGTAAAATTCATTATTGCTAATTTAAATTGAATAAATTGCTGAATTACTAAATAATAATTGTTGCTAATTTACGGTGTACCCCAATACTGAATTAATAAATATTAATGTCAAACTGTCAGTTTCTGACAAATCAATCATGGCCAACTCACAATAATTATTGGTAAACGTTAAAATATCTACCAAATTAATACTTTGATGGAAAAATAAAAATATCTTTAAAAACTAATAACTTTAGGTATAGGGAGTACTTTATAAAATATGAAGTACATACGATATTAGTTCTTTTCGATAGTGATATAAAATACAGGGTCTTCTATTTAAAATTATTAAGAAAATAATGTACTTGCATTTTGACTTACCCTGTATTTGATTTAACGAATATTATGAAAATGAATATGTTTTATAGTTTTTAACAATTATTAAAAAACTATGGTTGCAATAGATCAATGTTCCTACAATCCTTTTTAATTATACAGGGAGTTAAACTTGATACGATTTTCAGGTAATATTGGTTATAACTTTTTAAATACCCGGTATACCATAATAAAACTTTACATTTTTGTAATGTGGAAGTGAAGCAAATTTCAAATTTAAAATAAAATACAGGGTGTTTCATTTAAAAAAACATAACTTTGGTCTGCCACCATCTTATGGAACACCCTGTAGGATTGTAACCAATTTTAAAATATGGAGTTTAAAGCTGCCTACAATTTTTGTTAATAATTTTTTTTGTAATTTTTACTATAACAGATCTACTGAGCTTCCTCACACTAATCAATCACCCTGTATAGATATATATTTTTATAGATATATTTATAAAATATGTGGTATAAAACAACTAGTGTGGATGGTCACGTGAAGCGAATGAATGAAGATAGATGGCCAAAGAAAGCTTTAAATTACATACCACAACAAAGAAGAAGGTCTTCTTCAAAGGAAGAAGGGGAAGGCCTTCAGTTGCCTGGGAAAAAAATGTACGACACATAATGAGCGATAGAGCTATCAAAGAAGACGAATAGATGGACAGAAAACGATGGCGCTCGAAATGTGAGACGCGGCAGAGGCTGTAGGAATCTCGCTTATATTATATATATATATATATATATATATATATATATATATATATATATATATATATATATATATATCATCATCATCATCATCATTATCAGCGTATTCTACCAATTATGTTGCAGCCTCCCTTACATAGTCGTTCTTCATGTCTGCCCACGACTGTCTAATATTCGCTTTTCTGTGCCATGTTGTACCGGCTTGTTTCCTTATGTCATAGTCCCATCTTAAATTTGGACGGCTTCTTGGTCTCTTGACGCCTCTTGGATACCACAGAGTAATTCTAGTGGACCATCTATTGTCAGTTCTTCTTGCTAAATGTCCCGCCCACTGCCATTTTAAAGATTTTATTCGGTGGATTACATCAGTGACCTTCGTTTTCTGTCTGATCCATTCTATTCTTTTTCGATCTCTCTTGGTTATACCTAACATGCATCGCTCCATTGACCTTTGAGTGACTTTGAGTTTAGCTATTATATCTTTCTTTAGTGTCCAAGTTTCGCAGCCGTATGTCATGACTGGTAGTATACATTGATCGAATGCCTTTTTCTTCAGGTGGAGTGGCATCCTAGATTTGAATATAACTGAATTTTTACCAAGAGCTGCCCAAGCCAGTTTCATTCTTCTGTTGATTTCTGGGAGTAATGAGCCAGATTTATGTATTAATTGTCCCAGGTATATATACTCGTCTACTGTCTCCAGTGCAGTATTATTTATTATTACATCTTGGACATCCACTAGCTCATGAATACATTAATGAGCTAGTCCACTACATTAATGTAGTGAAAAGAAATTAGGCTACTTGATCTTTTCACTACATTAATGTCATATTAGGTGTACTATTTGAACCTTTTTCCATTTTTCATAAAATAATTTATATACATAAAATAGAAATAAAATAAATAAATATCTCAATAAAATAACTTAATATTCTTTACTTAATTTTACTATTACATATGCAACTTACATTGCATTTCCATACACTAATTACTTTAATTAGTGCTACCAATTTTATACTAAAATAATACAAATATTGTAATTGATTCATAGAATCCTTTGCAAATCACAGTTCCAAGTATATTGAACCTTGGGCTGTTTGGAAATTAACGAATCGTTAACCACCTGTGGCTGTTTAACTAGCCATAATGATTAACGTTATTACATACTTATGAGGTTGAATGAAAATCTCCTGTTTGTAAATTTGGACTGATTAGTGAGGGGAGTTGCTATTACACTACCAACTTTTTTCACTGTTTTGTCTTTTGCAACCGGGTAGTCATCCAAACTCATTTAAACTTAAATTAACCGCCCAAAATTTGGGTTGGTACCTACACCTTGTTGATCTGTCGAAAGTATTTTTGACCTCAAGGTTGGCTGTCTTTTCGCGGTTTAGTTCGTTCCTGTTTCATTAAACGCCATTTTCCCGGCGACATTCATAGGGCTTTGATCGATAACTTCATTTATACTACTTTTTAAAAATTTTATTAATATCACTTATAATGCTACCTAAAGTTAAAATCAAAGCTTAATATCCATTAAATAGTTGGAAGTTATCTATGATTTTCTTGGTTCTTACTCACTAATTAACATTAAATAACATTAAATTTACTTTAGACCACATGGTCATTTGCTGTGCTAATTTTTTATAAAGTCATATATGTTGTTAGTTACTTAACTGTTTATACAAAATCAGCGTATTATGTCCATTTACTTAGTTTCATTCACATTATTGTTAATAACCTTGACTGCTACATATCTTTTTAAGGTAACAATTAACATCGTTTCCATGATTGTGTGGTTCTCATATTGTAAAATTTTTTAGATGAACTGATGATGCTTTCAAAACTCGAAAGCGAAACGTCTTCAAAATAGATAAAGTAGCCTATCAACTTTGTCTTTTATTTCTCCACCTAGAGACCGATATAAGAACCCACCACTCGTCTGAGTGATCCTTATATATATATATATATATAAATTTATGTTATCAAATGCAGAGGTTACATCTATAAACTTTTAACTTCCTATTAATAGTAACGACAAAAGTTTAAACACAAAAGTAAATATGTTTATAGAACCTTTAAGTCTTACAATTGAATCAAGAATCACTCACAAAAATATTTGAGATTTTTTTGGAAACAATCTAGCATGTAAGCAACCGTAAACTAAATTTAGTAAATACATACCTGGAACAAGGTTTACTTTCGTCCATTTGTACTCGTGTGCAATTATTCAAATCGATTTTCTTCGTTAAAATATTTCGAGTCGTCCCAAATTTTTTATTCGAAAATGGAAGCGCTTCCGAACCATCTTCCTCTACAATTCTTACTTTGTTAGATGCCTGCTCTAAGCTTCGGTCTGTTATTGCTTTACTACCTCTTTTTCTGCTGTAAGTATTTTTAACGCCAGTAATTTTTCGGTAATTCTCTAGCATAATCGTTTTAGAAATGCTTTGTAAATCCTTATGAGGAGATTCTAATGTTAAAATACCTGGCCAATTGAATAACGATAAAAATCTACTAAAAAATAGTTTTCTATCCATTTCTATCGTTTCTTTAAACAACATGTTGCTTTCCAAAAGATCATTATTTATTTCAGATTTGAATTTCTTTAATACGATTGCAGGTGTACCAAAATTATTATTAAAAATCTTTTCAACTGGAGCAGATCGGAATTTAAAATTTTTTATCAGTAAACTTCTCATAGCGTTTGCCGTGTAAAAATTTGGTGGAATGCAATCTTTAATGGGATTCGAAGAGAAGACAACAGGATGACTGCCTTTTCTCCTTCTTATTTCTAACAATATTTTCTTATCGAGATTATCTAACTGTGGACACCGCGCTAAATTTTTAGGAATGTCCAAGTCTACTTTAAGAAAATTCAATAAATATTCCACATCATTTACAATCCGTTTGATTGCACATGAATCTGGTAAAGTTTCGAGAGATTCTTCGGAGTTATACAAAAAAAAATCGGTTAATAAATCATCAATGTTGTCATCGCTGATATTTTGACGACACAGAGGTTCGTTTGAATAATTATTTAATACTTCTTCTATTTCTTCTAATGTAGGTATCACAGATTGTGCAGCAAAAATATCCACCACCTGCCTAAAACAAATTATAATATTAACACCTCGAGGAGTGTGGAATTTCTTGATAAGTGTTTTATAATGTACAGTATGCCCAAAATAGCAATACATGTGAGCTGCATGTAAATCAGAAGAGGGTTGCAGAAGAGAAACTGATTTCTTTGTATGTACAGAAAGGTTGTTTACATGAATAATTGTTTTGCAAAATAATTATTGTATAATGAGTTGCATTTAATTATTTACAATTTTTAAATTTGAAGTGGTTATTTAATAATGTTCCGTTTTCTGGTTTCTATTTGGACCAATCTTTAATTTTCGTATACTTTGAATAATCTTAAGTCAATATAAATTCTTTATACTATAGAAATAATCAACAACGACATAAAAATTATTATTGGTGATTTTAACGCTAAAGTCGGCCAAGAGACTATTTACCGACCCACGATCGGCGAGCATAGTCTTCATGCTGTCAGCAACCAAAATGGTCTACGTCTGATTGAACTAGCAGCAACATTGGGAATGGTGGTAGTAAGTACATGTTTTCCTCACAAAAATGTCCATAAAGCCACATGGCAATCACCAGACGGTCAAACAAAAAACCAAATTGACCATGTACTAATTGATAGTCGACATTTCTCGGACGTACTAGATGTAAGAGCATGTCGAGATGCTAATATAGACTCTGGCCACTACCTTGTAAGAACAAAACTCGGGGCTCGTATATCAAACGCTAAAGGTGAAGTCTCTCTTATGCGATTGTCGCAATCGTTCGACGCAAGCAGCAGTCGCAAGCGATTAACGCACTGGTTGGGGTGGTCTCCCTTAAGCATTTAGTCGCATGCGATAGATCAGCTGATATTGAACTAAACGACGGGAATTTTTATAATAATGGAGCATCTACAGAGACAAGTTTATCTTCATATATTAAAAGAGCAAGAATTGGAGGAGAACATTGTAAAAATGATGCTAAATAACTCAAAAAAGAGTTAAACTCATGAAATGTATGTGAGGAGGGTTGAAGAAGGATACCAATCCAATTTTATAAGTAAATATCTGGTTGATGATGATGATTTTGTATTATGTGCTATTAAGGAAGATATATCAAACTCTCCTTCAAAAATCTAATGAAGCCCTACAATAAAGTACAGGCCAAGGCCAACCTGGAAAACTATGACAATCTTAGACGAGAAGAAAAAAAAGGAAGTTTAGAAAGAAAAAGAAAGAGTCATACGAAAACGCTCTAAACGAAATTGTTATCCACCATAACACAAACGACTCGCGAAAATTCTACCAGAAGATAAATAGCTGCAGAAAAGAATTCAATCCCAGAATAACAGCATGTAAAGATGGTTCCATAATTAGTGACAAAGAACAGATACTAAACAGGTGGGTGAATCATTTTGAAGAACTGCTTAGCGACAGTCGTGAAGAAGACCAAATAGAAATTACTTTGCCTGAAATTGATGAAAACACTCAAGAGCCACCGAAGAAGAAATTAGAGAAGTCATTTCAAAACTGAAAAATAACAAAGCCCCTGGTTTGGACAATCTTCCTGCCGAACTCTTTAAAAATGGTGGTAACACCCTTCTTAAACACATGCATAAATTAGTAACCGAAATCTGGCTACGAAAGGAAAGGCCCGCAGACTGGAAATTAGGTGTAATGCACCCTCTTCACAAAAAAGGAGATATGATGGTGTGTGATAATTATAGAGCCATCACCCTACTTAACGTGGCATATAAAGTATTGTCCAACGTATTATACAGAAGATTGTACCCCTATGCTGAACAAATAGTTGGGAACTACCAGTGCGGTTTCCGACCCAATAAGTTAACAACGGACCAAATCTTCACAGTCCGGTAGATTCTTGAGAAAACGCTTGAGTTCGGAGTAGACACCCACCACATATTCGTGGATTTCAAAGCCGCATACGACTCAGTCAACAGACATAAACTTCTGCAGGCTATGGTGGAATTTCCACTAACGGAACTCACAGGCGTAGAGAGTGTAGTCAGAATCCAAAACGACTTTTCAAGACCCTTCCACTGTAAAAATGGCACGAGACAGGGAGATTGACTGCCGTGTCTCTTATTTAACCTTGCACTAGAAAAAGTAATTCGAGAGTGCCATATTAATACGAATGGCACCATCTTTAATAAATCTGTACAAGTGGTCGGATATGTAGATGACATAGACATTATTGCTAGGTCGACAGAATCTCTGATCGAAGCATTTCGATCATTAAGGGCGTCTGCACTGAGAATGGGATTAAAAATAAACGGACAGAAAACCAAATGTATTGTACTAAATCAGGCAACCAGATACTTAGACTAGTAATTGACGATCTGGAACTGGAAGGTGTGACACTTTCGTCTACCTGGGCTCGCTATTGACCAAAGACAACAATGTCAGCGAAGAAATTAAAAGAAGAATAGTGCTTGCCAATAAGTGCTATTATGGCTTAAGGAAACAGATGGCCCCAAAACTACCCAGAAAAATTAAAATTACCATATACAAAACACTAATAAGGCCAGTGTTAACATACGGGTCAGAAACGTGGTCACTTACACAGAACGACCAAGAACTGCTTAAACGTTTCGAGAGAAAAATTCCGAGGAAAATATATGGAGGTGTCCAAGAACAGGGTTTGTGGCGCAGGCGCTACAACTTTGAGTTATACAGAAGTTTTGGGGACCTGACGTTGTAAAATGTATTAAATTAGCACGCCTTCGATGGATAAGACATGTAATTAGGCGAGATGAAGATGCAACGATCAGTTAAATTTTCGACCGAAGAGGATTAGTGGGAAGAGGATCCAGAGGAAGACCAAAACTTAGGTATCAAGATAACATAGAGAATGATCTAAAATCCATCGGAGTTAAAGCATGGAGAAGAGTTGCCAGAGACAGGGGCGAATGGAAGATTGTTCTGAAGAAAGCTTTGGCTCATGAGGAGCTGTAATGAAACTGATGATGATGATAGAAATAATCTAAATAAGCTGTTTTGACCAGTCTTTAATTTCCGTAAACTTTCAATACTTTACTAGAGTTTTCGATTTTACTTTGTCTATTAATAAAATAGTGACCAAGATTTGAGTCGCTTAGCGATATTCTCACGACTTAGACTCTAGTCAACTTTTATAATTCAGCCAAAATATATTGAATTTTTACCGTCGAACTGATACAAATTTTATTGAACATTGATTTTGCGCACGTAACTGACATTCAAAATTGACGGTCGCTTCAAGCGTTGTTTCTAGGAGAACGGTTCATTCTACACAAAAAGTGTTTATAAACAGTTTTGTTTAAAATTATCTCAGCTACATTATTTTTCTATGGCATACTGATTCTTGGTAAATCGATTTTCTGAGTTTTACTTCCCAATGAGGGAAGTTTTATGGGGAAACCCTGGGGTAAAATTGGTAATTTTTTTTGCATCTTTTTTGAGGTCACAAAATTAATATGCTCTGCAAACTTCATCTTGTTCGTATGATTTTTAGGGGTTCAGTGGCATTTTCGTCTCTGGAGTAGACTGGAGTATTTACTCAATATATTTGAATTGTTTCTTTTATTTTCGTTTTACTATTGTTGCATATTTTAACACTATTACGAGGTAATGGTATTTCAGAGCCCACAGAAAACCTGCGATAACATTTAAATGAGTGAAGTAAAATTTAGCGACAGTAATTAAAAATTTTAAGATATATATTGGAATAGAATACTAATTGAATCAATTAATATTTTGTTTTTTATAAATTTATTAAACTTAACTTGCCACTCAATAAACAACTAAAATAAAAAATTAAAAATTAATAAATAATCATACCTATTACCTTAAATCAGAAAATGTTTCAGAAGTTAGGCGATAAACTAATAAATAATATTAACCATAAATTTCAGATCCCTGGCTCAATTTCCTCCTCTGTCCTCCTGCTTCTTTTTCTTCATCACCCAGAAATCAGACAGTGTACTTCTCTCCATTCTTTCTCTCCTCTCAACATTATGTTTCTTTCATCCAGCCCGAAACCCATTCGCCTCTCGAAATCTCCCATCTCATTTGCCAATCTCTGTTAGTTAAAAATGTGGGCGGGAGCATCTGGTACTTCACAAACAGTACAGTCTGCCGAGGCAAATTTGCCTATTCTATTTGCGAAGGTGCTAAAACTACCATGTCCGGTCAGAAACTGCGTCAGGAAGTAGTCTAATTTCCTGAACTTACTTTCACACCACGGTCTCAGTTCAGGGATAAGCTCCTTCGTCCACCTTGCCTTTCCACTATCATTCGCCCATTCTCTCTGCTACTTTACTATCGTTCTTTCTCTGTCATTCTCATCTATATTTACATCCATCCTCCTCACATACATCTTCGCTCGCTCTTTACACAAAAAAACGATCGGTATTACCGCTTCAATAACATATAGAGCCTCATTTGAAACTGTCCTATATGCGCTAGATACCCTGAGGACCATTCGCCTTTGCGAGGTCTCCATCAGCTTGGCGTATTTCGCAGTGTTTAGTACATTACACCACACAGGGACAGCGTAGGTTACCACCGACTGGAAAACTCCATTTAGCACCTTTCTTTTGGTGCTTCTTGGGCCTCCAATGTTTGGCATCAGCCGTACGAACGACTCCGATTTCGGTTCCCCTTCTCTACTGTGTTTTGGATGTGTACTCCGAACCTTAGACCTTCCGACAACCAGACCCCACATACTTAATTGATTTTACCGGTGCAACCTCCACACCACAATTTTTCCCGGGTCCCTTTAAGAACTAACACCTTAGTTTTCTGATGCGCTAGCTGTAGATAGTTCTCCCTGATCCACCTACTAATGCGACGCAGGGCTGTGTTAGCCGCATTAGCCATGTCCGTTTTCTGACTCACCGTCGCAACCAGTGCGAGGTCATCGGCATAAGTTACAAGAGTGCATCCCCTTGGCATTTGTAGCCTCAACAACCCGTCGTACAGGACATTCCACAGGATGGGACCTAGTGCTGAATCCTGCGGAATACCCTGCGACAAACTGATGCTGGTATCTTTTTCTCTTAAGGACCTGTCAGTAAAGTATCTGTCAAATACGTTGACCAGGTACTCACTAACGCCCAAATCTCTGAGCCGGGAAATGATTTTTTCCCATGATGCCGTATTAAAGGCATCAATTTAAGCAAAAATAATAATCTTCAATAATTCGCATTTTTTAATTCTTCAATATCTGTAAATTTTTGGTCAGAATAGATTTTTGATTTTAGATGCCCCCAGATAAAATAATCTTATCGAAAGCTTTAGTATGATTAGTGCTGAGATGGGAATTACTATAAACGCTAAAAAAAACGAAGTAAGTACATGCTAATTACAAGACCACAAAATATACACCACCTATTGATAATCAATGGTAACGTGATATAAAAAGTAGAAAAATATCAGTACTTGGGAACTTTGATCAATGAAACCAATGATCATACTGTAGAAATAAACAGGCGAATAGAGATTGCCAGATCAGCAATTATACGAATGAAGCCACTCCTAACGTGTAAAAATCTAAATTTGGAAAACAGACTATGTAACATTCGCTATTATAAATTTGAATATTATTATATGGAGCTGAGACTTGGACAATAAAAAAATGCAATTTAAAAAGAATCGAGGCTTTAGAACTCTGGTTATACCGCAGAGTATTAAAAATATCATGGACTGATAGAATTACAAATAAAGAAGTACTGGAGAGGGTTGGTAAAGAAACAGAACTAATCACCACTATACAAACCAGAAAACTGGAATACCTAGGCCACGTGATTAGTGGTCAAAAATATGATATTTTGAGACTCATAATACAGGGAAAGATTCAAAGAAGAAGATCTGTTGGCCGAAGGCAAAACTCATGATTAAAGAATCTACCTGATTGGTATCAATGCAGATCGATTGATTTGTTTAGAGCAGCAAGTTCTAAAATAAAAATAGCTATTATGATTGCCAACCTCCGTAGGGACACGGCACTCTAAGAATAAGAAAATAAATTAATCGTTTGGAGCTAGATCTCTCGATCTCGGAGGCCACTTACAGTCAGGTCACAGAATAATAAACAATCAGAATGCCCACTCTCAGATGCAGCCTTTGAAGTTTTTCAGCACGCGCGCCATGTTTTAGAAGGACAGACATATCGTCGGTGTCAACACGTAAAGGCGTATCTCAAAATTTGACGAAATTGAGTTAGGACCGTATTTGATATCATAACTATAGGTCCCATGATGTGAAGAAGTGGCGTAACTAAATCTTATACCGTTCACATTAAAACCTAATGCTTTTACTGAGGCGTATCTTAAAAAGTTAAAAAAAAATTTAAACGTATGGGAGCATCTTAAGATACGCCTTAAAACTATAATTTTTTAACCGATTTTGGGGCGTATATTAACATACGCCCTATCGTATTTACTTCATGAAAAGGTAAATATGTTTATACAGGCGGATCTTTGCAGGTCTATGCTTGTATAATTTTGCTATTGGCCGTTTAAAACCGAAAGAAAAGAACAGTTCACCGTATGTACTTATCCAGAGCGGTTGTTCGTGTAACTTAATACGTTTGTTTTGTGTTCCAAAAAAATCTAAGTAAACATTGGTAAGTACGTGGTTCTTTTATTTAATAAATGACTTTCGTATATTAGGTATTATGAATGAATATTATAACGAGTATTTTTACTTGTTGTTTAGCTGAATAATTGTAGTCCTAGTATTTTAAGTTGATTTGTGACTATTAGAAAGAGAAGGTTTGTTAAAAATAAAAACATCTTACACATTGTAAGTTGCTAAAAATAAAGAATACTAAAAACTAGATAAAATCTAAATAACTACATTTAAAACTATCGTATTCAAAACAAAATTGATTGATTAATAGACGTATTTTAATTACAGGTACACTATGATGGAAGTTTTGGTGCAATGGAGGGATCGCTCAATATGTTTGGTATGTACAAATAAACTAGAGGTGGTAAACAAGGACGATACGTTTAAAAACGGTACACGTGTTAAAATGCTACATAATGAAAGGTGGTATTTTGGAATCATCCTTGATATGAAAGGATATTGTGGTGGCAGTTCGAGTGAAGAAAATGAACCTTTGACAAACACCGAGATTGGATCGGAATCAGATAATACAGATAATAGTGAAAAAAATAATAAAAAATCAAGTGACCATTTAAACAACGGCGATCCCTACTCGGATATAGACTTAAGCGATACAAACGATCCCACTTATACTCAGTGCTGTGAAGTACCAAAATGCAAAGGAGAAGTGTTCAGTTCCTGTTTCCGTTGTCAAATCCTTCTCTGCTGGAATCATTTCATGGAGGATTTGCCTACTTGTGATAAGCATCGCAACCAAGATTCCAGTGATGATTCGTTTGTGTCAAAAAGGAGATATCGCAAAAAAAAGAAGATCGATAATCGAAAGCCCGAAGATTACAACGTAGAAGGTGCATCAAAGGAATATGAAAGGGAAGTCTTGACGAGAACAAATAAAAAGAGAGTTGCTCAAGTTTTACGACGAAGTGGTGCTCAATATGTTTCAGTAGACACCAAAAAGACTGTTAGCGGACGTAAACTAGGTTCATCCTGTAACAGTGAGTGGTGTAAAAAGGGCGGTAGGAATTGCAGTAAGTTTAGTAAAGAAGTTAGGCAATCAATATTTGATAACTTCTATAAATTGGCTAATGTACAACTCCAACGCGAATATATTGCGCGGCACGTTAAACAAGTTAAAAAAAAATTTGCACAACTTCAAATCTCAAATCTAGGCGTGAGAACACTAACTTATTTTTTCTTCCTTTGGATGGAAACACTGTCCAGGTGTGTCGTTCATTTTTTATGAATACGTTAAATGTAAGTGAAAAAGCCATTCGTACTGTACTAACTAAAATGGATAGTACTGGCTTTATAGAAAAAGACAATCGTGGTGGTAGATGTGCTAACGTCGTTCTAAAGGACGAAGCTAAAAGAAAACTAATCGAAAATCATATTAATCGTTTTCCGCGAGTAGAGTCGCATTATTGTCGCAAAGATAGCACTCGGGAATATCTTCATAGTGACTTAACTTTAAAAAGGATGTATGCAATGTTTATTAATGAATCGGGTTTCGATGAAGACAAACCGTCTTTTACGACATATCGCGCAGTTTTTAAGGCTAAGAATCTATCTTTCCATAGGCCCAAAAAAGATTTATGTAGTTTATGCAAAACGTATCACGAAAGTTCTAAAGAAAAAAAAGTAGAAATGCAAACGACTTACGATGAACATACAAAGTCGAAAAATGCTATACGAGAGTATAAAAGCCTTTGTAAAATTTCAGCTGAAAGTGATCCTGAAAAAACGGTGTGCTTATGTTTTGACCTACAACAAGTAATACACTTACCTATATCGAACGAAAATGCGATTTTTTACAAAAGAAGACTTGCTTGTTATAATTTAACATTTTATAACTTGGCCTCTCGCGACTGTCATTGCTTTACGTGGAACGAATGCGATAGTGGACGAGGGAGCTGTGAAATATCTACAGCCTTATTTAAAATCCTTTTAAAATATGACGAAAAAAAAGTTAAGATAGTTAATTTATTTGCAGATGGCTGTGGAGGACAAAACCGCAATACCATCGTAGTAGCGGCTCTTTTGTTTATCGTTTCTAAGTCAAATCACATTGGCGAAATTAGCCTGTGCTTTTTTACTGCAAACCACGGCCAAAATGAAGGAGACTCTGCTCATAGTGCCATTTCGTATGCCATTAAAAAAGCGGGCGAATTGTTTATTCCGTCCCAGTTAACACCTGTTATTCGTCTTGCAAGACTTGCTAAGCCCTATGAGGTACATACCTTTAGTTTTGGGGACTTTTGGGATTTTAAAACTTTAGGCGAAAATCTTCGAATAAGGTCATTGCGAATAGATGATCAAGGTAATGGCTTTAAATGGACAGAGGTAACAGAGTTCAAAGTTACTAAAAACGATTTACAAAAAATTTTCTTTAAAACAAGTCACCTAGAAGAAAATTATCGATCAGTCACTCTAAAGCGACAAAATACTCCTTTCCTAACTAAACCACTAAATAAATTAAACACAGAGCCCCGACCTATATCGATGGCAAAATATAAAGATTTGAACACTCTCTGTACCGGTAACACACCAGTGATACGGTTACCAGAACATATTAATTTTTATAAATCTCTGCCTCATACAGCGGAATGAAAATTTAAAACTATTTTTTTTTAAATATGTTTTTGTTTTTAAGACTAAACCCTTTAGCTTCGTCCTTTTAGTTTTAGTCAAGTGTTTAATAATGGTTATTTTGATACAGTTTTTGTTAAATATAAATTTTAGTTTTCTTATTATTGATACTCTTTTTTGTGAATTATAATGTTTTTTTTTGGAATGTATTTTCAACTACAAGATACGCCCTTTTCTACAAAAGGGCGTATCTCAAACTAACCCCAAAAATAATAATAACAATAATAATTTAGTCAATATTTAAATGATAGAGTACTATTTCTTAGTCATTGTTCTTTACTATCACAAAGAAAGAACTTTATATTCAGTCCAGTTTTTCTGAAATGGAAGCAAATAGAAGTCGGAGATCCGTTTTTTCGCACTAGTGAAAAGTTGCAAAAATCGAGATACGCCTTTACGGATTTTCATCGACGATATGATTTGTGGGGTTATGTAATTGTTTATATTTATGTTTAATTATATTATAATTATGTTATTATATTTAACAATGTTAATATAATTGTATAGTATGTCTATGATTGCCGTAAGTCAATTAAACCGGGTTAATTTTTCTATGCACACCACATAAAAACAACAATGGTTCCCTCTAAAACATGGCGGAACCTCTGCGCGAATGAGATGCGCGTACTTAATTTTCCATGGAGAGTGGGTACAGTGTAAAATATGCTACAATAAAATAGGTTTAAAGACAAAGTTTCAATAAAAATCCTTACTGAAGTACTGTATAGTTTTCGTCCTTACAATGAAACCTTCTTGGTACATTTATAATAGTCTCTCCTGGGTGCTTTTCTAAATATCGTTTTATTACGTAATAACGTTGACGTGTCTGGCCTGCGTTTCTTTCTAACGAGCGTGCAATATTTGACCAATTCGTTCCACCTTGTTCTTTTAGCCGTACTAAAAGCTCGTCCTCATCTACCGTCCATGTATTTTTCTTTCCATGTAAGTGCAAACTAGACGTATACCTGAAAAGTAGATTTTTAAATTTATTATCGCTTTTAGTAAAGATTTTGGGTTGAGTTTACCGAAAATACAAGTTGAATATAGCTGCAAATGTCAACTATGAAATAAAATATGTGGGTTTTAGCAGTGTTGGGATGTTTTTATAATTCATGTGTTGCATGCTTCAAATATAAAGAGAGAAAGCTTTTAAAAAGTAAATATCGATTATACTAGTTTATGAATTCTGCAATTTTTAATTTATATGAAACAATAACGAGTAAATATCTGTCTCGAGATTAATTGCAAACATCTGTTGCAATCTGGCAATTGCTGATTTGTCGATTGCCAAATCTATTCCCTACAAAAATTGCAGAATTCATAACATAATATAAACAAACTGTTTATATTTGAAGCATACAGCATCTACATTATAAAACCATGCCAACACTGCTAAACCGAAATTTTTTGTTCCATGTTTGACATTTCTGGCAAGAAATATATAGGCAACTCAATGTATAAATTTCGTTCATTAGGACCCCTTACGGCTGGGGTCAATACTAATTATCTTTTGACGGCAAATTCGAATGGACACCCCTTACATACATACCCTTTAGCGCCTCTTGCGGGCTGTTTCGTTACTAATTAAAATTTACTGGAAAATAAGGATATATAAAAGATGCACAATTTTTTCTAGATATACGTATATTTATTTGTTGTTTAAGATAAAACAGTTATAAACTAATTACATAATATTTATTACCCATATTTTCACAAACAAATGTCGAGAAGCAAACAATAATATTATTTAACAACTTACTATCATCATCCTATTTGTAATTTTTCCATGATTTGTACACAACGGAACAATACAATACTTCACCATGTTCAGTTTTTTTACTAGCACAACACAAAAATTCTTTACTACAATAGATAACTCAAACTAAACTTTAAAAACTAAGTAACCAACTTAAATTAAAATTATTAAGAATAAATGCAAACGAAAGTTAAAAATAATAAAATAAAATTGAAAACTTCTAAACAAACGGAAGATCTGTCATTACTTTTGACAGAATTGGCATTGCGGAATTAAGCTTCGTTTTATTATTTTATTGACACCTCGAGACTGTGTTAAAATAAATGATTGGTTAAAGTCTTCGTGAGAGAGATAGGCTGTCCTTTTTCTTAAATTAACTCGCTGGGGTTAAAGTGATGGGGGAATGAACCAAGGTCTTCATATAAGATTCCAGGACATGGCTATAATCAGCTGGTACTTTCGGTAAACTCAACCACATTTTGATTTTTAGCTGACAAATTTTATCAAGTTAGAGGCGTTTAATGTAAACTTTATAACACGATATCTTTGAATTATGTTAACTGTGCTTATTGCGACCCTCATTGAGGCCCTATAAGCCTCATCTCTTAAAATTGTTCCTAAAGATAATTCATAAGAGTATCTACAAGCTGTGTGAAAGTCAAATTTCTCCCAACCAGTTCGGGTTCATAAATGCTGTTGGTACTAAAGTGGTTTTGTTCTCAGTACAAGTCTTATTCAAGAAATGCAGAGACGTAAACTGCGACGAATACGCATGTCTACTTGATTACGAGAAAACATTTGATTGAGTACAGCACGCCAAGATGATGCAAGTACTAAAAGAAACAAGAATTAACAACCAAGATCTGAAAATAATTAGAAATATTTACTGGAATCAGACAGCAAATCTCAGACTTGAAGGTGAACATACTGACTATGTAAAAATCATGCGTGGAGTGAGGCAAGGCTGTATTTTGTCTCCTCTAATCTTCAATCTGTACTCTGAAAGAATATTTATCGAAGCTTTGCACGAAACTGAAAAAGGTATTCTACTAAATGGTTACCGGCTAAACACTATCAGATATGCAGATGACACCATAGTATTTGCGGACAAATTAGAAGATCTACAAGTTCTTATGAACAAAATCACGTATTACAGTCAGCAATATGGACTCAATATAAACGTTAAGAAGACAAAGCTTATGATAATTAGCAAGAAAAGAATAACAGAAGGTCAACTGTACGTGAACCAATCCCTTGTAGAAATAGTGACGCACTACAACTACCTCGGCGCCATAATAAAAGCTAGATCCACCTTCAATCGGATGGGGGCCTTCTTCAGGAGTCTCAACCTCTCTCTTGATACAAAAGTAAGAATGCTGCGATACTACGTCTTCTCTGTCCTTTTTTATGGTGTTAAATCGTGGACCTTAAAAGATATATGCAGAAAACTGGAAGCATTTGAGATGTGGCTATATCGGAGAATACTTAAGATCCCGTGGACTGACCGAGTCACAAATGAGGAGGTCCTCAAAAGAATGAATCAGACCCGAGAGGTACTGATCACTATCAAATCTCGAAAGTTACAATTCTTCGGACATATTATGCAAAATGAATCCAGATATGCTCTCCTTCAAGCCATCCTGCAAGGAAACATATTTGGAAAACATGGTTTAGAAAGAAGAAGAACATGGTTAAAGAACCTCAGAATCTGGTTCAATACAATATCTGTGCAGCTTTACCGCGCTGCTGCAGAGAAGATAAAAATTGCCATGATGATCGACAACATTCGTAACTGATAGGCACATCAAGAAGAAGAAGAATTGCGACCCTCAATTTTTATAATTATAAACATTATGTCGACTTTACAATACATGATTTATCATGTGATTTTCGTATGATTTGGTCATGAAGTCAAATTTCTATGTTCACACTCTGTGGTTTGTCCATCGAGCAAAAAGACAATAGAGGGAATGTAAAGGTAGTGGGGGCAAACATATTGTTAAACAGGAAATGCGATCTTTAGAGGCCACATTAAACAAGGAAAGAGAGTCTCTCTCCTTGTTTGACATCAAATTTAGTTGGGTTATGTTATTGTTTGTCCCAAATGTCACATGAAATCTTATTTATATTGAAGTTTTTTAACAATTGTGTCGCATTTTAGACTCTTATCATTAATAATTAATTAAAACTTTCTCGTCTAAGACACATTCTGCGAAATATTATATAGCTACTGTTGATAAGTGTCGGAAAATTTAAATTTGGCGCATTCGCATTTCCGGATATGTCCGCCATCAGAAGCCACTTTTTTGGTCTCCTTTTCAAAAGGATTAGATTCCCTCTTTTGTCTTATTGCTCGATGGGTTTGTCATATGATTTTGTCATAAGCACTATCATGCGGCTCGTCATAGCTTGTCATATGAGAATAGGACGGTACCTATTTCGCATGATAAAATCATATGATTTTTGGTAAAAATATCGGCAAGACCAACTGTTAAGTATTTGAATATTCTTATTTTTGTAACCGGCAACACTGCCAACATTGGTTCTTCTTCTTCCCACAGCAGCCGTTATGTATGACAGCCGACGAAGCATGCATTTTCGAAATACATTTTACAATTACAATCTCGAAACAAATGGAAGAAATCAGAGCCCCAAGTATTGACTTTGGGTACACTCGTACTTATCAAGGAGGATGGGCTTCCTCCTCTCAAATGGTCTTTAGGTCGTGTGCAAACGACCTTTCCCGGAAGTGATGGTGTCATCCGTAGTGCAATGGTGAAAATTGCAACTGGGGTGATTCATCGTCCAGTAGTTAAATTGTGTGTGTTGCCTTGTGCTTAAAGGCATATCAGCCTTCAAGGGAGGCGGCTATGTTAAGTATTTGAACAATCTTATTTTTGTAACCGGCAACACTGACAACATTGGTTCTTCTTCTGCCCACAGCAACCGCTATGTATGACAGCTGACGAAGCATGCATGTTCGGAGAAAGAACAAAAGAAGACGAGAGACTCGATTCTAACCATAATAGACATTACCATCACCACGCATACTAAAAATCCCTTTGTTCAGTTTTTTTGTTGTATTACTAAAATAAATTTAGTAAAGTGTAATCTCCAGTGTAGTTATTTATTACAAAATTAATAGGCCTTAGTTAACATCAACACCAAGATATTTAAATATCGCGCCTTATTCTTATGTCAATTCAGCGACATTTCCTTAAGGAGAGACAACATTATTTAAATCATGAATGTGTTGCTTGTGTGAGTCCATTTCAAATAGGTAAAGAAATAATAAATAAGACTTACTCACAATCAATTTAATTTAACTATCAGACGACCGGTTTCGCTTTCTACAATATGCAAAGCATCCTCAGGTCTCGATACAAAGTTAAACAAATGCTGAAATGATAAAAAACCCATATTAGGGTATTGTCTAATAACGATAAATACAGTAGATGTTGTAAATTACAATAATTATGCCAATATTACGTGTCTGTGGTTTTATTTAAAAGAGTAAGTTGAATAAAAAGTATAAAAGTTTTAAAAGTTTAAACAGACAAGGTAAGGCCCACAAATTGTTATAAAATAGTCTATTAGATTGTAATAAATTAATAAATGAGCAAATAAATAAATAAACATTACTTACATGCCGGTACTCTATTAATTGATGGATGGTAGAACATGGTTGAAACTACTATGTATTGTTGAATGGAGAACTCAATTCTGTTATTGCAGTTGTTTGACAGTAAACGGAAAGTTCTTGAGGAGATTGATTTGATCCAATGAAGAAAAGATATGTGTGTGATTGTTTGTTAAATGAAAGTGATGTAATATACCATTGTATTATTAAAAGTTATTTATACTTATTCGAGAGATATATATTTATAAAATGTGTGTTATATATTGAGTGATTGTTTTATGAAGTGGCAGTTTTATGACAATGAATAAGTTTAGATGTAAAAATTGTGTGGGTGTGCAATTATTTTCCACTTGTAGTTATCAAATTACTTTGATAAAGTTCTATTGGCAATTAATAAATTATTGAAAAGTCAAGTAATTAAAATATTAGAATAAAAACAATTAAGGACAATTTAAACACACTAAAACAGAAAACACTTAGAAGGGACGAAACAAACATTAAATTTAAAAGGGGGGAGGACTTTAATGCACTACATCTCTGTCTTGGGCACAATGAGTTTTTTATGTTTTATCTATTAGATTTTAGTGGTAAATTTGACAGATGTAGGTTAGCATGTGACAGTTCTTCTTCTGTTTCTCAATACTGTAAGTTAAGTTATCTAGTTTTATGAAATATGCTGTTATTAATGAATGTCTATAAATTGTTTCAATTAAGATATCAAAATTAAATTGATGTGTTTAATATTAGCATACTTTAACAATCTTTAATTAATCAAATTTAATGTAACAATACGGATAATTGAAATACATCCTAAAATATAACTAACTCAGTCTAATGTCCAAATTACTGAACAAATTAAAGTGATTCTTTGGCAACTGAACATGTACATTTTATAATCAAATGTATAATAAGTTTACAAAGTTTTTTATTTTTTTTTTAATTTTTGAAGGTCTGAGTTATCTGTCATGGTGTTTTTTAATATTTGAGATATTTAATTCAAATTCTGATATATTAATATATTAATATCTAATATACTAATATGTAACCAAAGCAACAAATGGATAATTATTGATGGTAATTAATTTATGGGCTCAAGAAATTGACTGAATTATAAAGCCTTCAATAATTAGTTGGTAGTTCTAATATCTGACAGTTGGAACCGGAAATTGTTAAACGATACATTATACTGGTTTACTCTACTTTATACCGGTTTAAATAGAGGATCATTCTACATGTTCGTACAGATATGAGTTAAATTAAATTGATTGTGAGTAAGTCTTATTTATTATTTCTTTGCCTATTTACAACATTATTTATTTATTTAACCATTGTTTTTGCATTGATATTAAGCCTATTGTCTAATCTGTGCTACTGTGTTGTATTTTTGTTTTATTATTTATTTAGTTTGTTTTATTCTTAGTTTAGTGTTTTATAGTCATCTTAGACATAATTTTAGTTTAGTTTCTCTATTAATTTTTTTTTTAATTTGGAATAATATCACCACTAAATTTGATATACCTCGACCACTACCACTATTTCTTCGAAGGAGTCATTTGCGAGCCCAAAGGCGTCTTATCTTTTCTTCTTACTATTAGATGAACGCAGTTGTTGCCGGCGTATTATGATTAAAATTTCAAAAACCAATGCAAGCAAATATTTATGTTCCATTATAATAGTTTAAAAATCTAATAGTTATTATGGTTATTATCTATATACTGTGTCTAATCTAATATCTCTATAACCATAAACAAAAAGAAAAATCAAAAAACCTCATTGTCACTCATATCATAAGTCATAACTTATCATTCAGTGTCAACACGATTTTTTAAAACATCATAGAAACGAGGAATCATAACGAATCTCATATGATATTGTCATATAATAAAATCATGTAGTATAAAGTCGACATTATACAGGTTAGGATCGTTCGCAATTTTATTTTAGAATTTTACAAAGCCATTTCTAGATTAGAAATCGAAATGTCAAAACAAATTTAAAATGTAATTCTCATTACAAAATTGTGGTTTAATTCCATAAAAAATAATCAAATAGTCAAGACATTACAAGAGCCTCAAACGAAATATTGTCCAAGAAATAGAAAAGATAAAAAATTAGGCCAACCAACAAAATCCCTTATTGAAAAAAAAACGACAGCTGGAAAACGATAATAATGTTAAGTAAAAAAAATATATGAGTCATATTAAAAAAACCGTATACATATTTATTCATTCACCAATTTTCTAGGTCAAATACTACCGAATTCTCCAGAAGGGTCGAATAACTTCAGGTACCAAGAATGCAGCCGGCGGCGCGACCCTCCGAATTTACCAGAAGGCGCTCGACTGTATTAGTCTAGCTGAATGAGTCACCTAATGGATGGAAGGTCATCGATGCATCGCCAGACCCTTCTAGATAACGGCATTTCATATAAATAACGGTGATTCTCATTGAGGAGGGTTAGTAAGAAGATAAATTCGCGACGGGTATTTGAATGTAACGCACGTATAAATGTAGATAATAATTATATAATTATTAAGTGTAGAATAAATTAGTAGTAATAAAGACTGTAATAAATTTGTGAGTGTTATAAGTATAGAGCCTTTAATAAATAAGAACAATAAATTAGCATTAATAAAGACTTTACAATACTATTAACAAAGAAGAACTTATTAGAATAAGAAGTAATTAAACAATTTTGTAATGTAAAATAAAGGCTACAAGGTTTTAAGAATAAGCATACAAAACGGAAAAATTGAAGTCAACAAGCTGAAAAAACAGCAGGAGACACAACTATGAACAAAAACGAACTACTAACGATGATTGAAGAATTTTCCGCAGACCTCTGTAGATCCAGAGAAACAGACAAAACTAATTTTGACGATTAAAAAGCCTCTAGAGCAGCCGTACTCACACTGTGGTACGCAAAGCACTTAAAGGTGGTACTCTATAAACTAGAAGAAACTAAGAATTTTAATAAAATTTACAAACAAATGTTATCTTTTACGTTGTGCATGGGAACATGTGAGTTTGAAACCACAAGCGCTTAATTTGTTATTCATTGTTGGCGACACTGGAATCACGGCAAATTGTCACCGCCCTTAATTTACGTCTATTCACGTCATCAGTTTCCTCGTGGCCGTCAGTCGTTGTGGTTGGATTTGTCGAAACGAGTAATTACTGATTCGTGCTAATTTTTGCATATATAAAATGGATAAGTGGCTTAAAAGAGACAACAGAACATCTGAAAATCCCGGTCCATCGAGCTTCGCTTCAGAGCGATTTATGTGCGATATATATTTTAAACCAAAATCGAAGAAGAGTACTTATTTTGTGAGGCGTGAGCGGAACAAACTACTGCTGATGAAATATTCTAGAAAATCAATGACTTTTTGTGGAAAATGGACTAGACTGGAAACAATGCGTTGGTTCTGTTCGGATGGTGCCCGAGCCATGACAGAAAAATACGGAGGTGTAACTGCCAAAGTAAAACTGTTTGCAGAAAATTGTACTTTTACCGATTGTAGTATTCGCAGAGAAGCTTTGGTAGTAAAGCGAATGCCAGATGAATTTAAACATATTCTCCATGAGGCCGTTCACATAGTCAATTTCATAAAATCTCGAGCCTAGTGTGTGTGTGTGTGTGTGTGTGTGTGTGTGTGTGTGTGTGTGTGTTTGTGTGTGTAGAGTAATTGTCTTAATACTTAGCAAAGTCGACGTCATTGTCTTTGCTAAGAGACGCTAATTGTATCCGAACGTCTGCGGTCCCTCTGGTGTGTACCGATCACACAAGGATAGAAATTATTTTCATTTATTAATTTTTTTTAATAAACGAAAATTTCCACCCAGGTGGGATTCGAACTCACGACTACACAGAGGTAAGATGGTTATCAAAAGGAAAAATGTTGAACAGGTTATTCGAGTTGCGTTCTGAAGTACATGTATTTTTAATGGAAAACAATTTTGAACTGCGTGATCGGTTACTAGATAAATTGTGACTCACAACACTAGCTTACTTAACAGACATATTTAATCGATTAAATGACCTAAACTTAAGCTTACAAGGTTAATCACGTATTCGATTTTCTGTAAACGATAAAATAAATGCATTTATCAAGAAATGTTATATGATGAAAATAAAAGAAACTAGGAATGGTTTGACCAAGACTGGCAACAAGTACGAACAGCAAAAATGCAGCTAGACAGAAATGTCTACAAAATAATTCCCAATTGAATACATGGGCATATGAAGAACTAAGAAGGGAGCAAGGGAAGATGTAGAAAGGAAAAGAAAGGAACGATAAATGGAAAATACAACAAATTACAGACTATAATAACAACAGATAGACTACGAAAATTAAAAAAAAACAAGCGATACACTCAAGGACACATGACAAGAACAAAAACGGGGCAATTATCAGCGAGAAAAAGGAACTAACGAAAAGGTGGAAGGAGCATTTTCAATAGCTCTTTAACCAAGAAAAAGAACAAAACCAAGAAGAAATAATTCATCACACAGCAGAATAACTAGTTGAGGAGCCAACATTGAAAGAAACTATATATTTGAAAAATATCAAAGCGCCTGGCACCGATGGAATAACTGCAGAACTGCATCCATAAACTAATCTGCTGCATATAAACTAGACACTAGAAGTCATCGCAGAGGATTGGAAAGTAGGAATCATATTTCTTATGTACAAGGGGGGAGACAAACGACTCTACGAAGATTATAGGTGCATAACTCTGTTAAATGTCGCCTACAAAAAATTTATGAATACCAATGTGGTTTCAGGCCAAAGGGGTCAACTATAGACGAACTACGTTAAGCGGTATATATGAAAAATGTGCAGAATATAACATACCAATTTACAACTTATATATTGATTTCAAACAGTGTTTGATGGAGTATACAGATAAAAAATGTTAAAACAACTATACATGTTAGGAATACCGAAAAAGTTAGTAAAACGTATGCAAATGACTTTGGAGAATTCCAAAGCCATGGTGAGAATAGATGAAGATATGACAAAGGCAATTGATATTGAAAACGGAGGTAGGCAAAGTGATGCCTTATCAACAACACTTTTTAATCTAACTTTGGAAGCTATTATAAAAAAAGATATGATATGAAAGATATGTATTAATATAAGATCCAGTCAGGTATGCGCAGGGCCGCCCAGAGCCAGGCCGGGCCCCGGGGATGAGACCCGGCCGGGCCCCCCTCCAAACCCAGTTGGACGAAAATTACCAAAAATCTAATAACTCATAAACTGGGATATATAATAGTGAACATTCATGCTACTGACACAAGAAGGAAGAAAATTAAAACAGTTTCAACAATTAAACTTTGTTTTTAATTATCTACAATAGAACTGTTAGTTACAACATAACTTTTCTTGCTTTCATATCTGCAAAGTTTTGGATCACGTGCTCGAAATCAAGAGTTTTTGCAAGTTTCGACTCTATGCTTAACAGTCCCAAATCAGATAATCGTTGTTGACCCATAGTAGATCTTAAACAATTCTTAATTCGGCTCAAAACACTAAATGATCTCTCGGCCTGAGCAACGGATACTGGTAGGCAACAGAATATGCGAAGAGCAATGCACACATTGGGGAAAAGATTTGTCACATTAAGGGATACGAGCTTGTTCAAAAGTTTGGCTGGTTTCAGCGACGTATCTGAGATGTTTGATTTACTAACAGTTTTCAAGTAAATCATTTCATCAACTAGATCCCTGCTTACATCTGAATGGTACTCTTCGGCGAATCTTACACAACTTTCTGAGATCGTATTCTCGTCCATTTCGTTATACTTCCATAAAAATGAAAATTTCATTTCGATTTCTCTCAGTGCTGTGAACCTCGTTTTCAGGTTGGCCACCAAAACATCAATTATTGTGTAAAAAACTTCTATTTTGAAGCGTTCTTCCGGGGATAAATTAAACATTACATCTTCTGTAGCTGTTTCATCGTGAAGAGTCTTCCTCTTTCTCGCACGGGAAGTGGAGAGTTCCGGTTCGATACCATAAGCATTTGCAACATGTTTGCATTCAGACAATATCTTGTCCCAGTTATTTCTTATGGCACTTAAATCATCAATTAGGCTCTCTATATTACTACTCTCAACATCCAAAGTAGCGTCCATAGTTTGAAGTAGTTGACTTCTGTAGTTGATGGGTACCAACACTTTCACCCAAATTGACGCCATAAGGATGCACTTGAAGGTGTTAAGATATTCTAAAACCCCATTGATTGTGGCTCTCGTTTCAACAGTTACGTTAAGATTCAACAATGATGAAACTGCCTCAATGATTTTGCCTATGTGTGCCGCTATTGGTTTCACACATTCTACTCTAGCACTCCACCTCGTATCAGACAATGAGTGCAGTGAAGATCCTACTATCTCTTTCAGAAGCTCCCATCTTTTTGGGCTGCAACTGAATAAATTGTACAGATTCTGAACAACACCAAAGAAAGTCTGTGCTTCAGTACAACTCTCAGCAGCGCATACTCCACATAAGTTCAAACTGTGGCATCCACATGGTGAGTACACAGCCAGAGGGTTTGATTTTAAAATATGAGCCTGAACACCCTTATACTTGCCACTCATATTACTGCCGTTATCGAATCCCTGTCCTCTACAGTTATCTAAGGATATGTCATATTTTTTAAGAACTTCTTTGATTAGATTTGCGATGTCTTCTCCAGTTTTTTCATTGCAGTCGGAAAACTCCAAAAATCGTTCATGGATTTCATATTCTTTTACGTCTTCTTTGAAAATAATGTATCTAAATACAAAAGAGGTCTGTTCTACATGGCTTGAGTCTGGTGTAGCGTCAACCATAATAGAATAGTATTTAGATCGCTTGAGTTCGTCCACAATAACTTTCCTTACATAATCAGCACAACTTGCTATGAACTCGTTTTGAGTTCTCCAAGACAAATAATGCACTTGCATTCTCTTATTCGATTCTTGAGATTGCTTAACCTGATCTAGATGCTTCGATAAAATAGGGTCATAATGACCTAAAAGTTCTAGCACGCCCAAAAAATTGCCGTTGTTTGGATGACCCACCTTTTGAGTTTCTCCTCTAAAAGAGAGACCTCGCTCACTTAAAAATAAAGTTACGTGAAGGAGTCTGTGTAAGATCTGTTTCCAGGTAGTGATTTCATTCTGCAATTGTTTTTCAATGCTACCAAATATAGTACCTCCTTTGTTAAGATTTAATTCCAGATCTTTCCATTTTAAGTAACATCCTTTATGGCTAAGGCTGTTTTGGTGCTCAGGAATCTTTTCGTACAACTTTTTCCATTTATGTTCTTTTGGAAACCCACTAACTGAGGCGAATTTGGATCGCACCACCTCTGTCTGAGTACAAAACAACCGACAAGGAAAGCAAAACAAAGCCTGTTTCACTTCGCTCCAAACAAGCCAATCCCTTGGAACAACTTCATTATTGGGTAGTTTAAATTTAAGCAGAGATAAAGGAAATTGCCGTCTCGTTGAGTCTGCAGGAAACGTGTTGGGATGAGCTTGTGGCCCCTTCGTGACAGCAACTTCAACTTGTTTAGTACTAAGTTGTAACAAACTCAAATTGCCTACATCAAAAACTTCTGGTTGGCTCAAAATGTTCGTAGACGCTGACACTGCCTCATCCTGTTCGTCACGTTCTTCTAAGTGTAATGGAGTTAAAAATTCATCACTACTAAGTGAGGATAGCTCACGACCAACATTTGAGCTGTTGGAGGGTGTTTGTGAATTTGAAGTGCCCGGGAGGATTAAGGGCTCATTTTCAATGTTAGTTTCTTTCTCTTCATTTGACACATTTTTCGGCTGTGTTAAGAAAACAGACAGCTTCTGTTGGCCTTTCTTTGCCTTCTCCTCTCTTTCATGTTTTTCTTTCCTCTTTACGGCCCCAGATTTGTGTCGGTATTCCATTTTAAATTCTAAAAAAAAAAATGAAAACCTATGTAAGCTAATTGATTAAAAAAAACCGTTAGAGGATAGAGGTTAGAAAGGCCCTATATTTGTCCTTTTCCCACAGAAAAAAATTCATCCAAACCACATCTAGAATTAATTTAATTACAAAAAACAAGACCATTTGCACCTAAAAACTGTCTTTCGCCAACAGTTTCTATTGAAGCTATATCATATCCAGGACAGTATGCTTAATATATATTTGTAATTAAATAAATTCATTACATAATCTTACTTATGTTATAGCATTTAATCATTGGAGAGAACATAAAATAAAATAACAGACATGTTAGGCAGATAATAAAGCACTTCGCGAAATTCACGAATAATCTCTGCCAGAATACAAGATTAGAACTAGGAGGCCCATTATAACTACATATAGTTTTAAAGTTTTAGTTGTGAAAACTTACCTTATTTTGTTATTCTCAATATAATCACATATAATCTTCAGAATCTTTTTAAATAATCACATAACAGCTACTAAAAACCGAAAGTAAACAACAGAATAACACCAAAGCTGTGTTCAACGTCCTATTTAAACTCGAACTGCCGAAAATTGCAATTGAAACCTGTGACGAAGGGGGTATAATGGGAATGTTAAGGCCCGTTTTCACGCTACGTCTTATTGTACGTTTTGTTGGATAGGACAAATCCTATACAATAAAACGTGGCGTGTAAACAGCAAAACGTACGTCTTGTCGAATCGAAATGAAATCCAAACACGTAGTGTGTATACACTGGACAAAACGTACGTTTTGTCGTACGTTTTATATGACCCACAAAACGTACAATAAGACGTAGCGTGAAAACGGGCCTTTAGAGAGTCAGGACGTAAACTCGTAAACAAAACAGACGTCGCGCCTGCGAATCGTGTGGCAGTGGCCGATAGAGCAAGCTTCCGATCAGGGGCTCCACGCGCAATGTATTCCCGATATATTTTTATTAATTGTAACTTATACGAAGAAATAATTTCTTGCATATTGCCTTTTCCAAATGCATAATATTCATTATAATAATTTAATAATTAAAACCGCAAGCAAATTCAATCTGTTGTAAAATATTTTAATAAAAGGAATTTTTTTAAATTTGCTAACGACGGCCGGGCCCGGGCCCCCTTTGGGCCCCGGGTATTTTGCCCCCCCTGCCCCCCCCTCTGGTCGGGCCTGGGTATGCGCATATGCTGATGATGTTACCATAATAGCCGCAATAGAAGGGTGTTAAGTGAAAAAGCTATAGATTTAAAGTGGCAAGCCGTTGCATTTGGTCTAAATATAAATAAAAGAAAAATAAAATATATGGAGTGCACAAAATCGAATCGACATGGACTCTTCAGGTAGACAACCATACCTACGACTATGCCTCCACATTTCTCTACCTAGGCTCAATAATAAGTGACAGCAACAACGTCAGTCAAGAAATACAAGCACGGATTCTTAGCGGTAACTGAGTGCTTTTATGCATACAAAGACTTAATGAAAAGTAAGTTACTGAATCGTGAGTCTAAGATTAAAATTTACAAAACAGTAATTGGACCAGTGGTCACATATGGATGTGAAACGCGAACCCTTTCAACCACTGATAAAAATTGAGAATATTTGAATGCAAACTATTAAGAAGGATATTTGTACCAACCCTCTGTAGCGATATTCGAATTTGACAGGTCATTAATGTGAACATACATACAAAGAAAATAAGCGCATATAGAAGGACAGTTCAAATGGGCCATTTGGTCACGGTTATTATACTTCAAAATACTCCTGAAGAGGGCAACTGCATAAACTCAAATCGTGGCCGTCGGCTTAAAACCATCATGAAAGATATTGTTAGGAGGAAGTGGGAAAGGAGTACAAATGGAGCTATTTAACTTTGCATCCACGCTTAATAAAATTTCGATGCCATTGATAACTGTCTTTTTTTTTGTTTTTTTTTTACACTAAAATCTCTTTTTTAATATATTAAATTGTTCAATTAAATTTAAAACTTGAAAAGGTATGAAATTTTCAATATTTTTTATTGCATGTAAATAAAATGTTACAACTTTGCATTAAAAATAGGTTTGTTCCAACACAACGAAGCACCTAACTAACCTCGAGTTTTAACCTTGTTTAGGCTTACGCCTCTTCAAGGAACGGGGAACTCCTTTTTTTTTGACGGAGTTGTGGTGGTTACGAGATAAAACGTCAACTGATCGAAACGAGGCCTAAGAAGCAGAGAACTGCTAAGGAAGGGGGGAAAAGAAGGTGGCTTATTTTGTGATCGATAAGAATCGTGAACGCACAAGAAGAAGTGGGATTGCCTAGCATGCAGTGAGGTACTTCAGGGTTACCAGCCATACAGTAGGAACGGCTCTTTATCAGCGTTTTTGGTGCGCAGTTTATCTGCGATAGTAGATGGGGAAAGATTCTAAAATATCAAAATACTCCTCAGGAAGTTCAGGTCCAGCGTTATGTAGAAGTTTAGCTGGAGGAAATGGAACTTTTTTTGCGGGATGCCTGGTGAGTATTTGCCCTCTATGTGAACAAGGTGTCTTTAATGTTTGTTTTGCTCGGTTGTTCGAGCCAGCTATGGTTCTTAAGACATACTTCCTACTGAGGGTTAGGATTCTGTCCTTAATAAGCGTGATGTTAGCTATTGCATATATGTGGGCCGATGGATAGAGCCAGTCTTTTCTCATGCAGAAACGTAGTATTCTACGCTCTGTGGCGGTGATGGCATTGAGTTCGTGGTTCCTCAGGGAGAGGTAAACGCATGCCTTGTATTCGACAATCGGTCTGATAAAAGTCTTGTAGGTGTGCAACAATGTGTTAGTGGACGTTCCTCCTAGTTTACCGGCCAACACTTTCAGGAGGTTGAGCCTCTTTCTCATCCTGTCAAGGGATTCTTGGACGTCAGCCTTCCAGTTGAGAGTTCTCGTAAAACGAACTCCCAAGTAGAGAACTGAGTTCCTGAGAATAAGGTCCTCTCCCAAAAGTGTCACCCGGCCCTGAAGGCCGCGTCCGTATGGGGGTCTGAATAGGATTGCTTGTGTTTTGGAGGGGTTTAAAGTAACCCTCCATTTGTTGCACCACCTCACGACTCTGTCAAGATAATCTTGCGATTTCTCGAATACAGACCGTCGCCCTCCTTCCCTGTAGGAACCTGAAGTAAGAATGGCTGTATCATCAGCAAATAGGAGGAGAGACTCTGATCCTTGCTGTGGGCGGGGGATGTCGCTATTGTATACTGTGTATAATATTGGAGCAAGTATTGAGCCTTGGGGCACTCCTGCTTGAGGAGTGGAGTGGAGAGGTGCTCTCCTATTTTGATCCGAACCGTCCGATGAGAGAGATACGAATTTATTAGTTTAACGAAAGGTGTTGGCAGTCCAGCAAGGTGGAGTTTCTCGATCAAGCCTGCGTGCCAGACTTGATCGAAAGCCTTCTGAACATCGAGGAAAATGCCTACGACGTGCTTCCTTTCGTTAATGGATTGAGAAATGAAGGTTGTTGCTTCAACCAATGCATTTTGTGTGGAGTGTCCAGCCCTGAATCCGAATTGGTAGTTTGGAATGAGGAAGTGAGCGTCTAGGAATTCTACGAGTCTCTCCCTGAGGATCCTCTCGTAGACTTTACCTAGGGTGCTCAGTAACGAAATTGGTCTATACGATTCAGGGTTGGTAAGGGTTTTCCCTTTTTTAGGGACCATGACAGTGCTGGCCACTTTCCAAGGAATAGGAAAGTAGCTCAGCGCAAGAGATGCATTGATTATATTAGTGAGCAACGGGATAATATTCTGTGGAAGATTTTTGAGGCATCCTCTGTGGATGCCATCTGGGCCAGGAGACGTGTTTTTTCCTATTTTACACATCTGACTGACGGTTTCCTCAGTCACTGGCGCCATCATCGGATGAGGATGTGGTCCGTCAAGTGGCTGAGGATAGTAGAATATATCTTCCACTCTCCGTTCGGTGGCTCTTTTGGATCTTTCACTGAAGTTTGGATTATTGGGTGAAACGAGGGTGGCCTGAAGTGTGTTTTTGAATGCTTCGGCCTTATCTTGTGGATTATTTAGGATGACGTTATTGATTTTGAGATGAGATCGTGGCTGACTTTTTTGTCTTGTTAGGACTTTGAGTTTGTTCCAGAATGCAGAGCCATCCCGGTAGTCAAGGTCTGAGGTGACTCGCATCCACTGTCTTTGTTTCTGCTTGTTCAGCTCGAGTCTTATGACCGCCGAGAGCCCTATTGTATTCTGTTTTGATAAGGGGGTCTCTGAATCTTTTATACTCTCTGAGTAATCTGCGTTTGGTTTTGATTTGCGCGATGATTTGCGGCGGAAGTGTTGGAGTATATGGATTGTATCTTGTTTTAGGAATAGCCAGGGATGAGGCTTCTTGAAGAAGTTTCTCAACTTTGGAGATCCCTGTGTCAACTTGGTTATGTGTTGACATGATGCCTAACTCAGGAAGGTTTTGGTTGACATGTTCTTGGAAAAGATCCCAATTTGCTCTACGATAATTTATCCTATAGATGGCAGGTCTTGGTTGGGGTACCGTCACGTAACTTTTTATTATACTGCTTTTCTGTCCAAAAATTTACGAAACATTTTTACAAAATTTTCAAAATATATTCAACTAAAAATTTCATTTTTTCAAGACTTTTTAGTAAACTTTTTAGACTATTTTCGAAATTATTTCATTGAATAAATACCAATATGTAAACAATAACGAAAATAAATAATTATTGTACATATATATGTACCAAAAGATTTTTTTTTCGTTCACCACTGATATTCCGGAAACCATAATCGGCCAGTGTTATTGACTACTTTGGACATAAATATTTATTCATAAGTTCCATCCTTAGTATATTACATCGATGATATTAACACACAAGTAATTTCGCATTACGAAACGATTAAATTCTTACCTAGTTCGTATTTGGGTACGAGACCTATCCTTTAAATATTCTGCAACTTTATGATAGGCCATTCCAAATTTTTCTATACATAGGAAAATCATGCAATCTTCGGCCATTGAAAACTTTCCTTGTTTTTTATCAACCTGGTTCAAAAAGTATTTAAACCTATGATGTAACTGTGATCTTTCCCTGTATTTAAAGTGTCTTGCAATTTTTGTCCATGGTATGTATTCTCCTACTCTAAAATATAATAGTTATTTATGTATTATGAACAAAAACTACACCATTTACAACAAAGAAATTAACAGATGCGCGACGCGGAGCAGTAATTACTTTTTGCGCTTAACAAATTTAATTATTTTTTCTATAATCACTTAATACAAGGACACTATTTCTAAATCAACTATAACTACACACATCAAAAATGACGAAGGAAAACCATTGTAAATTTCACTTTTTTCAATAAAAATTTAATAATTATTTTGTTAATACATACCATTCGATTTGAGTTTTCTACAAATCAAGGTATGTCATTTAAATTATTCTGTCAATTGCACTGTCTTCTTCTTCTTCTTCGCGTGCCATATCAGAATTATCCGACGCTGGCGATCACCATTGCGAAGGCTTCTCGATCTTATGCAATATGGAATAATTGTCCTGCATTTGATATCTGAGTCCATTCACGAATGTTTTTTAACCAAGAAACTTGTTTTCTTCCTACACCTCTACGGCCCTCTATTTTGCCTTTAAGGATCAGTTGTAATATTTTATATCGACTTCCCCTTGCTATATGTCCCAGATAAGACATTTTTCGATGTTTAACAGTCTTTAGCAGTTCTCTATCTTTGTTGACGCTCCTTAGTACTTCTTCATTAGTTTTCCTTGCTGTCCAAGGTATCTTCAGCATTCGTCTATGAACCCACATTTCCAATGCTTCAATTTTGTTCAGGATCGATACTTTTAGCGTCCACACTCTTGCACTATACAGAAGTACGGACCAAACATAGCACTTAACCATTCTTTGCCTTAGTTCTAAACTGAGATAGTTATTGCAAAGAAATGACTTCATTTTTATAAAAGTAGTTTTAGTCATTGCTATTCTACGTTTTATTTCTAAGTCTGGATCTAGTTGGTCCGTTATCACAGTTCCCAAATATGTCATTTTGTGAACTGTCTCAACTTGGACTCCGTTTAATTGAAGCTTTGCATCGGGATGTGGGTCACGACTAAACACTAAAAATTTGGTTTTGTTTGAGTTTATTTTAATGCCCATTTCCTCTCCTACCTCGTGAATACGATCAAGCAGAATTTGAAGACCTTCAATATCACATTAAGTAGTTCCCCGTTGATTTTTATTCCATATGGTTGTCTCTCAAGTGCCTTTTTAAATAACTGGACGAGTAAACATTGAGCAATTCAATGTAGTTATCTCCAATTTTTACGATAGCAGTTTGATTCCAGTACAAATTTTTCATGACACGATTTAAGTCCACGAAACATGCAAATACATCTTTTCTTTGGTCACGGCATTTTTGTAATAGGATGTTAAGCGCAAAAAGTGCCTCCTGGTTCCCATAGCATTTCTTAAACCAAATTGGGTATCTTCAAGATCTTCTTCGCATTTGCGTCTAATTCTGTTGTGAAGTATTCTGAGGAAAATTTTAAGAGTGTGGCTCATTAGGCTAATTAATCGATATTCTGAGCATTGTCTCGCATTGTGTTTTTTAAGTATTGCGACAAAGATGGATTTGAGCCAATCTGCGGGAATCATTCCGGTGTTATATATTGAATTAAAAAGTCTTACTACTACTTTTATGTTATCATTCTCTATTAGTTTCAGCAACTCAGTTGGTGCATCATCTAGACCACAAGCTTTTCTAATTTTAACATTATTTATAGAGTGTTCTACCTCGCATTTAATAATTTCTGGACAGTCAGTACAGTTTTGGTAGAATTCGGCAATATTATTACTGTCATCTTCAAACAACTCTGAGATATATATATATATATATATATATATATATATATATATATATATATATATATATATATATATATAACTAAAAATAGTTTCTATGTTGTTTTTACGTAGCACTCTGCTGATTTTTAACACCGACAAAAAAATCGCAACCATATTACCATCGGCAAAAACAAAAGTTGCATTGGAAAATCAAGGTGTATACAGAATCCCGTGTGAGGACTACGATAAATCGTACATCGGACAGACAAATCGAAGGATACAAGTTAGACGCGAAGAACATCGAAACGCCATCGAAAGAAAACAGAAAACTTTATCTCTAGCACAACATGCCATCAACACAGGACACAAAATCGACTTAAATGGAACAACAATGCTAGCCAATATCGAAAATAAGGCCAAACGTGTAATCAGGGAAACCATAGAGATCGAAAAACATCCAAAAAATTTAAATACCAGAGACGATGCCCAAAGACTCCCAAATACGTGGAAACCAATTCTGCAGAAAAACGTAGAAATTAAAATAGCGAAGAAGACCCCGCCCACTCTGCGCACAGGACCAATAACAAGAAGCGCTTCAAGGTATTTAAACTTAGCGAGCAGCGACCGAGAACTCAGTTCTCCTGAAACATCAAGACGAAGCAGAACTAATCTGACTTGACAATGGCAAGTGTGACCTTGCCGAAACGTCGTCAAAACAATGGTTTTTCTAAAAACCAAAATTACTTAACGCGGAGTCAAACCCGGAAAACAACTGAAATCACTTATAGCTCCCGCGGAAGTTTCAAATCCAATGTATATATATATATATATATATATATATATATATATATATATATATATATATATATATATATATATATATTTATATATATATATATGTATATTTATATATATGTATATTTATATATATGTATATATATATATATATATATATATATATATATATATATATATATATATATATATACAGCTGCCATTTTGTTCTTATTTCGTGCTCATTTACAATAATTTTGTTATTATTATACGAGATAATATTATACGAGTACAGAGGGAACTCGTTTTTCAAATATGTTACTCATTTCTTTTAGTTGTGCACATTAAATAAGTCGTGTTTAGATATTACATCCTCCATTTCGTCGCACCTTTCTCTCCTCCATTTTTCTTTGGCTAATTTGATCTCCTCTGTTATTCTTCTCTGCAGGTGTCTATATTCTATTATATTAGATTTTATCAGTCGACTTTGTTTCATTAATTTCAAGATGTCGTCTGTCATCAATTTATTTTTCTTGATTAAGTTTTTTCTATAATCATTGTTTGTGGAGATTTCGTTAACTTGGTTTTTAAATTCACTCCATAGTTCTTCTGGATCTTCTAGTTGTTCTCCGATGTTTTTTATTCTATTGCTAAATTCTTTTTTAATGTTATGTTTTATATTTATATCGTCAAAGTTAAGTTCATTGGTTTTTGGTTTTTGTCACTGAATTCGTTTTAACCTTAGTTTATTATCTGCTACAAGTGGTTGATGATCAGATCCAAAATCTGCCCAGGATATATAGTGACTTTTTGGACGGCATTTCGGAAACTCTTATTTACAAGTATATAGTCTATTTGATTTCTTGAAGACTCAGGGTTATTGCCATCATCAAATGGGGCTTTCCAAGTGTATAGTCGTCGCTTGGGTAGTTTATACCAGGTGTTTGCAATGATCATATCGTTTTCTTTACAAAATTCATACAATCTCTGTCCTCGATCGTTAGGTTGTCCTAGACCAGAAGGACCTACAGTCTGACCTCGTCAACCTTCCCTAATTTTTGCATTGAAGTCGCTTACAATATATAGCATTTCGTGTTTATTAAGTTTCTGTAAGATGTCTTGGATTTGATCATACAACTTCTCGACTTTATCGTCATATTTTCTATCTGCCGGCGGGGCATAGATTTGAAGTATGTTAGTTTTAAATGGTTGAGTATTTATTTGGAGTAATATTATTCTATCCGAGACTGGTACGAAATTGGTCACATATTTACTCAGTTCCTGATGTTACTAATATACCTACAAAATTTTTGTGATGCGGGTCTTCTGTGCTGTTACCGGAATAATATAATACACTTCCGTCCTTTTTACATGATCCTGACTCTGGCCATCTCATTTCGCTGATTCCCAGTAGGTCTATTTTCATTTTACTGTTTTATTCAGGCAAAAGTGACAGCGCCTTAAATTCATGCGATTAATTGCTTCAAATTTTAAAGAAATAATGCTTTAAATTTTAAAGATAGTCTGATTTCTTTAAAATTCTACTAAAACAAGATTATTAAACGCAACGATAGTAAGTGCTATGAATATGATTCAAGCTAGCCTTTCAAAAGCTGACAAGCAAGTTTCACGTCATTGTGACGTTTCTCGGAGCGTGATTACGCGATTATAAAAACTGTTCCCGTTTTTGTGGAAGGCACTTTGAATCAATCTCAATATACTGATCATATCATAGAACCTGGTGTCCTTCCATTTGCCACTGCTGAAGGTCCGGATTTGCGTTAGAATCAGGATAATGCAAGGCTACATACTGCAGCCACAGTAAGAGATTGGTTTGGTAATGAGGATATTACTCATTTACCGTAACCAGCACAATTGTCAGATCTTAAGCATGTATGGGATATATTTCAGAGATGGTTCAGAGATGGAATTAGAAGAAGATATCAGTCTACAAGTAAGCCTCAAAACAACAAGGGAGATAAATAAAACACTAACAGCCTTAAACAACACTCTCATAGAGGCTGTACAAAATTCCACACCTGTGAACAATACAGGTAGCAAAGCCCAATACATCCCAGCTAAAATAAAAAAGTTGGTAGTTCAAAAAAGGAAAGCTAGGACCAAATGGCACTGAACCCATGCCCCAGCAGACCAGACTACAATTAACAGGCTAAGCAATCAACTAAAATTCAAACTTAAAGAATGACAAGAACTACATAACAAATTTTAACCGACAAGACAACCCATTAGGAAAACCGATCAAAAACTCCAAAAACCCTAAAACTCCGGTACCTCCAATTAGAAACCGACAGGGACCAACACTACAGAGGGCCAGAAGTGATGATGAAAACAATGCTATTTGCCAAACACCTAGCTTAAGATTTACTCCCAACAACGAAGCTCCAGACACTGAAATTGAAAGAAAGATAAATAACATTCCAGCAAACATTCCAGTAATCGGACCACTAACCAAAAACGAAGTTCAACAAGAAATTTAATATTTAAATATTAGAAAATCTTTTGGGCTGGACAAAATAACGCCCAGAAGGAACTACCAGATAAAGGAATCATACTGTTTACTCCCATCTTCAATGTCATTCTGGTCAAATTACTGACCGAAACTCTTTAAAACCATTGAAATAATACTAATTCTAAAAACAGGAAAAAATCCACATGACGTTTCATCATATATGCCAATAAATCTACTACCAATTGCATCCAAAATACTTGAAAGGTTACTGTTACAAAAAATTAACTCAAACCCCAATACAGAGCAATGGATACTCAACCACCAATTTGGCTTTCGAAAAGAACACTCAACAGGTTCACACAATAGTACACCCCATAAATTCTGCAATGGAAAGCAAACAGTACTGCAAAGCTGCCTTTCTAAACGTTAGTCAAGCCTTTGACAAGGTTTGGCGCACAGGCCTGATTTTCAAAATCAAAAAATACCCTACAATCACCTAAAATATTTCTTAAAGCAACTCTTAAAATCCTATCTAAGTGGGAGAGAATTCTGAACAAGAGTGAATGAAAGTAATTCCAATAATTTTCCCATAAAATCTGGTGTCCCACAGGGCAGCGTTCTTGGACGAATATTATATTATGTGCTATACACAACAGATCTACCCTCAAATATTGAAACCATCACTGGTACGTTTGCAGAAGGAAGTCGACGAAAATCTAACTATAGCATCTAACATTCTACAGGTACGACTGAATGAAATCGAGACGTGGTCAAATAAGTGGAGAATTAAAATGAATGAAACAAAATCAGTCCAAGTGACTTTTACCTTAGAAGAGACCAGTGTCTCCCAGTTTCATTTATCCAACTTCCTTAATCCTCTAGCACCAAATACTCATACAAGTATCCAAACTCTAGCACCAAATACTTATACAAGGAATACATTTTGACTCAAAACTCAATTGGAGAGAACATATTCTTAAGAAGCGGAAACAAATTGACTAATAATGAAAGATATAAACTGGCTAGTCGGTAGGAAATCGAAACTGGCTCTAGAAAATAAAATCCTTGTCAATAAAGCTATCATAAAACCTATCTGGACGTATGGAATCCAACACTGGGGATGTGCAAGCAAGTCAAATACAACCATAATTCAAAAAAGCCAATCGAAACTACTGCGAACATTAACTGATGCACCCTGGTATGTGTAACGCTTCATGGAGACCTAAGAATCCCGATCATATATAGTATGTGATCACTAAATATAACACGAAGCAGCATGATTCACACAGTAATCCCTAACTTCAACTTTTAATAGAACATAATGCCAATAGGAATCTCAAAAGGAACTGGTCGGCTGACCTGAGAAACGGTTAAAGTGGTCTTGTCACTGGAGAAAACCTTAACAAGCCAATAGGAGCCCTTTGCTCCGCATCCAGCAAATTAGCTTATAGAACATAATTTGCGTTTTGATTGCTAAAGAGTGTGACTTTGCAAATAAAAAAAATATCCTACAGATCAAGGGTCGTCAACCATTTTCGGACGACGAGCTATTTTAAAAATAATTTTTTTTATGCGGCCGCATATACAAATGTAACTTAAATTGTGCTTTTATATAATATACGACAACGCGTTTGAAATGTGGACATTTAGAAGATTGTTAAGGATTTCATGGGTAGATAGAGTCACGAATGCAGAAGTGTTAAGGAGAATAGACAGAGAGAAGGAAATAGAAAATACAATAAAAGAAAGGAAATTGTAATATCTCGGACATGAGAGGCGAAAGATTCAACATCTTGATACTCATAATTCAAGGAAAAATAGAGGGTAGGAGAAGCGTAGGAAGAAGCCGCGTTTTCTGGTTGAAGAACCTGAGAGAGTGGTTTGGTTGCAGGGCAATTGTTCAGAGGAGCTGCCTCGAAGGTCAGAATAGCCATGATGATTGCCAACCTTCGTCGCGGAAATGGCACTTAAAGAAGAAGATAATATACGAGTATAAATATTATTAAAAGTAAATACAGAAAAAGTTACTTCTTGACAGGCAATATCAACAATAATGTCAATTGTTACAATTCTATTCAATTTAGAATTCTTAGAAAGAATCTCTAAGAATCTAGAAGACTCTAGAAAGTATTAAAAGGTGAAAATCTTTTTAAATGAAACAATTCTACAACTGCTGGTTTAGAGAGAAACATTACATATTTATTATTACTTCACATCAAAAATATTAACAAAATGTATCAACAAAACTTACAATGGCGTTATTTGTAACGATTTAGAACAAGCTCCAGATGTTGGGCGATACTTTAGAAATTAAAATTATTATTAGAAATGAAAATATCTAGATTTTTCAACGGAGCTTACATTGAGGTTAACCTTCAAACAAAACAATTCAAATTTATGGTTATGTACCAAATGTCCGAAAAAGGATAATACTGATTGTCATATGTCGAAATGAAATATCAAACCTTTTTGAAATATTTATTAAATTTTAAAATTATTTGCATTCAAAAGAAGAATAATATGACAATTATCTTAGATTAGATTTTAACAAAAAGTATGTTATATCACTCTGGCTGATGTATTTCATATAAGGAAGTTTTTTGGGATTGGAACTGGATCAAAAAACTGCAAACAAACACAATTTTGTCCCACACAAGCTGTAAATTGGTCTGAAGTGACCAGGGAACACAAATAAACAATTCTTTGGAAGTTGGACACTGGTTCAGGCTTCGGATTATCCTGGATGACAATTAACTGCAATCCTCAAAACTCGAACACTCAATTTCTTCTTAAAACCATGTGGACCTCTCAAATTGTTGGAAACGCCGTCTTACAAATCTCTCAGATAAAACGCAGCACGAACAAATCGGTGATTAACTCATCAAAAACTGCCAGATCGCATTTGAGTACAAATTCACCTTTCAAATTAAAAATTCTCTTCCCCGTAATACTTTCTCACCAACCTAAGTAGATATTTATTTGACGCGCAATATTAAGCGGTATCACAATCAAAGAAATACACATCTGTGATATATAAACAAACTTAAAATGATTATATTATCAATATCAGTAACGCAAAAAGATTGAAAATATTTTTCGGTGTTTTAACATGAACGAAAAGAAATAGAAATGCTACAACACAATGCTAGCAAGAGATACAAACTAGTGGAGAATCAGAAAAATATAATTGATCATTAAAAGGAAAAAAGTTCTAAGACGTGCGAGGAAAAGGTGGTCACATAACAGCGATAAAAATTAACTCGATGATAAAACTGGTCTTAAAATATTAAGAACCAGAAGGGAAAAGTAATAAATAATGCATATTTTTAATTGCATAGGTAAGATTAAAGTCTTACCTAAATTTCCTCACCAAATTTACTAATTTTTTATCTTCTGCACGTGTAAATCCTCCCTTTTTAAGTGTATTGTGGAAATTGTTAATGTAATTAATAAAAACTCCGAAGCAAGTCCTCTTAGTTCCAAGTTCTTTTGCTATCGCAACCCAGTTTTGGCGTTTGTACTTTTGAACTAAGTTTAACATTTTTTTAGTTTCTTCGGAGCTCCAAGGTGACTTATTTAGATTAGGGTGAAGAAACATATGCCACATTGAACGACATTCGAAGTCAGAATGTTTATCTAAAACAAAATTAGTATTTTATTAACACGTTAAGCTCACGTGCCCACCGGTCGACATTTGTATTTTAAATTCTGGGACCAGTTTTTTTTGGGTTCATAGTGAATGTATTAGCTTGTAATGAAATTATTTATTGAACTAATCATATAACTATATTTTTGGCCTAATTTACTGCGGTATTTACCTATCACCAGTGATAGAGTGATTTCATAATAAAATTATACATATTTCCACCAGTGGGAATACATATTTACACATAGATTCTAAAAAAGATATATCGTCGCTTGGATGCAGAAGTAGCCTATGTCAATTTTTGCCTAATTTGATATTTAAGGTCCATTTAAAAGTAAAAGCATCATTACATTGGATACAGAAGTATTGTATGTCCATCTTTACAACTAGTGCTCATATCGATCAAACCTCGAACTAGCTTATGTTCAGTACCGTTGTTAGTTTTCATGTAGAATCAGTCTATGTAAGAGCACCGCAGTGAACCGATCGTATCTCCGTCGCTTAGCCGGACATAGACTAGTTCTGCATAAATTTACGTATAGATATTGAGGACATAGGCTTATTTGCGATTTAAAATAGCTCCGATAACGAGTAAAATGAACCCAAAGTTGTTTTGATCAGGAACCTGATCAAGAAGTCTCAATAAGACAGTCACGCAAAAGACAAGGAAACCCGATTTCCTGAAGAAGAAATATAGTAAAGACATCTCGAAATAGCGAAAAGGAATACAACTCTTGGAAAAATAAACTTCAACCATCCCGAAAAATGAAAGATCCATGCCATTGTAGAATGAAATGTAGAGAGAAGATTTCTGAAGAAGAAAGGCAATCTATATTTGATCGTTACTGGAATCTTGGAGACATCAACAGACAACGAGATTTCGTTTCAAAATTAGCGCAAAAAAATAAAGAAAGAACAAAAATTAACCAAAAGAATATAAATATTGCTCTACAGAAAAATGAAGAATCGCCTTCTCCAAACCAACAGAGTAGAAGAACATTCACGTTTGATTATTCTTTTATAAAGGGCAACATCAAAGTACCTGTGTGTAAGATTTTCTTTTTAGATACTTTTTGTATAAGTACCTAGGTTGTTAAAACTGTACTTAATAAAACTTGTTCCACTGGTACGATTTCCGAAGACAGAAGAGGAAAGGCCTGCAAAAACTCCTTACTCAACGAATCTGTCAAAGAATCCGTTCGAGAACATTTAAATTCCTTTCAGACAATTGAAAGTCACTATTGCAGAAAAAACACAACACGTTTGTATTTACCTGCATCTCTTAACATTTCCAGAACGTATTATTGATATAAGGAATATCGTTCCGATAGGAAAATTACTGAAGTAGCAACGGGAAGTACATACAGGGCTGTATTTAATTCAGATTTTAATGTCATTCTTTCAGCCAAAGGAAAGACTTGTGCGATATTTGTCATGGATTCGAACAATCGTCTAGTGAAGAGAAATTAGCAGCTGAAGAAATGTATCAACTTCACTTGAAAATCAAGAATTTAGCCAGGGAATTTAAGGATGCAGAAAAAAAAAGAGCTGAGGAGAATCAACAGATTTGTTGTGCAGTTTTAGATTTACAACAACTACTTCAGGTATCAAAGTGGGAAGTTGGATTAACGTATTATAAGCTAAAATTATCAACTTATAACTTTACTATTTTCAATCTGGGTAATAAGGAATGCAATTATTATATGTGGTAAAAAAACCAAAGACAAGAGAGGCTCGTGTAAAATAGGTAGTTGCCTTTTGAATTTTATAAAGAGTAATATTGTTCAAGGTACGAATAAGTTTTCACTTTTTACTGACAATTGTGCCGGACAAAATAGAAATAAATACTTATTTTCATTATACCATTACATTTCTCAATTATATAAGGTAACAATTTGCCATAGCATTCTGGAACGAGGGCACACACAAAATGAGGGAGAATAGTGTGATTGAAAGAGCATTACGTAATATTCCAGTCTATTCTCCTCATCAATGGTACACAATTGTCAGAAATGCAAAGAGGAACAACCCGTATAACGTCGTTGAATTAGACCAAGAAAATATATTTGATTTAAAAGAACTTCTAGGACAAAAATCCATTAATTGGGACAAGGATGAATCTAATAAGAAAGTTCACTGGAACAAATTAAGAATTCTACAAACCCGGCCAGACTATCCAAATATGTGTTTTTTAAATACAATTTGAAAGACATTCAATGAAAAAATAATAATCTGGTCAAAAAGGGTAGAAAGACACTTCAAATTAATATAGAAGATATTAAACTGAAGCCAAACTATACGAGGCAAATTCCATTAACCAAAAAGAAATACGAACATTTGCAATTTATTTGCCACAAAACAGTTATATCATGTCAATATCATGACTTTTTTAAAAACCTACCTTATGACGAAAAGAGAACAGGGGAAGATTCAGAAAATCATGTTTAAATATTAATAATTGTTTAATTTCAGTTCCTAATTTTAAGTTAAATTTATTTGTTTTATTTTCTTTTTTGTTCCATCTGTTCGATTTTTTAAGTAGTAATTATATTTCCTGCTTTTTTTTTAAACACGGCACAGTTGTTAATAATTTCAGAAACTGGTTTGTTAAACGTTAAAGCCGATAATATACGATTTATGAGTAAGTACACTGTTATTGTTAAAATAATTTATACCTATTAATAATAGGATTAATCAGAACTAGCCTAAGTACTTCCATGTAAATATATTCTATGTCCAATTTTGGACATAGACTATATCAGTTGAGACTTTACTATTCTATGTCCATCTTTTTTTAGAACGTGGCTTTTATCATAAAAGAAATGAACTGTAGGGAAAATAGCTTCTTAAACATTGTTATACAATTTTCTGATAAAAGAATTTTATAATAATTTGAGAAAAAAACAAAAAAATGCTCTCCTGTAAAATTAACATTTTGTGACTTAGGCTACTTCTGCATCCAAGCGACGATATGTATCTGTAAAGGAACTCACATCGGAAACCGTTTGCGTTGATGACAGTAATATAGCATCTGATTTACGTTTATCTTTTCTATAGTACGTATCAAACAAGTGATATCGCTACAATATAAATGATTTCAAACTATGTTTTACTGGTTGTAGGTTGAAAATGTGCAGCACAAAAACAATAACGTTAGTTAATAAATGCAGAAAAGATACTCAATTAAAGTTTTATAAGACAATGGTCGTACCAATACTTCTGTATGGTTGTGAGGCTTACATAGATAATAAAACAAAAACACATATTACAAATACATGTAACAGAAATAAAATTTCTACTACCACCCACGACGAAAGCCCTGCACAGGATGCCCTCGGAAAATATGGGCAGTTGAGTTAGAATATAATATACATTACCATATATACATATATATATATATATATATATATATATATATATATATATATATATATATATATATATATATATATATATAATATATATATATATTTGGGATTTGCAGCGGTGAAATAAGTGTAGTTTTTTAACTAAGTTTCAAGCCTTCGAAAATGTTTATTTTCATCATCAGGAAAAACTGAAATAAAGTGCTACTGTTAGTAAAGCATCCTCGAAATCTATAAAGAGTGTAAATGTATAAATGTGAGTATAAATAACTTACGTTATTGAGATTTGTCTTTCGTGGATGTTCTACTCACAGGTAACAAATTCACTCACCACTGTGATTTGTGGTGCGTGAGTTCGTTATAAATGATTTTGACTGTATATATACATATATATATATATATATATATATATATATATATATATATATATATATATATATATATATATATATCCATATAAATAAGCTGAAAAATCACAAAGCGCCGGGTACGGACGAGATACCAGCAGAACTTCTGAAATATGGGGGAGACGCACTACATCGCCAAATCCACCAGCTAATAACGCACATATGGTTAGAAGAAAGAATACCAGCACGATGGAAGGAAAACATAATAGTGCCCATCCACAAAAAAGGGGGCAAAACAAAATGCGCGAATTATAGAGGAATCTCACTTCTAAACACGGCATATAAAACCCTCTCAAACATCATTCTTAGTAGACTAATACCTTATGCTGAAAATGTCCTAAGCGAATATCAAGCCGGGTTTAAGGCAAACAGATCAACAATAGATCAACTATTCACGCTGAGACAACTTCTAGAAAAGGGATGGGAGTATAACAGACCCATATACAATCTTTTCATAGACTTTCGACAGGCATATGATAGCGTAGAAAGAAGCCAAGTATGGAATGCCATGGCGGAGTTCTCAGTACCAAAGAAACTAATTCGGATGACCAAAGTCTGTATGGAGGGTGGAATATCTAAAGTACGTGTAAATAATAAACTGTCTGGCAGCTTTGAAATCAACAGTGGACTTAAACAGGGTGATGCGTTATCTCCACTACTTTTTAACCTTGTATTAGAGAAAGCCATGAGGTCGGCCGAAGATCAGAAGCAATATCGAATTAAAAGCACTCTACAACGACGCCGATATTGTCCAAGAAATTAAATCACAGCGACTAAGATGGGCAGGCCACGTGCACAGACTGCATAACGAAAGACTCGTGAAACTGGTATGGGAGGAGATTCCCACAGACAAAAGACCACTCGGACGTCCCAAAATGCGATGGAGATATAACATCCAAACAGATCTCCGGAAAATGAACATTCCATTTGACCCTAGGTTGATGGAAGACCGAACAAATTGGAAAAAATTTGTTCAGTCAGCCAAGACCCACCCAGGGTTGTAGCGCTACGTGATGATGATGATTTTAAATGATAAATGATGATGAAATTAAACCTAATCATGAGAAATGAATTTTATAGTGTACATAATATGTTTGCATCTTAGTCAAAGATAACTCAAAAAATACATAGAATACAAAGGACCAAAGAAAAACTGTTAAAACTTTCTAAAATAAAATACTGGCCTGTCTCCCTCAAAATGATTTACTATTAATTTATTTATGAATTTAATCCTGTACTAACCCCCTCTGTGGCTCACTGGTAAGAGCGCCTACCTTTAAACCTAAAGGTCGTGAGTTCGAATCTCATCTGGGTGGAGAAATTTTCGTTTATTAAAAATTAATGAATGAAAATAATTTCCATCCTTGTGCGATCGGTACTCACCGGAGGGACCGCAGACGTTCGGATACAATTAGCGTCTCTTAGCAAAGACAATGACGTCGACTTTGCTAAGTATCAAGACAATTACTCTACACACACACACACACACACTACACTAGGTACCTGACTGTACCATGCCAATGATCTTAGTTGTCGAGGCATTAACTTAATAATAAAAATAAAATTATGTACTGTCATTAATAGAATTTTACTGTGAGTATTATGATTCTGCGACTAAAGTCAGAATGAGTAAATATTCAATTATATTGGCAATATGTTGATAAAGAACAAACTGTGTGTATTAAGTACAAAAAATAAATATGAATTATTTGCAAATTATATATGTTTACTTCAGTGACAAAAGATTTAAAAAGAAAATTTTACCTCTAAGAAATACTTCAGATACTCTTATCCAATTAATGTGTTCATCTGACTCCAAGGGAGGAATAGGTAGATTATCCTGGTCATCAAACTGTTTTTGTTTCTCTTGCAACTCCATAATTTTTTCAGTTTTATTCCCATCGTTGGAAAGTTCTAACTTCTTAATTTCATTTCGGATATGAGTAATTGTATTTATACTATAGTTTAGTTTAACAGCTCTAATAACTGAATCACACTCAAGTGAAGACCATCTTTTGATCACAATGAAATCATAAATGGTCTGTTCATCAGATAACTTCTTTTGTAAAGCTTCATCATTTAAAGGTGCTGGAAAATTAAGTTTGTCCTTAAAATAAGGTGCACCCAATCTCCAAGATCTGGAAGATTTAGAGTACATTTTTTTATCATTAACTTTTTCATGAATTATCGCATTTATATCTAAGATATTACTCTGACACTCTATTAAAAGATCTTTGAGTTTCTTGTAATGTTCAATGAGTGACATATTCTTCTGCCTATTGAGGATCAATATGTGTTTAAGATCAAAGTCTTCACATGAATCTATTACTGATTTTTCTTCTGCTGTTAATGATGTTAAGATACTATACTTGTAATCAGTTGAAATTACAGACTCATAATTGTCATCAAAGCTGCAGTCTTGTTCATGTATACTAGATACCTAAAATTGGAGCCAAAATTATATAAATAATCATATGAATTTAATACTATACTATCATCTACAGTAGGTATTTGGATGTGCAGCAGACTTTGCAGCAAAACAGTTTAAAATCTTAAATGGCCTAGCAATCATATATAATAGTTGCCAGACCCACAATTGCTGATGTTGCACTGGTTTTGTGGAACAAAACAACAAAGCAAAACAAAATTAATGGTAGACACTATAAGTATATGGGAGGATGTATTGATATCTACTTAGCCTAGACAAGTTTGGTGAAAAAAGTTCTAAAGATCAAAAAAATATTGTTTTACCATAGCAACAAGAAAAGTTATTAGAAGTAGAGTTTCACACACAGACCTACAGACAATTACTCTAATCACTACAGACTAATCACCTACAGACAACATTGCATAAAAACAAGAGGGAAAGTAACAACTAGGAACAGCATACTCAGAAAGCTAACGGGAAGTAAATGGGGCGCACGTCCTGGCGTTTTAAGAACAACGGCACAGGCACTGTGTTTCTCAACTGCTGAATATGCATGCCCCGTTTGGAGCAGATCTGCCCACACCAAACAAGTTGATACTGCGCTAAATGAGACATGCAGGATAGTAACGGGGTGCATGAAACCAACGCCACTTTCAAATCTATATAGAGCAGCGGGTTTTGCAGAACCCTCAACACGTAGAGGCGATGCAGAACACATAGAGAAAATTAAACAGATCGCGGACGATCGGCATGCCCTATACAAAGCTGGAACACCACGAAAGCGACTAAAATCTAGGAAAAGCTTCCTTGGAACAGTGAAGGATGAACCGCCTGAGTATTTTCCACTTCCCCAGGTTCAATGGACCGGCCAGACCCTAGACTTTAAAATGTGGAAAACCTTGAATAGGATAAGAACGGGGGTTGCTACAGTAAAATCAAACATGGCAAAATGGGGAAAAATAAACCAAGATGATGTGAACTGTGACTGTAGAGAAACACAGAATATGGAACATCTTCTTACATGCAGAAACTGTTCTCATCGATGTACCCTTGAAGATTTGTGGCTCGCCAACAAAGATAAAACCGACGTGTAGCATTTTAAATTTGATTGATTCTTTGAAGTATATTTAAAGTCGCCTCGTATATGAAATCGTCTTAATAAAACGAAGAATGTTTTCTGTTTTTTAGTTCGTATCTTTCGAAAAGTGTTTTCAATCATTCTAACGTCGTAGAGTAATAAATCCATTTAATTGTTGTTTATTTTACTGCGGCGATTTCTTTTCATGTAAATGCGTCTCAAAGGATATCTACGTCGTTCGTTGGTTTTGCTATATCAGCAGTTCGTTGATTTTCGAGTTAAGCGAACAAATTTTTAATTTCGTCACTCTCGGTGGAATCGCTGCCAAAGTCAGTCGGTTTCATTGTTTAGTCCGGATTTTCTTTTAATTCGTTATTGCATTTTTGTTATTAGAAATAGTGAAGTTGAAGTTGGACGTGTGGGCAGCAGAACCGACAATTTTGTATAATGGTTTAAGTGGTCAAGACCGGCAAGATGTGGAAATTACTCTCTGTAATATGACAGATTAAGAAAGAGTAGCCACTAAATATTTTGTTAAATATTTACGGGATTTGTGCAGTATACCAGAATATGAATATGGAAAATATAAGAAGCGTATAGAATGTGCCCACAATGTGCCGTTGATTTGGTTCCAACCTCATTTTTATTTGTCTCTGGTAGTCTTTCCAGTCCAGTTTGAAGCAGTCCTTCTGTATAGCAGAGGGTTCCAGTAAATTCTCGTTTAATCCTCACAAGTTTCAGTGCAAAATTTTATATGAATTAAAGGTAACATTTTGTGTATAATTTTCAAATAGACTTTTTTTGTTCAAATAACAATAATTGCTTTCGTTTAAAATTTAAGAATCTGTAATAAAATTTATTTCGTTTTTTTTTTAAGAAGGTTAATTTCTTTATGAATAGTTTCATTAAAAGAAAATTCGTTACTTGTAATAATTTTTTCTTTGACACTTATGTCCACTTGTAAACAAAAATAGGACACATGTCAGTTTTTCTTTGTTTCTTTCTATATCTACGTTTGTGGCTATTAATATAGTCTTTATGTATTTGTAACTAATTATATATATTTTGCATAATTTTATATTTTGTATAACTGTTTGTGGTGACATAAATAAATGTTAAATTTTGTTGTCTTAACATTTTATTTTTTTTTGAGCTAACCCTTTATTGAGTTTATTTGAAAAAGATATGTTTTTTTATTTTTGATTTTATTTTCTAATTATTTCCCTAGTTACAACTAGTGGTTGTAATAGGCATAATTAGGCACCTCAAGTGGCGCCCTATAATCAAATTTCTTGAGGTGTTTTCTTGTTTATTTTTATTCTGTTTATCCCAAAAGCCCTTTATTTCTTTTTGTTGTAGTTGCCCCATTCTAACCCCCATTTTACTTATCCACGACCCCAGCTCTCCTGCGAAACCCTGAGTGTCCGTTCGCACAAGTAGCGATTATTTTGCTTGCCCTATCTCCACCCCCAATAGTTTCTTCCCCCAATTTTCTATCCCGTATTAATGCCCCCTGTGGTAGGCAAAATATTTTCGTTACAAAAATGGCTCCCAACGTGCGAGGCTTTTGAATATTCCTTAATTTTTAGATTTTTGACCTTTTTCCCAAGCCACATATCTTTTTCAATTTTTCTGCCATAGTTTTCTGCCATTTTTATGAAACCCTGCCTTCCGAGTAGTGCCCCGGTGTCCCACAAACAGTTTGTTTATGTATTTGTATCAACATATGTATTGTTGTTTTTTTTATGTATTGTTCTTGTATTGACATATGTATTATTGTATATCAACAGATGTATTTGTTGTATTTGACATATGTAATGTTGTTTCTTTTATTTCGTGTACTGTAGAAATTTTTCTATATGTATTTTTGTGTATTGGTAAATGAAAGCAAATATTTTTGAGATTTTAATATTTTGATTGAGTTTTAAGTTATTTACAGTAACAAATTAAGTGTACCGTTATTGTGCCATTTATTTTTGATTGATTTGACATTTCTTACAGAAAAATCGGTTTTTGTAATTTTGTTTTGTCTGGTCATTTTGAGTAAATGTGTTTATTGTTTGAGTGACTTTTCTTTGAGCTGATGAGTATAGTTGTTGTTTTGTCGTTTGTCCTATGCCATTTCATTGTTTCCTCTAAGCCCTCTCTGACGGCGTTTGTGTTATGCCACGGGCTAGTAGGAGATTGTGAATGTGAAGAGTAGTCCCCTGTGTTCCCCTGTTGTTCCCTAATTAACCAGCTTTGACGGCGTATGTAATGCCACGGGTTAATAGGAGATTGTGTTCCCCTGAGTCCCCTTTTGTGTTTCCTGTCTTGTATCTGAATGATGACAAGTGTTATACTCGTGATCGGAGGTGCTGTTTAGTTTTGCCTAGGAGCAGTCTCATTTAGTTTTCAGAACAAGAGCAAGGTTTTTTAATGTTGTGTTATTTTGTGTAGCTCACTCAAAAGTCAAGTTTTCAATATTATTAGTATTTTTGTATCACCTTGTATGTGAAGTTTATCGAGTATGTTGTTTTGTATACATTGTGTATTTGCTTTCACCCAATCATTGTTTCAGTATTTTTGTCCCACCCTGTATGTGAAGTTCGTGGAGTTTGCTTCGAATTGTATTTTCAGTTATATTGTGATTTGCTTTATCCAGTTTTTCGTTAAATCAAGTCTATTCCTGTCCCAAGTTAACTGCTACGATTTCCATTTTCTTCTGTGTCCAGTTTTCGTAAAATTACGTTGAAATAATTTTCGTCTATTTCCTTGTGAATTAAAAAATACGTATTTGGAATGCATGTCATTCCTTATTTGCCGGTATTTTAAAATGTGAACGATATCAGTTTGTTTATTCCATGTTCGTCTTAAGTATCATCCATGTCTGAGAAAAGAATTTTGTTTACGTTAACGAAATAATTTATTTCGTATGTAGACGCTGTCTTTCTTTAAGTGTTTATAAATTATCTATTTCGTCTTCTTATTGAGTCTTTGCGTTTCAGAAATCAGCTGTTGTACGAAAAATATAGGTCAATTTTTTTCGTATCTTAGAGTTTAATAGTCCAGGCAATGTGTGAATTTTTTTTAAGCCCCGAAAAGGAAAATGTTTCTGATTTACAGTCCACGTATGTGTTTTTTCGTGTTGTCTTTTGTTTTATAAGTAGGAGGAAGTAATAATGCGATTTCGTTTGTCCATGGCTAAGGCCGATTTGTTAGTGACAAAGCGAAGTATTGTTATTTGCCTTATGTTTGTTATTTCCGTGTTTCCCCGTGTTTTCTTTGTTCCTATTCTGTGTTATAAGTAGGAGGAAATGATGATACGATTCCGTTTGTCCTTGGCTAAGGCCGATTTGTTAGTGACAAAGCGGAGTATTGTTATTTTTCTTTTGTCTGTTAGTCTTGTGTTTCTCCCTAGTTCTTTTTTGTGTACAAGTAGAAGAGAGATAATGATACGACTTCGTGTATTCCTGGCTAAGGCCGATTTGTTGAGAATACATAGCGAAAGTGTTGTGATGTTTTTTCTGTCTGTTAGTTTTGTGTCTTTCCGTGTCTTTGTGTGGTCAGATGTTGTAGTGGAGATATGTTGATGGTCTAAAATGTGTTAGTTTGTGATTTGAGTATTGTGTTTTTGAAGTATCATATAGGACGTACAGGCATGTGACCTGGATTTGTGTTTCCTTGGATATTTCTGTTGTTGTGTAAGACTGCGTAGCAGCATCCCCTTTCCGTGAATTATTAGAAAGGATAAGCCTTTCTAAGTGTTGAAGTAAGACTATTGGCATTGAGTCTCAATAGCATTCCTTCTTGTTGTAGTGTTTGTGATGTAGTGTTTATGATTTGGTAGAAGCGGAGGTACAAATACTGGCATTGTCCATTGTGACGTTTTGATTTGCTGAGGTGAAAGTACCTGGCCGCCGTTTATTGTGAAAATTTTGTTTATGTCGATTGTGAGACCATGTTAGTGAAACATCTGAAGTTTTTTTAGTACTACCGTTGAATGACCCACTTAGAATTCCCCAGTTTTATGTTGTGACCCTGTTCGAGTTTTGTTAAAGAATAGTGAACGTTTCTTTCTGATTTGTATGAAGATGTTGTATTCGATTATTATCCGTGAAATGATGAAGTTTATTTGTTCATGTTGCCCCTTCATTCCCTTCCCAAACTGTGTCTTTGACCTTATTAGTTGTCATAAGAGGAACGGCTAGGTCGATGAGTTTTGGATTCGTCCGCCAGGTGACCTGTTGAGCTTTTAAGGAAGATAAGCATTAGTTTTTGCCTTGTGTATATATATATATATACTCTTCTTCTTCTTCTTCTTTACCCTTCTTGCCCTGCTTTTGAGATTTGTGTACCCAGTTGGAAGTTTTATTGTTGTTGACGGACTGTAATGATTTTTTTGTTCTTTTGGAAGATTATAGTGTTTCTTATGTTCCCTTGGAGATCTGTAATGATGTTTTTGTTTCTTTTGAAGTGTTGTCGTAACTTTTTTGTTTTCTTTGGAAGACTGTTACGAGTTTTTTTTGTTTCTTCAGGAAGTATTTAGTTTGAGACTGAACTGATTGTGTATCGATTATGGCTTGTATGCCATGTGCCCCTGTTCTTTCTTCTTTTCCAAGATTGTGTATTAGCATTTTGGATTTATTTTCTTCTTTTGTCCTTTTGGGAGTTTCCTGACTTGGAAATTTTTCGCTGTGTCGATCCCAGAGGATATTTCTATGGAACTATTGGCCATCCTGTTTTCTTCTGTTTGTGTTTAATTTTCAACCAGTGGTTGAAAATTCATTGCTTGACTGTTATAGTCAAGTTTGTTATTCTTTGATATTGTTTTGGTTATCTATTATGTGGATAACCATAGCGAAGCTTGTCTAAGCTGTGTTGTTGGCCACCCGCCTTTGTTGAGCTGGAAGCACCCCTCTTTTCGCTCCCAGAAACTTCAACACTGGTCTGTTCCACGTTTTTGGTTAGGCTAGAGCCATTTTAGTAGAAATCTGCCATTGTGTCGTTGTGCTTAAGAGCCAACGAACTGTACCTGGTGCCGATTCGTCAAATCGAGCATCCAGTTTTATTTTGTATGTTATTATGTTAGAACCATAAACAGTTATGATGTGTAGTTTTGGTTATGATTTTTGTTTGTTGTTTTTTGTTCTGTTTGAGTTATTGAAGTCATTATGTGTTGTTGCAGTAGTTAGAAAATGCTACTGTTGTTCCAACCTGATTGTTGTTCGCCCTAAACGAAAACTTTTCCTGTTAGTCCAGTTTTCGCTCTTACGTGGGGGTATTGTAGCATTTTAAATTTGATTGATTCTTTGAAGTATATTTAAAGTCGCCTCGTATATGAAATCGTCTTAATAAAACGAAGAATGTTTTCTGTTTTTTAGTTCGTATCTTTCGAAAAGTGTTTTCAATCATTCTAACGTCGTAGAGTAATAAATCCATTTAATTGTTGTTTATTTTACTGCGGCGATTTCTTTTCATGTAAATGCGTTTCAAAGGATATCTACGTCGTTCGTTGGTTTTGCTATTTCAGCAGTTCGTTGATTTTCAAGTTAAGCGAACAAATTTTTAATTTCGTCACTCTCGGTGGAATCGCTGCCAAAGTCAGTCGGTTTCATTGTTTAGTCCGGATTTTCTTTTAATTCGTTATTGCATTTTTGTTATTAGAAATAGTGAAGTTGAAGTTGGACGTGTGGGCAGCAGAACCGACAATTTTGTATAATGGTTTAAGTGGTCAAGACCGGCAAGATGTGGAAATTACTCTCTGTAATATGACAGATTAAGAAAGAGTAGCCACTAAATATTTTGTTAAATATTTACGGGATTTGTGCAGTATACCAGAATATGAATATGGAAAATATAAGAAGCGTATAGAATGTGCCCACAATGTGCCGTTGATTTGGTTCCAACCTCATTTTTATTTGTCTCTGGTAGTCTTTCCAGTCCAGTTTGAAGCAGTCCTTCTGTATAGCAGAGGGTTCCAGTAAATTCTCGTTTAATCCTCACAAGTTTCAGTGCAAAATTTTATATGAATTAAAGGTAACATTTTGTGTATAATTTTCAAATAGACTTTTTTTGTTCAAATAACAATAATTGCTTTCGTTTAAAATTTAAGAATCTGTAATAAAATTTATTTCGTTTTTTTTTAAGAAGGTTAATTTCTTTATGAATAGTTTCATTAAAAGAAAATTCGTTACTTGTAATAATTTTTTCTTTGACACTTATGTCCACTTGTAAACAAAAATAGGACACATGTCAGTTTTTCTTTGTTTCTTTCTATATCTACGTTTGTGGCTATTAATATAGTCTTTATGTATTTGTAACTAATTATATATATTTTGCATAATTTTATATTTTGTATAACTGTTTGTGGTGACATAAATAAATGTTAAATTTTGTTGTCTTAACATTTTATTTTTTTTTGAGCTAACCCTTTATTGAGTTTATTTGAAAAAGATATGTTTTTTTTATTTTTGATTTTATTTTCTAATTATTTCCCTAGTTACAACTAGTGGTTGTAATAGGCATAATTAGGCACCTCAAGTGGCGCCCTATAATCAAATTTCTTGAGGTGTTTTCTTGTTTATTTTTATTCTGTTTATCCCAAAAGCCCTTTATTTCTTTTTGTTGTAGTTGCCCCATTCTAACCCCATTTTACTTATCCACGACCCCAGCTCTCCTACGAAACCCTGAGTGTCCGTTCGCACAAGTAGCGATTATTTTGCTTGCCCTATCTCCACCCCCAATAGTTTCTTCCCCCAATTTTCTATCCCGTATTAATGCCCCCTGTGGTAGGCAAAATATTTTCGTTACAGACGTAGCCGATACTGGGCCGAAATTTTATGAATGACATGTCCGGACACGATAAAGTAAAGTAAGTACACACAGACCACTAATAACTAGACGTTTCACGCAGGTATCTCAAGGTCAAACTAAACTAAATGTCATTTGCAGTACCGATACAAATCTTTTGATGTCGCTATATTCTGCAGTTTGGGTTTAGAACAAAACTAAAAATTATAATTGACAATTGCCAATTGTCAGTAATTGATTAGCATGTTAATTACTATTTATAACTGGGAATAAACCACAATTAAAGATAAAAATACGTTTATTGACGTTTCAATTTCCAATTCGGAAATCGTTCTCAAAATACAAACAGTAAATTAAACAAATTTTGTTTTTTGTTACATAGTGAAAAAATTCTTCTAATAATTTAATTTTATCTGACTCATTTATATTGACAATTCAGACATACATTATGCATTTTAAAGTAGACGACTTTAAAATGATATTGCCAATATTGTTGAGTTTCGCTCCTGGGACGACTTTACTTATAAGATAGTTCATTCGATTACATGAAATCAACTTTAACTTGAGAATATCCGTCAGAAAAAATCACAGCATGTAATTCGTCTTTAAAAAGACAAACACATGACATGATGACAGTAAAATTCTCCTGTTAGTGATTCCATAGTAAATTATGAGGGAAAAACCAGGAAAAAAAACCTCATAATACTATCCCGACATTGTAAGTATTTGTTCGTGAATTTAGTTTACCTTCAACAAACATCAAAAATTCTGATTTTATATGTTACGTTATTTAAAAAACATAAATGATGTATCCTTTATATGTTACTGACTTACTAATACTGGTATTTTCTTATTAATAACTTCCTCTTTCAATATTGGTAACCAGATCCTACTACATTCTGCCGAGGAATTTGCGACACAATTGGCCTCATTTAGCATAATTAGAGCCGCTTCTTTGATTTTTCTTTTTTTACCATCCGTTTCTTTTAGGACTATATTTGAGTTATTCCATTGAACCCTATGTTCATTATCCCATGCGTGTTTACATATTTGAGATCTATCAAATTCTCTATTTTTAATATAAGATTGATGTTCACTTGTTCTAACATTTAATGGCCTTGATGATTCACCTAAATAAAACTGATCGCATTCACAAGGTATTTTATAAATGCAATTCTTTGTCCTTTCTTGTTCATTGTTAGGTTTGGTTTTGGACAAAATAGATCTCAACGTGTTTGTTGTTTTGAATGTTGTTGAAATGTTGAATTTATTCTTCCTTTTAAGTTTTTCTGATAATCCTTTTATGTACGGTATTGTTATTTTCCTCATATTATTCCTTGTGTATGCTGTAGGATCTCGTTCTAAGTTGTTCTGTTCTATTCGATCGATTGTTGAAAATTCCTTATTTATAAACGATAAAGGATAATCGTTTTTTAATAAAACAGATGTTAACAAATGTTTCTCCTCCAAGAACGAATTTTCGTTAGAACAAGTAATTTTGGCTCTATCGTATAAGGATTTAACTATTCCCTTTTTTACATTAATATTGTGATTTGATTTGAAATTTAAATATCTATTGGTGTGTGTTGGTTTTCTATACACCTGAGTCTCATATCCAGTATCGTTCTTAGAGATTAAAACATCCAGGAAAGGTAGCGTGTTATTATATTCCTTTTCCATAGTAAATGTTATTGTCTCTTCTTTATCGTTTATATCGTTTAGGAATGTGTCCAACAACTCTGATCCATGAGGCTATATTGAGAATACATCATCTACATATCTCCACCATACTGTGGGTTTGAAATTTTGTTTAGAAATGATATTTGTTTCAAAATCTTCCATAAATATATCGGCTAAGAATGGAGATAAACTAGAGCTTATTGCTAGACCAAAATTTTGTTTATAGAATTCATTACTTAGTTGAAAATATGTATTATCAGTACATAATGTTAATAACTCCATTATAGCCGATATGTTTAGTCTTGTTCTTCTTTAGTTGAACTATCAAAATTTTTATTAAATATTTTAAAACCTTATACAAATAAAAATGACACATTCATAAAAAATACACAACATTTTTTAAATAAATTATCAAATATTGAATTTAATTCAAATAATACTTTGGTAAGTTTTGACATAAATAGTTTATTTTACGAATGTACCATTAAATAAGACTTTAAGTATAGTCAAGACAAAATTAGAGAGTGATGATTCATTGGCAACTAGAACAAGATTAAACATATCGGCTATAATGGAGTTATTAACATTATGTACTGATAATACATATTTTCAACTAAGTAATGAATTCTATAAACAAAATTTTGGTCTAGCAATGGGCTCTAGTTTATCTCCATTGTTAGCCGATATATTTATGGAAGATTTTGAAACAAATATCATTTCTAAACAAAATTTCAAACCCACAGTATGGTGGAGGTATGTAGATGATGTATTCTCAATATGGCCTCATGGATCAGAGTTGTTGGACACATTCCTAAACGATATAAACGATAAAGAAGAGACAATAACATTTACTATGGAAAAGGAATATAATAACACGCTACCTTTCCTGGATGTTTTAATCTCTAAGAACGATACTGGATATGAGACTCAGGTGTATAGAAAACCAACACACACCAATAGATATTTAAATTTCAAATCAAATCACAATATTAATGTAAAAAAGGGAATAGTTAAATCCTTATACGATAGAGCCAAAATTACTTGTTCTAACGAAAATTCGTTCTTGGAGGAGAAACATTTGTTAACATCTGTTTTATTAAAAAACGATTATCCTTTATCGTTTATAAATAAGGAATTTTCAACAATCGATCGAATAGAACAGAACAACTTAGAACGAGATCCTACAGCATACACAAGGAATAATATGAGGAAAATAACAATACCGTACATAAAAGGATTATCAGAAAAACTTAAAAGGAAATAAATTCAACATTTCAACAACATTCAAAACAACAAACACGTTGAGATCTATTTTGTCCAAAACCAAACCTAACAATGAACAAGAAAGGACAAAGAATTGCATTTATAAAATACCTTGTGAATGCGATCAGTTTTATTTAGGTGAATCATCAAGGCCATTAAATGTTAGAACAAGTGAACATCAATCTTATATTAAAAATAGAGAATTTGATAGATCTCAAATATGTAAACACGCATGGGATAATGAACATAGGGTTCAATGGAATAACTCAAATATAGTCCTAAAAGAAACGGATGGTAAAAAAAGAAAAATCAAAGAAGCGGCTCTAATTATGCTAAATGAGGCCAATTGTGTCGCAAATTCCTCGGCAGAATGTAGTAGGATCTGGTTACCAATATTGAAAGAGGAAGTTATTAATAAGAAAATACCAGTATTAGTAAGTCAGTAACATATAAAGGATACATCATTTATGTTTTTTAAATAACGTAACATATAAAATCAGAATTTTTGATGTTTGTTGAAGGTAAACTAAATTCACGAACAAATACTTACAATGTCGGGATAGTATTATGAGGTTTTTTTCCTGGTTTTTCCCTCATAATTTACTATGGAATCACTAACAGGAGAATTTTACTGTCATCATGTCATGTGTTTGTCTTTTTAAAGACGAATTACATGCTGTGATTTTTTCTGACGGATATTCTCAAGTTAAAGTTGATTTCATGTAATCGAATGAACTATCTTATAAGTAAAGTCGTCCCAGGAGCGCAACTCAACAATATTGGCGATATCATTTTAAAGTCGTCTACTTTAAAATGCATAATGTATGTCTGAATTGTCAATATAAATGAGTCAGATAAAATTAAATTATTAGAAGAATTTTTTCACTATGTAACAAAAAACAAAATTTGTTTAATTTACTGTTTGTATTTTGAGAACGATTTCCGAATTGGAAATTGAAACGTCAATAAACGTATTTTTATCTTTAATTGTGGTTTATTCCCAGTTATAAATAGTAATTAATATACAATGCCACAAGAAAATAGCTTCAGAACAATATTGATTAGCATGGTTATTATGCGTCTACAATTATTGTCTGATTTGATCGTTATTATTACAAATTGCAAAGAAATCAAACTAATCGTTGTTTAATATACACTATGGGCCAACATTAACCGGCCACTTTAAAAATGGGTAACTTTTTATTTCTTATATCTCCTAAACCTGTTGTCTGATTTAAGTGATTTTTTTAAAATGTTATAGCCTTATTCCTTGACAATATCTTTATAATAATATTGTTGCTAAACAGGTAAATTTTCATTGCATACCGGGTGTAGGAATCAAACTGTTTTTTTTTTCTTAAAGTTTGCATCACCCTGTGGAATATTCTAGCATTTGTCATCTAGCATGCTTTCTCAATATTTTGTTTTTTGATTGATTCGCTTATGTTGGATAATACAAAAGTTAGGTGCTTTAACAAATAGACATGTTTTTTATCAATATTTATCTCCGCGGAAGAGAAAAAATAATCTTTTGAAAAATAGTCATTTGTTACAGTAAAAATCCAATAAATAAAATCTTCGAAGAAAATTCAAATTACCAATATTTTGGAAATCAAAGCCTAATTGAAAAAAAATTGGGTATCAATAATGGGTGTTGCCGCCTCTAGCCCTTAGGACTTCTTGGAGCCGGTTTGCAAATCCATTCATGATATCCTGGATATTAGATTGGGGGATATTGTGCCACTCCTCTACCGCAGCTGTCATCAGCTCTTCAAAGGATGCAGGAACTGGTACTCCTGCTCTTACCCATCTTTTGAGGTTGTCCCAGATATGCTCAATTGGGTTAAGATCGGGAATGTGTGCTGGCCATGGTAGAACTTAAATCCCGACCTCATTAACGTACTCACGGGTAGATCTTGCTGTATGGCAATGTGCATTGTCATGCATTAGTTTGAAGTTATCACCAATGAATGATGCAAAAGCAATGGCATGGTCTCGGAGAACTTCTTGCACGTATATTTGGGCATTCACACTGCTTCTACCGAACACAACAAGATCAGTACGCGCTTCGTAAGAAATACCTCCCCAAATCATTATTGAGCCTCCTCGGTAAGCCACTGTTTCGGTTATAGCTCATCCACCAAACCTTTCATATTGACTGCTATAGATACGTTGGCGTCCATCTGAACCTTTTAGGGCTATTCTGCTCTCATCTGAGAACAGTATATTCTTCCATTCCGCCATCGTCCAGTTAGCATATTCTCGCGCAAAATAAAGTCTAGCCCTATGGTGTTGTGGGAGTAGTTGTGGTGCGCGAGCTGGAAGAAAAGACCCCAAGTTTATTTCTGACAGTCTTCTTCTAATCGTTTGTCTACTCACAGGGGAGCACAGAAGGAGCCTCCACGTCAGTGATATTACAAGAACAAAATGTCACTGGAGCTCCCTGGAAACGCCCCTCGGGCGGCCAATCCTTTCACCACTGGATCCGAACAAACAAACGAGAATCAACGGCTCTTTTCAGAGCCTACACTGACAATGATGACCATAAACTTTAAGGGTATTACTTGTAATAAACAGGAAATTTTATCTGAACTGTGTAAATTCCTTAAGTGTGATATATTATGTATAAAAGAGACTCACCGTGACATATCAGCACTTAGACCTAGGGTTGAGGGAATGCAGCTTATCATTGAACATCCAAGTGTAAAACAAGAGATATTGATGTAACATCAGCTGAAAAAACATGCTACAACGACATTGAAATTCTCACCGTCGAAATAGAAGCCTACACTGTGACATTTATGTATAAACCACCCTGGAGAGACTTTGTTCTCTCCCCTCCAAAAAATTTAGCTTCTCAAAAAACCAGATTCATTCTCGGTGATTTTAATAGTCATAATGTTCATTGGGGCTACGCTTCAACTGATAAAAATGGAGATCTTGTGAAATCGTGGGCTGAACAAAACAACCTGGCACTTCTACATGACTCAAAACTGCCCTATTCGTTTCAAAGCAAAATATGGAAGAAAGGTTACAACCCTGATCTCACCTTCATCAGCATGTCTTTAGAGGACCGTTGCGTTAGGAAGGTATATAAGCCTATACCGAGGCCGCAACATAGGCCCGTGGGAATAACCATATACAGCGCTATGAAAGCTCCCAAAATCCCTTTCAAACGAAGGTTTCATTTCAAAAAAGCGAACTGGGAAAAATTTACTGATGAATTGGAAACACAAGTGAAAAATATGATCGCCAAAAACTATGATGTGTTCATCAAACTTGTAAAGCGAATCTCATGTAAACATATACCCAGAGGATGTCAACAACATTATATATCTGGTCTAGACGATGAAGCAAAAGACATTATGACAAACTACACCGAAGAATATAGTAAACACCCATTTAGCGAAGTTACGGTAGAGATAGGGGAGAGACTGCAGCAAATACTAAGTGCCTCCAAACAACAACAGTAGAGCGAGACTTTAAGTAAAATGGATATGACACACAGTAGTAAGCCGGCTTGAAATATGATCAAAAAACTTAATGGTGCTCCCACAGAGATGAAAGAGCTATGTGCAATAACGCCAAATCAGATAGCCCATCAACTGCTTCTGAATGGCAAAACAAGCAATCGTTGCAAAACGCCAAAGATTATAAGAACTCAAGACCAGGAAACAACTCTCTTGCGAAACCCATTTACCATCGAAGAGCTCAAAAATGGTATTGACTGTATGAAAAATGGAATATCACCTGGGTGGACGAAATCCTAACACAGCAGATAAAACACCTCGAGGGAATATGCTTGTCCCGTCTGGGGTAGATCTAGACACGCCCAACAAGTCACTTTGTAGATTCTACCTACACCAAACATGTAGGTAGAATTATTACCGGTTGTATGAAGCCTCACCCTCTACCCCTACTGAACCGGGTAGCTGGATTCGCATCACCAGACAACCGTAGATGCGACTCACAATATGTGGACAACTTCAGGCAAACTTTCGATGAAAGGCACCAATTATACGGGTTTGACGAACCGCCAGGAATCAGCCGACTTAAATCAAGGAAAAGGTTTATGCGAAATGTCAGCGTCGAACCACCCGAACTGTTCCCCTTACATTCAGAACGACCTAATTGAATGAACCTGGATTGGAGAATCTGGCGGACACTCAACCGCATTCGCACAGGTGTTGCCCCTGTAAAACAGAAAAGCAGAAATAGCAGAAATATTGGGCAGAAAACCTGTAGTCGGATCCAGACACGAAAAAGTAAAAGTAAAGTAAGTCTACTCACACTAACGTTTCTCACCTCAAGAACAGACCTACGAGCTTCAGGAGCGGTGCAAAAGCGATTTCTCAATACTTTAGTGACAATGAAGCGGTCATCTTGAACTGAAGTGCATCGTTCTCGGCCTTGACCTGGCCAGCGGTTGCAGGATCCTGTTATCCGAAATCGTCTGATGGCATCTTGTACCGTAGTTAATTGTTAATTTTAATTACAAATTTAATTGTATTTACAAATTGTTCAAGAATTTTTATTAACACGGAAACAGATTTGCAACAATGTTGTACAAGGACTATATGTCAAAAATCCCTCGATGACACAAAGTTAAGAAACAAACTGTCACAGGTAATGTAAACAAAACAATAATAAAGGTGGTGGGGTTAATTTTGCTGGTGAGTTAAATCGTCTGTATTGATAAAAAACATGGCTAGTTATTAAACTACCTAACTTTTGTATTGTCCATCATCATAAGCAAATGAATCAAAAAACAAAATGTTGAGAAAACATGAGGCTATAGTTAGGTTTTAATTTCAATTTTTTATAAATACTAGAATATTCCACAGGGTGATGCAGAGTTTAAGAAAAAACACAGTTTAATTAGTACAACCCGGTATCCAATGAAAATTTACCTGTTTAGCAACCACATTATTATAACGATATTGTTAAGGAATAAGGCTATAACATATTAAAAAAATCACTTAAATCATACAATAGGTTTAGAAGAATAAGACATCAAAAATTACCCATTTTTAAGGTGGCCTGTTAATTTTGGCACAGAGTGTTTCTACACACATGTTTCAATCATTTGAGATACCCCATTGTAGTTAGTATTGAGAAGATAACAATTAATAATTTTCCAATTGGTTACTATTTTACGAAACTTTTTAGTTGCAGAACACAATTATGCAGTTACCAAAAAAAGAAATTTTAATTGTACAAACTGATGAGAGTAAGGATTTAAAAGGTAATTGTACTTAAAATCTTATATTTTGTATTGACATCAGCAGATTTGTAAACATTCTCTAATTTGATTTATAAAATTAAAAGTTTGCTTAACCTTTGGATAGTGATACTGGGATTTTTATAAGTTTAGTTGCCTCCTTGCCACAGACCAGCCAAGGCTAAAAACTAGAAATAGGGGTTTCCTGTGTTCAAAATCTCCCATTGCTATAATCTAACAAAGATATATGAAGGTACTGAGGTACTATATGAGTTTCATAAAGGAAATAAATTGGTTGATTTTCAGAACATTAATAGTATGTGGAGAAAATGCCGGCGTTTGGGGTGGAATTATTTGTGATTCCACTTGCTTTTAATCTGCTACGAACTTATACCGCCGGTATTCTCTGGGGTTTTTGAGTGGACTGTATTATTTTGAGTGTCTATTGTACGTAAAGAATACAAGTAACTTGTAACTAACATTTATTTCTCTACGTGTTATATTTAACACAAACACAATATACAACGGGTACAATATACAATATACGTGGTTACACAAAGTTGTTATGTTTCACAATCGCGGAGACAACTTTTCTTACTGCTAAACACTTGAGAGAGAGCCACGCGCTCTGAGAGTCGCTACTAACAAAATCACAAATTTGAGTATTAAAAGCACCATCCTTCTCCCGCGAGGGTTGCTAACAAAGAGAGGGGCTTTATCTTTCGACCATCGGTCGCCGATGTCGGGGACAGAGCATTGTTCGGGCACAGGGTTCCAGTACCGTTAGAATTTATCCAGTACCGTTAGAATTTATTCGTAAGGTATTGGAATGAATGGGCGTCTTGGCCTACAGGGTGGAGTAAAGTTAATGAACAAGGGGAAATATACCATTTTGAAAATTACAGGGTTGTAAACAAAATCAGTTTACAACCAGTATGGCAGCTGTGCTAATTCAAATTCAGAACAAAGAGAGCTGTAAAGCAAGAAAGCTAAGACAATTTACCCTTAGTGATAAATGTTTAGCTTTGACTTTATAAAAACAAAGTACTCGCTCCTATAGTATTCTTTCCAATCTATTTATCTTACCCAGTAAGTCATCATTAAACAGACTTCTGGCTTAAACTATTGCGAGCCCAGGAATTAGTAAGTTAATATAACAATATCAAAAATGAAAGGAATGGATGAGCAGATTGTGTGTGTGTGTGTGTGTGTGTGTGTGGTGTGTGTGTGTGTGTGTGTGTGTGTGTGTGTGTGTGTGTGTGTGTGTGTGTGTGTGTGTGTGTGTGTGTGTGTGTGTGTGTGTGTGGTGTGTGTGTGTGTGTGTGTGTGTGTGTGTGTGTGTGTGTGTGTGTGTGTGTGTGTGTGTGTGTGTGTGTGTGTGTGTGTGTGTGTGTGTGTGTGTGTGTGTGTGTGTTGTGTGTGTGTGTGTGTGTGTGTGTGTGTGTGTGTGTGTGTGTGTGTGTGTGTGTGTGTGTGTGTGTGTGTGTGTGTGTGTGTGTGTGTGTGTGTGTGTGTGTGTGTGGTGTGTGTGTGTGTGTGTGTGTGTGTGTGTGTGTGTGTGTGTGTGTGTGTGTGGTGTGTGTGTGTGTGTGTGTGTGTGTGTGTGTGTGTGTGTGTGTGTGTGTGTGTGTGTGTGTGTGTGTGTGTTGTGTGTGTGTGTGTGTGTGTGTGTGTGTGTTGTGTGTGTGTGTGTGTGTGGTGTGTGTGTGTGTGTGTGTGTGTGTGTGTGTGTGTGTGTGTGTGTGTGGTGTGTGTGTGTGTGTGTGTGTGTGTGGTGTGTGTGTGTGTGTGTGTGTGTGTGTGTGTGTGTGTTGTGTGTGTGTGTGTGTGTGTGTGTGTGGTGTGTGTGTGTGTGTGTGTGTGTGTGTGTGTGTGTGTGTGTGTGCGTGGGTGTGTGTGTGTGTGTGTGTGCGTGGGTGTGCGTGGGTGTGCGTGGGTGTGCGTGGGTGTGTGTGTGTGTGTGTGCGTGGGTGTGCGTGGGTGTGTGTGTGTGTGTGTGTGTGTGTGTGTGTGTGTGTCTGTGTGTGTGTGTGTGTGTCTGTGTGTGTGTGTGTGTGTGTGTGTGTGTGTGTGTGTGTGTGTGTGTGTGTGTGTGTGGTGTGTGTGTGTGTGTGTGTGTGTGTGTGTGTGTGTGTGTGTGTGTGTGTGTGTGTGTGTGTGTGTGTGTGTGTGTGTGTGGTGTGTGTGTGTGTGTGTGTGTGTGTGTGGTGTGTGTGTGTGTGTGTGTGTGTGTGTGTGTGTGGTGTGTGTGTGTGTGTGTGTGTGTGTGTGTGTGTGTGTGTGTGTGTGTGTGTGTGTGTGTGTGTGGTGTGTGTGTGTGTGTGTGTGTGTGTGTGTGTGTGTGTGTGTGTGGTGTGTGTGTGTGTGTGTGGTGTGTGTGGTGTGTGTGTGTGTGTTGTGTGTGTGTGTGTGTGTGTGTGTGTGTGTGTGTGTGTGTGTGTGTTGTGTGTGTGTGTGTGTGTGTGTGTGTGTGTGGTGTGTGTGTGTGTGGTGTGTGTGTGTGTGTGTGTGTGTGTGTGTTGTGTGTGTGTGTGTGTGTGTGTGTGTGTGTGTGTGTGTGTGTGTGTGTGTGTGGTGTGTGTGTGTGTGTGTGTGTGTGTGTGTGTGTGTGTGTGTTGTGTGTGTGTGTGTGTGTGGTGTGTGTGTGTGTGTGTGTGTGGTGTGTGTGTGGTGTGTGTGTGTGTGTGTGGTGTGTGTGTGTGTGGTGTTGTGTGTGTGTGTGTGTGTGTGTGTGTGTGTGTGTGTGGTGTGTGTGTGTGTGTGTGTGTGTGTGTGTGTGTGTGTGTGTGGTGTTGGTGTGTGTGTGGTGTGTGTGTGTGTGTGTGTGTGTGTGTGTGTGTGTGTGTGTGTGTGTGTGTGTGTGTGTGTGTGTGTGTGTGTGTGGTGTGTGTGTGTGTGTGTGTGTGGTGTGTGTGTGTGTGTGTGTGTGTGTGTGTGTGTGTGTGTGGTGTGTGTGTGTGTGGTGTGTGTGTGTGTGTGTGTGTGTGTGTGTGTGGTGTGTGTGTGTGTGTGTGTGTGTGTGTGTGTGTGTGTGTGTGTGTGTGGTGTGTGTGTGTGTGTGTGTGGTGTGTGTGTGTGTGTGTGTGTGTGTGTGTGTGTGGTGTGTGTGTGTGTGTGTGTTGTGTGTGTGTGTGTGTGTGTGTGTGTTGTGTGTGTGTGTGTGTGTGTGTGTGTGTGTGTGTGTGGTGTGTGTGTGTGTGTGTGTGTGTGTGTGTGTGTGTGTGTGTGTGTGTGTGTGGTGTGTGGTGTGTGTGTGTGTGTTGTGTGTGTGTGTGTGTGTGTGTGTGTGTGTGGTGTGTGGTGTGTGTGTGTGTGTGTGTTGTGTGTGTGTGTGTGTGTGTGTGTGTGTGTGTGTGTGTGTGTGTGTGTGTGTTGTGTGTGTGTGTGTGTGTGTGTGTGTGTGTGTGTGTGT